>VXBW01004675.1:0-38777 GCA_013400375.1 Thinocorus orbignyianus
AATGAACTTCTGTATATAAACTACTTTGGTCTCTTCCATCTGCTTCCCCAGCAATTGAGCTTCTGGGGCCCAGAGACCGAGTTTCTCAGTGAGCAGTTGGATCCGTCCCCTCCCCGGGAGGTTACACTGCAAACTCTTCTGAGGGTCCCCACCGGTTTCTTGTCTTTTTGTGTCTCCCCATCCCAAACTTTTGGTCCCCTCAGACATCACCTCTCTGGGATCTCCTCCATGTCCTTTTGCAGGTCCCCAGATGTCCCAGCATTGACTGTTCCCAAGGCCTTTCTTTCTCTCTTGCCCCTCACTCCTTTGCTTTTCATCTTTTCCACTGTGGTACCGTCCCAAGAGCGCCTTTCTGGAACCCCCACTCCCAAACACTCTCCCAGTCCCCTTGGTTTGCTTCTCTTCCTTCTTCCCCCAGCAGCCACTGCACCTAAACATCCCATATCCCCTTCACTGGAATTCCTTTACGCCTCACTCCCATCTCGCACACTCCTCTCCACGCTCCCAGCACAGTCCCCTGGGCTCTGCTAATTCCCCTCCCCGATCCCATGCCCTCCCTTTGCCTCTTTCCAACCTCATCCTCTTTGGAGTCCCTGAATTTCCCACACTCTCCTTGTCTCCATCCCCACCCCTGCTCCCTGCAGAGGCAGGTTTCCCAGGTGAATCTCAGAAGAATGGAGCTGCAAGGAGGAGAAAACATTTTCTCTTTCAGATCAAGGGGAAGCCATGGGGCTGGGGGCGGGAGGGAGGGCACTGGGGACACCTGTGACACACCCACAGCCCTGCCAAGGTCCAATGCAGACCACTCCTTTGCTCTCTTTTCTTAGGTGATCTACGAATCAAGTGGAAGTTATTCTCTGGGTGTAAGTAGTTGGATGGACTATGAAGGCTTGTAGTCCGGGGAGAAGGAGAGCCCTTTGGTCCTCCCTTCCCTTGCTGGGAATGGGGACACCCCAGTGACCAGTGGGGTTTCATCTTCTCTCTACAGTATGATTTCAGCCTTGGACGAGTGAAGCGGGCTGAGGTGGGTGCCACGAGTTCTGCTGCCCTCTTACTCTCCCCTCCTTGGCCACAGCAGTCCCGGGCATTCTAGAGTGCCCCAGTGCACCCCACTTCAACGCCAGAAAACACCTTTGTACCCCAGTACTTTCCCAGGGAGGTCCCCCTTCCCCAGGGCCCCATTGGCACTCCCGTCCATCCCTTCAGAACCAAGTGCAGCCCACCATGCCCCAGTACACAACCATACACACAAGTGGGACCCTTCCCCAGGACCTCCCTCCGCACCTCCCGCCGCCTCCCCCCGCTGCTTCCTCTGCACTGCCACACAAGCTCATGTATCCCCTTTCTGCCTGGAGGCACCTTCCCCGAGGATCCCATTGCTTTCCCCTGCCTTCCAGTACAGCCCAGTGCACCCAAGCCTGTCCCTAACCCTCCCTTTCTCCCCAGCCTCCTGTGGCTGATAAGGTGGTGGAGCTTGTGCGCCAGAGACGCCTGGCTGAAGCCCTTGAAGCCTAGGTGAGCAACATCAGCCCCAGAACGGACGTGGGGACGTGGGGTTGTCTGAGTCCTCTGAGGTGGGAAGAAGACCTTGGGTATGACAGAGGCAAAGAGAGGGGACGGTCTGTGACCCACGGCCCAGGCTGAGCTGGACAGAGTGTTCCCCAATGCCTTTCAGTTCACTCCGTGGGGCTCTACAGCCCCAGAGGAGCACCATGCAGGCCAGACAAGGGCTCTGGGGCTGTACAGACCCCAAGGATCACCATGAGGGCTAGGCAGGCACCTGGGAGATTTAGAGGCTTGCCAGGGGAAATGACACTGTCAGCAAAGCTGTGCTCTGCGTGTGTGTGTCAGGAGAGCCAAGTCCTGACCTTGGACTTTTGAGGACTCCGAGTCCCTTCTCCTTCCCCAGGTCTCTGCAGAGAGAGGCAGTGGCAGACAAGGCCACCCTCCTGTCCCAGCTGGCACTGGGGGTCTCATTTTGGGCTCTGTCTTTCAGGACTGGAACTGGCAGTGACACCTGCATCGGCGTCCTCATGCAACAGCATGAGGAGATGATTGTCGCTGGATGACCCCACCTGATCCCCTGGGAGCCCTGGGCCCTTTCCCTCTCATGATCAATAAACCCCTTCAGCAAAGCTATGCTCTGCGTGTGTGTGTCTGTGTCTGTGCCCGTGACCAGGTCCCCTCTTGTCTGCCCAGCACCCAGGCACCTCAGTCCTCTCTGGTTGTACCACGGTGATGAGCAGAGTGGCTGAAGGAGCCCTGACACGTGGAGTGTCTCTGTAAAGGAGATCCCCTTCCCACCAACCATGTTTCCCCAGATGATGGGGGCGGGTTAGGACAAACTGGGGCGTCCCCCCATGAGGCTGGGAGAGGTGAAGGAGAGGTTGTGCTTTGGAGGCCCATTGGGAAACAGGTTCTTACCGGGACTCTAGTGAGCATCATCCCTCAAACCGCACCGTTTGGTGTTGGGGTAGGAGAGGAGCACGGACAGGCAGCCTGGACCCCTGGTTCCTCTGCCTCAGTCCGGGAGGAGTGGTGGTTCCCTGCCCCACTTCCCTGGAGGAGTCTGCCCTCCTCCGTTCACAGGTGATTACAAAGTCCCGTGCTAGACCCATAAGCCGTCCTGGAACTCCAGGCAACATTGTTCTCTGGGACATCCCACATCACAGGTCAGAAAGGCAGATCATGGGCAGCAGATGCAGAAGAAAGTGTGGGGTCTTGCACTTTGGTCAAAACAACCCTGTGCAACGCTACAGACTCAGGGAAGTGTGGCTGGAAATCTGCTCAGCAAAAATGGACGTGTGGGTGCGGGTTGGCAGACTGCTGCATATTAGCTGTCAATGTGCCCAGGTGGTCAAGAAGGCCAATAACGTCCTGGCTTGTATTAGAAATAGTGTGGCCAGCTGGCATGGGGCAGTGATCGTACCTCTGTGCTTGGCACTAGTAAGGCCCCACCTCAAGTGCTGTCTCAGTTTTGGGACCCTCACAGTGGGAGGGACTTTGAGGTACTGGGACTTTTTCAAAGAAGGGCAACCAAGCTGGTGGGGGTCTGGAGAACAAGCGGAGCAGCTGCTGGAAGTGGGATTGTTTAGCCTGGTGTCCTCGTTTGAGTGGGTCGGCCACCAGAATGGAACGTCTGATGCTCTCTTTTAATTTCTTTCCCAAGAGAGAGAAAAATGAGAGAGAAAGAGACTTCTGGAGGTGTCCTGGTCTGAGGTAAAACAGAACCAAATTTCTATTTTGTAATTGTGCTTTTTAGCTGGGTTTCTTCTAGCTAACTAAACTAAGAAATTAACAGCATATTGTTCAGAAACTGTTCACTCTCACAGAGGTAAGACCTGATTACACCAAGGAATGTTGCAGAGAGGCCCTTGCTTATACTTATTACTAGAACAACCAAGGTCAGGTAACTTTGTTCTTTGCTCTGTTGGAGGGTCGGAAGCGCAAAGGCATCGAGGGGTCTCACCTGTGGGGAGGAACGGACAGGACAGGTGATCCAAATCTGACCAACTGGGGTATTCCATCCCATCCGCATCATGCTCAGTATAAAAACCGTGAGATCAAAGGGTCAACGCTCTTTGATGGCCGACATCCAAGGAGGACCCCGTCTGTTTTTCTGCCTTTGATCCCAATCCTTGCTTTCCTGTCTCCAGATCCGAAAAACAGTTCTCATTCATCGCTGAGTCCAGTCTGTGACTTTTCCCTGTGCCTGATGGTGACATAATCGTCATCCTGGGAACTTGATGTGGTTTTGTATATACTGCATACCTTTCCCCCTCAAACCCTGCCCCCCACCCCCTTTTTATTTTATTTTACTTGTTCTTATTTTTTATTTCTTTATTTTCTTTTCATTAGTTTAATAGTTTTATGAGGTTTGTCTAAACTCATAAATCTTTTTATCTCTTCCTCTCCTCTCTTTTATTTAGAGGGAGGAGGGAGTAGCCATCTGTCATTCTGATTTGTCAATCTGGCCAAAAGCACAACAGATTTATTGACGTCCAACATGGGGCAAGGCTGATTGTCTGAATAGTTACAACCCCAGCTTGCTCAGAGATTAAAACAGACAGCTCCCATCATGGTGTTTTTATACAGAATATTGCATTGTATCTCTTTCAAGTTGGTTGTTATGGCACTCTTTAATTTGCCTTATGTGTCCCATTATTTACTTGCTCTGTATATCTGTATGTGGTGGTTCAAACAATACTGTTCTGATGCTGTGTTTGTTTCTGATCCACATCGTGATTGAACAGATAACTTCTTTACCTACATACCTCAGGCATTTCATAGTAGATTCTGTTACTAATTATACTCTGAATTTTACCTTAGGAATGTTTTCTTCACCCTTTACTGCTCAGGCAAAATTGTCACCATCACAACCAGGGGATGCAGCTGCTTTCCTAAAACCACTATTTCAGTGTTGATATTCCTGCATGGGTTTCAGCGGTGGTTTCTCTTTAAATGTCAGTGCAGAAGTATTTGTTGCTCATTCTAAACTTATAAATCTCCTTATCTCTTCCTCTCCTCTCGTTTTGGGGGAGGAGGAGGGGCACACACCAACAGGATGTGGGCCTTGCTCCAAACTTCCCACTGTTGTTTGGTACCTGGCATTCCAGCCTCTCTGGCTGAGACAAAGGTGGCATTCCCTGCCTTAGTCTTTTCTATGACTTGTGTAGCCAAGTTCTCTGTTTCCCCCTTGCTGGAATGGGAACCACAATCCAACCCACTCCTACCAATACAATGTCAATACCAGTAACAGAGGCCCAGAACCTGGAGAAGGGTTACGGGTCAGGAGGAGAGCACCTGGAGTGCAGCATAAAGCCACTCGAGCAAGGAAGCCAGCTCATCGTAAATGACTCTGTGCAAACACATGTAGCCCAGGGAATGAACAAGAGGAATTAGAGACAGGTGCATGCCTTCAGGGCTATGATCTAATTGGCACCATGGTGGGATGTCTCCTATGACTGGAGTGTTGCAACGCAGGGATCCAGGCTCTTCAGGAAGGATCAGAAGGGGGAGACAGAGAAGGATGTCACCTGCTATGTCAGGGACCAGCTGGAGCAAATGGAGCTCCAAGGGGGGAATGGATTGAGCAGCTGATGGGTCAGAATTAGAGGGAACACAGGATCTGGTGACATTGTAGTGGAGGTCTGCTACAGACTGCCTTACCAGGAAGACTGAGCAGATAAGGCCCTCTATAGTCAGACAGAAGAAGCCTCACATTCACAAGACCAGGTCCTCATGGGGGACTGCAATCACCACGGTATCTGCTGGAGGGACAACACAGCAGGACATAAGCAATCCAGGTGGTTCCTGGAATGTTTCAATGGTAACTTCCTTCTCCAGGTGATGGAGAAGCCAAGGAGAAGAGGTGCCATGCTGGATCTGGTTCTCACCAACGAGGAAGGGTTGGTGGGGAATATTAAGCTCAAGGGCAACCTTGACTGCAGTGACTATGAGATGGTAGAGTTTGAGATCCTTCAGGCAGCGAGGAGGGCACACACTACATTGCTACCCCGGACTTCACGAGAGCAGACTTTGACCTCTTCAGGGATCTGCTTGGCAGAGTGTGATAAAACCCTAGAGGGGAGAGAGCCCAAGAAAGCTGGTGAGTATTCAAGGACCACCTCCTCCAAGATCAGGAGGTATGAATTCTGACAAAGAGGAAGTTGAGCAAAACCACCAGGAGGCCTGCANCCAGGAGCCCTGCATGGATGAGCAATGAGCTCCTGGACAATCTCAAACAGGAAAAGGAAGCGTAAAGAGGGTAGGAGCAAGGACAGGGAGCCTGGGAGGAATACAGAGAAATTGTCCCAGCAGCCAGGGATCAGGCTAGGAAAGCTAAAGCCCAATAGAGGAAAATCAGGCCAGGGACATCAAGGGCAACAAGAGAAGTGTCTTCTCCAGAAGTCTGTAGGTGTGTCAGTGAAAAAAAGGAAGACAGGGGGAAATCCTGGCTCACTCAGGAAATAAATGGAAGCCTGGTTACCCAGGATATGGAGAAGCCTGAAGTATTGAATGACTTTTTTTCCCCTCAGTCTTCCTCTGTGAAGGCTCTAACCACACCGCCCAAGTCACAGGCAAGCACTGAGGGAATGATGAATTGCCTTGCCCACTGTAGGAGAAGACCAGGCTCGAGAACAGATGAGGTGCCTGAAGGCACACAGGTCCATGGAACCTGGTGAGATTCATCCGCAGGTCCTGAGGGAACTGGTGGATGAAGCTGCCAAGCCACTATCCCTCATATTTGAGAAGTTGTGGCTGTTCACTGAAGTCATGCTGACTGGAAAAGGGGACATATAATACCCATTTTTAAAAGAAGATCTGGGTAACTACAGTCTCGCCTCTGTGCCTGGCAAGATCATGGAGCACTCCTTCTGGAAACTCTGCAAAGGCATGTGGAAAATAAGGAGGTGGTGNTGTTCACTGAAGTCATGCTGACTGGAAAAGGGGACATATAATACCCATTTTTAAAAGAAGATCTGGGTAACTACAGTCTCGCCTCTGTGCCTGGCAAGATCATGGAGCACTCCTTCTGGAAACTCTGCAAAGGCATGTGGAAAATAAGGAGGTGGTGGGTGGCAGCCAACATGGTTTCACCAAGGGCGAATTGTGCCTGAAAAATCTGGTGGCTTTCTACAACAGGGTTAAAGCATTGGTGGATAATGGAAGAGCAACAGACATCTACCTGGACATGGGCAGAGCATTTGACACTCTCTCAAACAACGTCCTGGTCTCTAAATTGGAGAGACATGGATTTGACGGATTGACCACTCAGTGGATCAGGAACTGGCTGAATGGCTGCACTCAAAGGGTTGCGGTCACCCTCTCAATGTCCATGTAGCGGCCAGTGATGAACAGTGTCCCTCAGGAGTCAGTACTGGGATGAGTGCTATTTAACAACTTTGTCGGAGACATGGACATTGGGACAGAGTGCACCCTCAGCAAGTTTGCTGAGATTGAAGTAGCAGCACTTTTGAGCATTTGTAGTGCCCGCCATGCTGTTCCCTTGTAAGGGACACCTCCATCAGGGTCACCATCTGCACGCTAATATTGACAGCTGACAAAACAGAGCTTCAGTCCAGGGAAACCTTGAGAAACTCTGGGATTTGGGTAACAGAAACCTCTGGAAGTTTTAGATGGAGAAGTGGTCAGAGCTGAATCAGGGAGAAGAATAGTCCTCTAGATGAGGGCAGCCTGGGACATGACTGGCTGAGCAGGGATCATGGAGCCAGTAGCGCACACTCACCAGGAACAAGGCCAGCTGCATCTGAGGCTGCATTAGGAGGACTGTGGGTCATTCACCCCCAGGGGAGGTGTCATCCCACTCCTCTGAAACCTGGTGTGACCACCGCTGGACTCATGTGTCCCTCCTTAGGGCTTCCTGTTCTAGACAAGTGGTGAGGAATGGAGAGTGTCCAGAGGAACTCTGCCAATAGGGGATTCATATCATCAAGAACATGAAGCCTCTTTCTGGGGAGGCTGAGGGACATGGTCTTCTCCAGCCTGGTGAAATGAAGGCTGACAGCATCACAGTCACAACCTGCAGCTGCTTGAAGGAGGGTTTCAGAGATGGTGAATCTTTTCTTATTAGTGGAAAATAACCAAGAGAAAGGAAGGATATCAGAAAGTGTGGCTGGGGGTGGGGGGAGGGGGCTGAGACTAAAACTGAAGGGAAGGAGGTGTCAATCTAAGGGCAGTGCTGTGGTCCAAGAGGGCAGCCAGGGGGAGGCTGGACCAGCCCATGGCTTTCCCTTTCCAGGAACAGCCAGGGGGATGCAGAGCTATCAGAAAAGGTAGTGAGCTGTTGGGGTGAAACGGAAAAGACACTGAAAAGAGAAATGGGTGCCTCCAAAGACAGAGGTGCAGATGTGGGACATGTTAAAGCAATGTAACATGTAGACCATTAGGGCCATGGCAAGGCTGAAAGCCCCCAACAGAGGTGACCCCTCCTTCACGTCTTCACCATTGACTATAGTCTCTGCCATCAAGGCCTATCAGAAGGTACCTTAACCTCACTCAGAAAATCTCCTGACCTCCTTGTCCTACCCAGGAATATACTGTCGTAGTTCTGCCCTTGGCATTGCTCATCCCCACATCCCACTTCCCCAGGAAGAGCCCTGGTATGAAGAACAAGATCTCCTTTCCCAGCAGACTGGGGGTCAGAGCCCAGCCCTTTCGCTTAAGGTGACACAGTCAGGTTTCCTCAGCATCAGAGCCACCTTTCATTGTCCTTTCTCTACCTGGCCTTACTGCATCCAGTTTTCTGCTCTAATGAGACCCTGGGAAGGCTGCGTTGGGAATGGTCCTCACTGGGACCCATTAACACTCCAAGAAAGTGTTTCTTGTGGAGAACGTGTCTCAGTTTGACTTCTTGACATGTTTCTTCAACTTCCTCTCAGGCTCTGAGGTTCATGGANGCTCATCCCCACATCCCACTTCCCCAGGAAGAGCCCTGGTATGAAGAACAAGATCTCCTTTCCCAGCAGACTGGGGGTCAGAGCCCAGCCCTTTCGCTTAAGGTGACACAGTCAGGTTTCCTCAGCATCAGAGCCACCTTTCATTGTCCTTTCTCTACCTGGCCTTACTGCATCCAGTTTTCTGCTCTAATGAGACCCTGGGAAGGCTGCGTTGGGAATGGTCCTCACTGGGACCCATTAACACTCCAAGAAAGTGTTTCTTGTGGAGAACGTGTCTCAGTTTGACTTCTTGACATGTTTCTTCAACTTCCTCTCAGGCTCTGAGGTTCATGGACCAACCCCACCAGAGGGCTCATTAAAATGCCTGGGGCTGGTCCTCTGCTGCTGAGCTGGGCTGGGCTCTTGGGACAGAGGAAGCTCATGGCAAGTGGGCAGAGCTGCCGAGAGATAGTTTTACCCAGCGCAGCAGGGCTGAGGGAAGAGCTTCAGGCATGAGGATGAGAGCATCAATGCAGAGAGAGGTTCAAGGCAGTTGGGAGTGGTAGGAAAGCTGAGAGCTGACTGTGGGACAAAGATCACAGCCCTGTACACGGTGAGTCTCAGGCCGTAGGGCAATGGCAAAGCAGCTCCTGAAGGGTTCTCATCCACCTCACATCACCCACAGCCTCTGAGCTCTCTCGCCCATGCAGAGAAGGACGAGAGTGTGCTCCAGAGCAGGGCTTTCCTGCAGCACCCTCAGAAGGACAGGACATGATGGGTGACTTGTCCCTGGGATGGTTCAAGGTGCGAAGGTGGGTGACCAGCTGGGGGCTGAGTATAAACCTTGTGGATTTGATGTTGGTATTGCAAAAGAATAAAAGTCCTTTAAGAATTTTACTGTTAATGATTTAGTCTTACTCCACTAAACCTGTTTATATTTCAACCCTGTGGGTTTCCTTTTTTTTCTTCCCAATTCCCTTTCTTTCCGTGGGGTCATAGGGTGATAGAATAATTGTCTAATCAACAATCAATATTTTCACAAACCATAGCAAGGCTTCATCAGCAGCTCAGACACTGACCCTGCACATCCTGCCTTGCTGATGGTGCCCAAGCCCTCTTCGAACCTGTGGACCTCTTTGCAATGCAGTCTGTGGGTTGGAGGTAACATTAACTCTCCATTAAGGACACCCCACCTGCTGGCCATCGGAAAGCTGACAGATCTTTACTGGGGAGGGGAGCTTGCAGATCTGCACTTTGGAACTGGATTCCTCTGCTCTCCATGTGATCATCCTCCAGACCAAAGGGGTTCCAGCAAAAAGCAACCGAGAACAGCACTGATGGACAGAGCAGCTCTCCTCCTTCTGCACCAAGGGTCTGTCCTGTTGCCTCCGAGGGCTCTCAAAACAGCACTTGTAGTGTAACAAAAAAGCCAGTGATTTCTGCCTTCAGAGAAGACTCCTCAGGTGGGACAAGGGAAAGAGGAGAAAATTGAACAAACACAAGCCCCTCTTTCTGAGCTCTGTTCTGCATCCAGGGGACCTGGGAGTGATAATGGTCAGAAGATCTTTCCTGTCAGGGGTAGATGTCATCTGCAATCACTCCTGGTTCCTCTCTGCACAGCACAACTGACTCCTCTTGAACCCACAGCAGAATCCTCTGCTCCTCATTGAACCTTCTGCCACCACTGAGCAAGCATCACGCCATGGTCTGCACAAACATCTCCCTGGAAGGAGAGAGTTCATTTGGGGGAGTTTAGTGTGACAAATGGAAGAGGCTCTGCTCAGAGGTGTCTGTCCTGACTCCTCATTGTCTTTTCCTTTTTGAACAGGCCCCTATGTGTAGATGGAACAAGCATCCAACATCAGCTCCATCAGTGAGTTCCTCCTCATGGCATTTGCCGGCACTCGCGAGCTGCAGCTCTTGTACTTCTGGCTCTTCCTGGGCATCTACCTGGCTGCCCTCCTGGGAAACGGCCTCATCATCACCGCCATTGCCTGTGACCACCACCTCCACACCCCCATGTACTTCTTCCTCTTCAACCTCTCCCTCATTGACCTGGGCTCTATCTCCACCACTGTCCCTAAAGCCATGGCCAATTCCCTCTGGGACACCAGGGCCATTTCCTTCTCAAAATGCGTTGCGCAGGTCTTCTTTTTTGCCACCTTGATGTCAGCAGAGTTTTATCTTCTGACAGTCATGTCCTATGACCGCTACATTGCCATCTGCAAACCCCTGCACTACGGGACCCTGCTGGGCAGCAGAGCTTGCATCCACATGGCAGCAGCTGCCTGGGGCACTGGGTTTCTCACTGCTCTCCTGCACACAGCCACTACATTTTCATTGCCCCTCTGCCAGGGTAATGTCCTGCACCAGTTCTTCTGTGAAATCCCCCAGATCCTCAAGCTCTCCTGCTCAAATTCAGTTAATCTCAGAAACAACTGTATTAATTTGCTTAGTGCCTGTTTATTCTTTACGTTTTTTCTTTTCATTTTTTTCTCTTATGTGCAGATCTTCAGGGCTGTGCTGAGGATCCCCTCTGAGCAGGGACGGCACAAAGCCTTTTCCATGTGCCTTCCTCACCTGACTGTGGTCTCCCTCTTCATAACTGCTGCCTTCTTTGCCTACCTGAAGCCTTCCTCCATCTCCTCCCCATCCCTAGATCTACTGCTGGCAGTTCTGTATTCAGTGGTGCCCCCAGCAATGAACCCCCTCATCTACAGCATGAGGAACCAGGACCTCAAGGATGCTCTGAGGAAAGTGATCCAATGAATTTTGCAGTATATGCAATAATTCTCATCCCTTCTCTGCATAGAATCAGAATTCTTTTTCTGTTTGTTTGTTTGTTGTTGTTTTCGTATTTTTTTAGAAAAGCCTCTTTCCTCTTGTGTCTTAGTCTTTAAGCACCATGTGTCACCTCTTGCCTCCATGAGAGCATCTCTGCAATAAAGGTGGTGCCTGAAGGTGGTGCCTGAAGGCTGGGCTCTCTTTTATACACTTGTGGTTAAGAAAAGCCCATGGAATTGTACATTCCAAGTGATTTCCACCTTATTTTCTCCTTGTGTTTTTGGGAATACTCTCACAGTATCTTTGGGACACCAACAACTTGACAGCATGGACTTTGATGGAGGCTCTTTTCTTGGTGGACAGAGCTGAAAATTTGTATATGACCACCCATTCCCCTTCCTCAGGTTGTCCCAGATATGATGGGGATGATGGCAGATAAAAGGCCACTTGGAAAGGAAATCTGGAGTATGGATGGGGACACTCCATGTACTCTGGGGTGGGAAGTGGATGGAGACAGAGTGTGAAAATGCTCTCAGAGGTTAAATCCTCTTCAGGATAAACCACTGAAGCTGGGTACCCACAAATCAGAACTCTGTGGGGCCATGGGAGTCAGTGAAGATGCGGCAGGCACAGGGAAGGGAGAGTGGAGAGATGTGGGAGCTGCCTGAGGAACCCCAGGGCCAGGACTCTCCTGCTGTCCTGGGGAGCAGGGCAGGCGGGGAGGCCGAGTAGGGCAAAGGCAGTTTGGGCTGGGGATGACCTGGAGCTGAACGCAGGAAAGACAGAGTGAGTGGCCTCTGGTGGCCCTTAGGGCCAGCTCCAGCCCTGGGGGGACGGGGAGGCTGAGAGCCCTCTCTGCCTCCAGCCCCTCCTGTGCCCTTCAGAGGGGCTGGGGCTTTGGGATAAGCACCCAAAGCTCTGCAGCATCCTGTGGGGAACACTGTTGTGGGGCCAGCCCAGACTGGGGGGTCTCTGCTGGGCTGGGAGAGGTCAGGGGAGGTGGAAAAGAGTGAGAGGGGCTGAACTGGTCTGGGAAAACCTGTTCCATTGTCTCACCACCCTCATGGGAAGGAATTTTTTTCTAGTATCTAATTTAAATCTCCCTCTTTCAATTTAAAAGCATTACTCCTTGTCCTATCACTATGATCCCTGACAAAGAGTCCCTCTTCAGCTCTCCTGGAGATCACTTCAGATACTGAAAGACTGATCTAAGGTCTCCCCAGAGCCTTCTCTTCTCCAGGCTGAACAACCCCAACACTCTCAATCTGTCTTTATAAAGTAGTTTCAGCCTACAGGCATTGCCACAGCCCCTGTGTGCCGGGTGTTGGGGGTCTCCATGTGCCCTGCTGTGATCCCACGCAGGAACCTGCCATGTGTGTCTCTGCTTGGAGCTGGTTACCATGACCTGACTGCTCAGTCCCAGAAGATCCTGGCTAGGCTGTGCATGGAGATGCACTGGGCTGGTCCTCACTCACAGTAGGAACTGAGCACCAGCAGAGAAAGCTTCCCAATGGATGAGTGCCTTGTGCTTAGCTGGGTGCTCATGTGAGCCTTGGGGAATGTCCTCACACTGAGATTCTTTGTGATAGAGAAGGGAAACCATCATACTCCAACGTAACTGAAGCTGGGTTGGATCTGTGAGTGCATCACAAAGGCTCTTGCAGAAAAAAGAGTAATTTTAAAAAAATAAAAAAACCCCCCACAGTTATTATTCTCTACTGATTCTAGTGCAGTGAGGGTGCACACAGACATGGCTCTGACACCCAGTTCACCACTGCAGTCACTGCAAGATTGAGGGACACTGGGCCTTTTTTTCACTTTTAATTGGTTATTGGTTTATTGGTTTTGGTTTTTTGTGTTGGTTTTTTTGATTGTTTGTTTCTTTCTTTCTTTGTTTTGGGGGGTTTTGTTGTTTTTTGGTTTTTTTAGGATAACTCTTTTACCTGCCCTCAGTCTCTGTCTTCCTTTCCTTTATCAAAGAATGGTAGCATCATGGAATGGTTTGGGTTGGAAGGGATCATCGAGTTCCAACACCTTTACATGAACAGAGACAACTCCAACTAGACCGGGTTGCTTAAAGATCCCATCCAACCTGGCCTTTGACCCCTCCAGAAATCGAAAATCCAAAACTTTTCTCCGCAACCTATTCCAGTGTCTTACCATCCTCACAGTAAAGTATTTCTTTCTAATATCTAATCTAAAACTCCTCTCTTTCAGCTTAAAACCATTACCCCTCATCCCATTGCTGTACTCCCTGATAAAGAGGTCCTCCTCATCTCTCCTGTAGCCCCCTTTACGTATTGAAAGGCCCCTCTAAGGGCTCCCCACAGCCTGTTCTTCTCTGGGCTGAACAACCCCAACTCTCTCTGCCTGTCCAGGAGCCCTCCATGGAGCCTTCAGCCTGGAGATATCTCTCCTCCATCATGGGGCTCACCAGCCTGGCACAACCATTAACCCTGAGCTGTGGGTTCCTCTCTTCCTGCTATTCCTAATAGTCTACCCCATGATCATGGCTTTAAACATCTCTATTGTTTTCCTGGTATTAGCTTACAGGTACCTCCCCACACCCATGTACCTTTTCATGAGAAACTCATCCTACGTGGAGGTCTGCTGCAGCTCCACCATCCTGCCCAGGTTGCTGGCCAGCTTCCTGGTGGGGACAGGGCATGTTCCCATGCCATCAAGATGCCATACAGCAAAACCCTGGCAGGTGGGATGGAGACCCTGCTACAAACTTCCAGAGATCCAACAAGAACTAGTACCTGGTCCTGAACCTGGGATAGACCAGTGAACAGGGGCTGGGATTCATCTGACTGGAGTGCAGTTCTCTGGAACATACCCTGATGTTCCCAGAGCACAAAAAGCAAAACACTTTCCAGCAGTGTGTCCTGGGTAGGGAAGAAGTGTCCATGGCTGTATGAGCACGAGCCTCGCCTAAATATGGAGGGAAGTGATTATCTCCCCCAACTCATCACTTATTAGAGCACATCACAACACAGGGTCAACTTTTGGGCTCTCACTACAAGAAAATTGTTTATAACTGAGAACAAGACGAGCAGAGACCCATGAAGATGCTTGGGACTTGGAGCACTTCTCTGTCAGGAGAAGTTGCAGGATAGGACATTGCCTTTCTGGTTGGTTCTGGGAGCAGTGCTGTTTAACATCTTAGTCAGAGACATGGAAAGTTGGATTGAGTGCTCTCTCAGCAAGTTTGCTGACAACACCAACCTGTGTACCATGGTTGATACATTGGAGGGGAGCGATGCCATCCAGAGACCTGGACATGCTCGAGAGGGCTCATGTGAACCTCATGAAGTTCTACTATGCCAAGGGCAGGGTTCTTTATATGGGACATGGCAACCCCAGGCACAAATACAGGTTGGGTCGAGAATGGCTGGAGAGCAGCCCTGAGAAGAAGGACCTGGAGGTGCCTGTGGTTGAAAAGCTCAATGTGAGCCAGCAATGTGTGCTGGCAACCCAGAAAGCCAACTGCATCCTAGGCTGCATCAAAAGAAGTGTGGCCAGCAGGACAAGGGAAGGGATTCTACCCCTCTACACCGCTCTGGTGAGACCCCACTTGGAGTTTTGCATCAAAGGAGTCCTCAACACAGGAAAGACATCGACTTGTTGGAACAGGTCCAGCAGAGAACCGTGAAAATGATCGAAGAGATGGAGTACCTCTCCTGTGAAGACAGGCCCAGAGCTGATGTTTTTCAGCATGGAGAAGAGAAGGTTCCCAGGAAAGCTTATAGCCCTTTCCAGTATCTGAATGGGGCCTACTGGAGAGATGAGAAGGGATTCTTTGTCAGGGAGGATAATGATAGGACGAGGGGTAATAGTTTTAAACTGAAACACAGGAGATTTAGATTAGGTACTAGAAAGAAATTCTATGCTATGGAGGTGGTGAGACACTGGAACAGGTTTCCCAGAGAGGTTGTGGATGCTCCATCCCTGGAAGTGTTCAAGGCCAGGCTAGATGGGACTTTGAACAACCTGCTTTAGAAGGAGGTGTTCCTACCCATGGCAAGGGGATTGGAACTTGATGATATTTAAGGTCCCTTCCAACCCAAACTTTTCCATGATTCTATGATTCTCTAGAATGGGAGGGCTTTGGGACCCTCACAGCAGCCTGCCAGTCCATATGGAGATGTTTAGACCAAAACGCATCTGACTTTGTCACTGTGGTGCTCTACAGAATGAGAACAGACAGAAGTCTAGATGACGTTGATGGAAGAAAGCTCCAGGCTAGAGATAAGGAAAACATTTTCCCCCATTGGGGCAGACAAACACTGGAGCAGGTTGCCTAGAAGGGTGTACTGTCTTCATCCTTCAGTGTTTTTAATTCCTTCCTAGATCAAGTCCTGAGCAACCTGATCCCATCGCTGAGCCTGTGGTGAGCAGGAGGTATGAGCAGAGACCTGAATGCCTGGACGATTCTGATTTCCAAGAAGTAACTCAAAGCATACCCTACTGCTTCCCAGGATTCTATATCTGTTTTTAGGTACTGTTTTGCATCATTTGTCATATACCTGTTGCTAATTAACACAATACATACCTTACTGCTTGTCACAGTTTATTATTTATTGAATCAATTGGCATGGACCTCATTAATACCTGGTCACTGACCTAATAAGTGTTTGTATGCAGACCTTGAGGTTTGTCTCACCTGAACAGGAGAGGACTGGAGGAAAGCAAATGTCTCTCCAGTTTTCAAAGATGACAAGAAGGAAGACTCAGGAAAATACAGGGCAGTAAGCCTCACCTCCAACCCTGGAAAGGCAGTAGAACAGCTTGTTCTGAGTGTCAGAGGGTTGTGATCAGTGGTGAGCATCCCCTTGGAGGACTGCAATTAGTGGTGTTCCCCAGGGGTCAGTCCTGGGTCCAGACTTGTTCAATATATTCATCCATGACCAGGATGAGGAGATGGAGTGTGCCCTCAACAAGTTTGTTGATGATATAAAACTGGGAGGGGTAACTGACACACCAGAAGGCTGTGCCACCATTGAGTGAGACGTGGACAGGCTAGAGAGTTGGGCAGAGAGGAACCTGATGAAATGACACAAGGGCAAGTGTAGGGTCCTGCACCTGGGGAGGAATAACCACCTGCACCAGGATAGGTTAGGGCAGCTCTGAGGAGAAAGACCTCGGAGTCCTGGTGGACAGCAGGAGGACCATGAGGCAGCTACGTGGCCTTGTGGCCAAAAAAGCCAGTGGTCTCCTGGGGTGCATTAAAATGAGAGTGGCTGCCAGGTCGAGGGAGAGGTCATCCTCCCCCTCTCCTCTGCCCTGGTGAGACCACATCTGGAGCACTGGGTCAGGTTCTGGACCTCCAGTTCCAGAAGGACAGAGAACTACTGGAGAGGGTACAGCTAAGGGCTATGCAGATGATGAGGGGACTAGAACATCTCTCTTATGAGGAAATACTCAGGGACGTGGGTCTTTTTAGTCTGGAGAAGACTGAGGGGGAATTTGATCAAGGCTTTGAAATACTTCAAGGGTGCATCTCAGGAGGATGGGGCCAGTCTTTTGACAGTGGTGTGCAGTGACAAAACAAGAGGTGATGGGCACAAACTTGAACATTGGAAGTTCCATCTAAACATGAGGAGCAACTTCTTTCCTGTGAGTGGTGGAGTCTCCTTCTCTGGAGTTATTCCAAACCCACTTGGACACATTCCTGTGCCACCTGCTTTGGTGAGCCTGCTTTGACAGGGGATTGGACGAGGTGATGTCCAGAGATCCCTTCCAACCCTGGCCATTCTGTGATTCTGTGGCCAGCCACACTGGGGTGCTGGCAGATCCAGGGAAGGGGCAATGCCAGCATCGTGTGCTCCAGCAACTGGCTCTGTACCCTGTGCCAGGGCAGTGGAAGCTGAGCTGCCTCCTCCCAACGGCGGGAGGTGATCCATGGGCTGGGAACCCCCTGCGGTTGGCTGGGGTGTTCAGGGCACTGCAGCCACCTTAGGGCTCCCTTCCGTGGGGACACATCGCAGGACTCACCCCAACACAGCAGCTCTGTCAGCACCTCTGTGCCGTGGGACCAGCATGGCCCAGGACCAGCAGAGCCTGAGGAAGAAACAACTGGGAAACCCCAGGATGAAGAGACTGGCTGAGGTCCATCCTCGGACCTTGCAGAGAACTATTTTTGCTGGAAACTGTGCCTGGCAGGATAGAAGTGTCTCTGTCAGTATAAATACCTCTTCAGGACTTTGTGTTCTCACAGTCCCACAATCTGACCCTGAGCCTGCTGTCCCTGAGACATCCCCCTTATCAACTGCCACAACTTTGTGCTCTGTTTCCCTCCAGTTCCCCGCAGGGAGACACTCGCACCTCCAGGTAGGCAAGCACAGCTCTGACTCAAAGGCTTTTAATGAAAACCAGCATGGGGGCAGGGTGGGAAAAGAGGGGAAGAAAACTGGAGGAAACCCCTGATAGTTTGTGCTGCCCGTGAGAAAAGGGAGAGTGTTCCCTGGTGCTCAGGGCTCTCCCAGCCGCACAGACCTCTCCTCCCTCCTGGCTGAACCCGGCTGCACTGCAGGGATGGCTTCTCCTGGTGCTGGGCTCAGGGACTCTTGTGCACTGAGCTGCAGAGTCACAGCCTCTGTGTCCTCAGGGGGACGTGCCAGAGACACCTCCTCAGCATCGTCGTAGCCCGTGCTCTCTGGGGACAGGGACCAGCCAACACCTTTAGCGCTGGGGGCCCCAGCACTTCTCTGGGAGAGCAGCTTTGCCTCAGAGAGCAGCAAGGCAAGCCATTGCACGCTCGCCCCATGGGAGGTTGGAGTCTCAGGGTGGGAGAAATTCATCCAGCACCAGCGATGGCAAGCCAGGAACCAAAAGCTCTTCCTTTCCCTCTCACCTCTGGGTGCATCCATGGTCGTTGCTCCTTCCTCTGGCATCCTTGGCATTTCCCAGTCACTTCTCCCAGGGACAGAATCCTGCCCATGGTTGGAAATCTCCCTGGCATCATCATAGCCATCTGCTGGGTTACCTCCAGGAAGGACAGGGAAGTCTGAAAGGAGAGGGGAGCCGGTGACAGGGAGAAGATGTGTTCTGCAGAGCAGAGGAAGGCACAAGGACATGGGGCTCAGGCACTGGTGTTGGCAGCCCCACAGGAGCTCTCCCGTGTCCTCCCCAGCTCTGACGGTAACACAGTGACAGTGCTGTCCATCACATGGCTGCAGGGAGGAGAGATCTGCTCCTTCCTGCCCCCATTACCTGGTGCTGACCCTGGACTCTCCTCCCTGTTGTCACCAGGGTAGTACTGCAGCTTGGTCAGGGATTCCTCTGAATAGGAGCCTGGAGACAGGCCCAGTAGGTGTTACAGGAGTGTGCTCTGCTGACCCAGCTTGTGCTGAGTGCTGCTGGGGACAGGGACCCAGAGAACCATTGCTGCATAGCGACGGGGGCTCTGGACTCACCCTGTTCCCCTGGGACAAACCCCATCTCCAAGGTCCTCCCAGAGCTGCCCTGGGACAGACCCTGACCTCACCCCTCAGTTGTCCCCAAGTGTGCAGGGGGTGGCAGAGAAGGGCTGTCCCCAACTGGGATGGGTAGAGCTGGGGCAGAGAAAGCTTCTCTCCTGGGCCCAGGGCCTGGCTGCTCCCCATAGAAACCCCACACCCACAGCACCACATGCACCATGGGCCAGGGGGTCGAGGGGATCAACCCTGGGTGGGAGCCAGGGCAAAGAGCACTGTAGATGTCTTCTCCATGAGGGATGTACACCAACCTGAGCCGCTGAACCTTGCCTGCTTCTGCCATGCTGGGCTATAACCGATCTCCTCATACACAGCTTCAGAGACGGGCTCCTGATCTCCCTCAGAGCCTGCGGACAGAGGCAGGGCTGGCCCAGAGGTGGCCACAGCGGGGATGGGATCCCCCACAGAACTCACACTTTTGCCAGCCCTGCCTGTACCACTCACTGACACCCCACGGCACCCCTGGCCTTGTCAGGAGGCATCTTCCCCTGGGAAGGCACCCACCTCTGCGCCCAGCCCTGGCCCTTCGCATTTGCCCAGCCAGGAGGGTCAGGAGCAGGCAGAGAAGGGCTCCAAGGATGATGCAGATGATGATGGGCAGTGAGACTCTTCTGCCGCCCTGAGTGGGATCTGCATGGCAGGAACACAGACATGGCAGCACCAGGCCTGGGAGAGGTGGAGGGGCGGGACACCCCAGGCCTGATCCCCATTAGATATGGGGGTTCAGGGGATAAGTGATGGGGAAGCTCCCACCTTCCTGGGTAAACAACAGCTCCTCCCTAACCTACCCCTACAGAACTACCCCCAGTGTCTTCTGGGAGTTTCACACCCCAGCAAAGAGCCCTTCCCTCCAGCTGTGGATCACAGCCTGGGCCCAGGAAGACCCAGCTCTGGTGGGGAGGATGGTTTACCTGCTCGAGGGGTTGGTGCTGTTGTGCTGGGTGCATCTGCAGAGGAGGAGGAGAGTTGGGCTGAGAGGGTGAGGGAGCCTCCCTTCTTAAATGCTCTGTGTGTGTGTGCATGGGGCAAGTGCAGACATTGCTGATGCATCCCCCCTAGACTGCCCCTCTGGCAGGGCTAGTGAGGGGGACCAGGCAGGAGCCCAGGGCTCAGAGTATGGACAGAGCAGGCAGCTCGGGAGGTTGCAGGTCCCTGCAGGCAGAACCTGCATCCAGCCCCACAGAAGATACTGCCCATTTGGAAAAAGGCTCTCATGCTCTGCAGGGGTGGCCTTGCTCTCAGGAGCTCTGGAACCAAAATAGGACCCAATAGGAAACTGGTTCTTTGTGACGTGTCCCAGCCATGCTGCTCACCTGAGCAGTTGATGGCAGCATCCTCCTTATGGTGGCAAGCTCCACTGTCCCCAGGCCGTGCCCAGCAGTCTTGCAGAGATGCCTCTGTCCCCTGGCACTCCACCTGCTCCAGCAAGATGGGGCTGGTCCCCTCCCCAAATGCAGCCCCGGCCAGGGCAGACAGTGCAGGGCCACAGCCCAGCTGCCTGCAGGCCACCTCAGCATCCTGCGTGTCCCACGAGTCATCACACACTGTCCCCCAGGAGCCGCGGTGCCAGACCTCCACTCTGCCAGAGCAGCCTTTCTTGCCTCCCACAGCACGAATCTTCTCCCTGTCTGGAGAAGGCAGAGACTTCCCAGGGCAGCAGGACAGCAGGCAGAGCCCTGCCAGGAGAGAGGGGCACGCAGAGGAGAAGTTACCTGTGCAGCTGGTGGAGTTGGGGCACACAGCCCCTGAGCCTGGGGTTGGTCCCTTCTGCTGAGTCCCTGCAGAAGAAAATGCTATGGGGAAGGGGCTGCTGCAGGGGGGTCATGCTGCAGAGAGCAGGGCTCAGCTCTGCTCCTGCCACCTCACTCACAGCAGCAGCTGATCCCCATTCATTCAGGGTGACATGCGCAGCCACGTGCCCAGCTGGGAGCAGGAAGGGAGGGGATGCCGGTGCCCAGGATGCTCAGAATTACCAGTGCAGGTGATGTGGGTCTCCTCTTGCAGGTTTTTGCATGACTGTGGGTCCCAGGTACCAGAGGGACACTGCCAGAAAGAGCTATTTCTCTTCCCACACTCCACACTATCCAGCCAGGCAGGGCCAGACAGCCTGCCGGAGAGCTGTTGTATTTCCAGGGACACTCTATCCCCGCAGCCCAGCTCCTTGCACGCCAGGGACACCGTTTCAGGAGTCATCGAGTTGGAGCAAACACTCCCCCATGTCCCATTGTAGAAAACCTGCAGGCGCCCAGAGCAGTTGGTGCTGTTCTCCAGTCTGAGGGCCACAAACTCTGGGAGGAAAGGCAGCAAGGGGAAACAGGCTGGTGTGGGGCTGTGGGATCAGGGATAGGAGCCAGGCAAAGGCACGGCCAGAGATTCCCCCTTGCACCCGTGGGCAGAGAAATGTCCCTGATGGACAGACATCCCTGCCCTCCTTTACAGCCCTCAGGAACAGCTGAGCTCCACAGGGACCCTTGCTGGGACTGAGGAGAACTGTGTGTGGGTGACCCCATGCTGGACTCTGTCAAGGGCTCATTGGCAGGTCAGGAACAGCCTCGGCCCTGTCCAGCCTTCCCCTCATCCCAGCCTGCCTGGGCACTGGGCTCCCACCAGCGCTCCTAGCACAGACCTGAGCAGACGACTCCTGCATCCTCTTTGTGCCCACAGTCGTGCTGCCCCCAGGGCCCTGCCGGGCAGTCCCAGAGAGCAGCTTCAGCCCCAGAGCAGTTCACTTCATCCAGCCAGATCTGAGCAGAGCCTTCCTCAAAGCCAGCGGAGCCCACCGCCTCCACTGCCCCTCCGCAGCCCAGCTGGTGGCAAACAACAGCAGCGTCAGACAGGTCCCAGCCATCATCGCAGACGGTCCCCCAGCTGCCCTGGTGATAGATCTCCACTCTCCCAGCGCAGCACCCAGGCCCCTTCACCAGCCGCACCTGACGGCTCCCTGGAGCAGGAAGAAACCCCAGCTGCCATCAAGGGCTGCCTGCCCACCCAGCCCAGGGCCTGGGGGGACCCCTGCTGTGCCACTCACCCCGGCAAACCACCCCCACATCCTCGGCAATGCCTGCTTCTAGCACATTCTCGGGCAGGGACGTGTTGCAGAGGCTCAGCCTGGCCTCCTGTCCTTCACACCGCACCCCTCGCAGCCCCACAGGACCTGTCCCTCTCTGAGCCTTCGGGGGGTTGTAGGCTCTCTCTGCCTCTCCGCACTGCAGCTGCCGGCACACCACGCTGGCGTCCTGCATCTCCCACTGCTCAGCCAGGACTCTGCCCCACGTCCCACGCTGGAAGATCTCCACTCGCCCGTCGCACCGGCTTCCTCCACCCACCAGCCGCAGCGAGGCGAAGCCATCTGGGCCTGGGGAGAGTAGACATGCCCCAGCCCTTGGCGGCACTGGGGAGCCTGGCAGCCTGCAGCATGTCTCCAAGTTCTAGCACCCTTGCAGAAAGGCCTTGGGTCTCACCTGCCTGAACTCCAACCTCTGTGGGGAGCTCCTTGGCCAGGGCTCTCTGGGGCTGCTTTCCTAGTCCCTGAACCCTCCCCACTGAGAGGTCAGTTTTGCTCTTGGTGGGGCAGAGACACAGAGCAGGTCTCTGCCAGGGCAGTTGGGGCATTTCCCAAAGGAGGGAGCAGCCAGAAGTGACCAGTTAAGAGACACAGGACAGAACCCACATGTCTCTGCCCATCTGGGGATGGGGGACTGGGAGCCAGAAGGAACAGAGCCTTTCCAACCAAACAAGGTATGTCTGAGTCTCAAGTTCACCAGAAGCCAGCCCCACTTCGCAGCTCACCCCCAAGTTCTGCTGCTTTTTCTAGGGTCTCCTAGGTAGCCCCTGTGGGTGTGGGATTGAGCTCTGTGGACTCTCTTTGACACTTGGAAAGGGCTGTCTGCAGCCAGAGGGGATGGAGACAAGCTCCACAGCCATGTTTCTGGCATACCCCTTTGTGAGAGGGTAGAGGAATATGGGACTGTCTGTGGCTCCAGGGCCTGGACTGCTGCCCTGTGCAGCAAATACACCCTGCCCTTGTTCAGTCTTCAACCCTCTCACTGCAGAGAAGTCCATCTGAGCAGGCAAAGGGCTCCAGATCACTCCTGGGGAAGCCTTGCACTGCCACAGGGTCCCTGCTTTGGGAGCATGAAAGTGGAAGAAACAGTTTATTGAGTGATTTCCCAGCACTCACCCGAGCATATGACAGCAGCATGGTTCTCAGGAGAGCACGGCGAGGCTCCCAGGGCAGTCAGTGGGCACTGTCCCAGGTGTTCTTCAGTCCCATCACAGTGGAACGAGTCTCTCCAGGCAGGGCCACTTCCTCTCCCAAAATGCCCTCCTCTGGGAATGGACTCGGCAAACCCGCAGTTGAGGTGTCGGCAGAGAACATGGGCATCCAAGAGATCCCAGCGGGAGGCACAGAGGGTGCCCCAGGTCCCCTGCACCATGACCTCCACCCTCCCCTCACACGCCGTGCTGCCGTTCACCAGCCGGAACCCTGTGAACTCAGGGACAGAGAAGGATGAGACAGGGCAGACATGCTTTTGCTCCCTTGGCTGGAGGAGTAAGGGCCAAATGGACACCCTTCCTTTCTCCTCCTTCTGTACCACTTTAGGGCTGCAGGCAAATGTGGCCCTTAGCCACATTATCTATCTAGTCGAAGATATCCCTGCTTGTTGCATGGGAAGTTGAACTGGATGACACCAAGAGGTCCCTTTACCCAAAACCCTTGTACAGTCCTGCGGTCACCCCCTCTGTCCTTACCCCCAGCACAGCACAGTCCCTCCCTGCTCCCCCGGCATCAGCCCACCCTGGTGTGAACACCCTGCCCTGAGTCCTTACGTGTGCAGGTGACACTGGCAGCATTGGCTTGGGTGCAGGGCTGGTCCCTGGGGGACCCTGTGGGGCAGGAGACGAGAAGGGATTCATTCCCCACACACTGCAGCTCCCTGTCCCACATGGCGCCATCCCCTTTTCCAAAGTGTGCTGCCCCAGAGACATGCAGAGCGGTACCACACTGCAGATCCCTGCAGACCACAGCGGCAGCTTTGGGACCAAAGTCTGAGTCACAGACAGTTTTCCACTCATTCCTGTCACGAATCTCCACTCGTCCTGAGCAGGGGTTGTTGCCTCCAACCAGCCGGACAAATCCTGGAGTAACCAAAGTATCCTGTGAGTTCCCAGAGCCCCCCAGCAGTTACATGCCCCACCACGTCCCGCCTCTCTGAGGCAGAGTCCCACAAGAATCTCAGCAGCTCCCAGTGGGTGCTGATGGCACAAGCACACAGGGAATCCCCTGTTGCACTGCCAACATCATCACAGCACTCATGGGTGGCTTTTCTCCCAAACCCACAGCCACAGAAACCACTTAGAAAACTGCTGCCCTTCCGGACACCCTGGACTACCTGGCACTGACCCCCAACACTGCAGTGCCCAAAGCACTTGAGCCCAAGGAGATGGGCTGAGGCTCTGTTGGCTGCTGCAGCCTGCTCTGCCCCACCAAGCTCAGAGCCAGGCGGAGGAACTCCTTGGAGCCACCAGAAACGGACCCCAGGCTATTGGGCCACTGCTAATTAGACAGGACGTGGCAGAGGGGACAGACACAGTGTGGGTGTACCTGCGGTCACTGTCCCCACCAGCGCCCAGTTCTAGCCCCTGACCAGGGAGGGGTCTACAGCCAGGGCCAGAGATGTGGTCTTCCAGAAGGGATGCCTTCTAAAGGGATTTGGACAGGCTGGAGAGGTGGGCCTGTGTGGTCTTTATGAAATTCAACAGGGACAAGTGCAAGGTCCTGCAGGGGAATAGGGGCAATCCCAAGCACAAATACGGGTTGGGTAGAGAATAGATTGAGAAGAGCCCTGAGGAGGACTTGGGGGTGTTGCTGGATGAGAAGCTCAACATGATCCAGAAACGTGCACTCTCAGCCCAGAAAGCCAACTATATCCTGGGCTGCATCAGCAGCAGCATGGTCAGCAGGTCCAGGGAGGCAATTCTTCCCTTTTATAACGCTCTGGTGAGACCCCACCTGGATACTGCATCCCCAACCACCAGCTAGGTAGAGAGCAGGGGAGTGGGCAGGGGAGCATCCCTGGGCTGACACACGCTCACAGGGCAAGGACAGGCACCAAGGAGAACCAGAAAGGGCTGGGAAGTCCCCCTGGCACAGGGAGGCAGGGGCTGGAGAAGGCAGGAGAGGCCGGGCAGCAGGTCAGCACTGCCTGCACAGGGCTCTGCTGGGGTGACCCTGGAAGAGGAATGAGGTGGCCATTGGCCACCCTGCTCTTCTGCCCAAGCATAGTGCTCCTCACTTCTGAGCCACCCATCTGCTGTGGGAGAGTTGTGTCTTCCAGGGAACAAACCCCAGAATTCCCTGGCCACCTTGGGCCCTTCCCTGGGGCTGTGGGTGACCACATGAGCTGCTCTCAGTGCCCCTGCCATGGGGGACCTGGTCCTCAGAGCTGCCAGGCAGCTCCTGTGTAAATGAGAGGAGAAAGCTGGGAACTAACAGAGACTGTGGCACAGGGTGGGCTTTCATCTCGCACCCCAGGCACCAACCAGATGTGGGCTGAGCCACATCGGGGATCAGGCAGTGGGGCATTCCCACTGAACTTTCCTCAGGGACCAGGGATCTAGCAGGGACAGTCCCAGCTCAGCAGTGAAACCAGCCACATCAGGCCCTTCTCCAGTAACCCCTTGTTTCCCTAAGGGTACAGCCCGGTCCCTTCTCCTATCCCAGTCCCAAAGGTGGGGAACGGGTTGGCACCATACCTGAACACGTCAAATCCACATCCTGACTGTGATCGCAGTATTGCAGAAACTGTTCATCATTTGAGCAATCAGACAGGGCTGACTCGGTGCCATGACATTCCACCCCCATCATCCAAATGGGGCCAGATCCTGGCCCAAACTCTTCATATTGATGATCTTCAAGAGCAGACCCACAGCCCAGCTGCTTACAAACCACTGCAGCATTATTCGTGTCCCAGGAGTCACCACACACGGTCCCCCACTGTCCCTGATGTTTCACTTCCACTCTTCCGGCGCAGCGCCAACCACCGTCCTCCAGCCTCACCTCCATAGCCCCTTCAAACACCAACACGGGACAGGTCAGGAGAGAACTGAGGGCCACTCTGTCCCCCAGCCCAGGCTGAGTCACAGGCACCACAGTGAGAGGGTGGGAGCCCTCTCTGGGAGCTCTCCCCCTTCTCGGCTGTCCTTTGGCCAGTATCTCTCCTCTGTGAAGGACTGTCCCCCTCACCTGTGAAGGCTGGGTGTGTGAAACTCCAGCCCTATTGGGCTATTCACTGTCCCACAGACCTTGGAACCTCCTCCTGCTCCAATGGTCCCCCCTCCCATGACCACCCACTCATCATGCCCTCAGTCCCTGCACTGGGTACCCAACTCCTCACCAGCCGAACACCCCTGAACAGCCCTGTGCCTCCAGGCTCGCAGCTTCTCCTGTGACCATCTGCCCTGGAACCACCTAAGTTCACACCACCCCCAGACCTTTCTGTGTCCTCAGGGAACACCAACATGATCCCAAGGATTCTCAAAACCTATGTCCCCTTCTTCTGGTGTTACCCAGTTCTTAGTGAGGACCCCTTGGAAGAGAACTCTGCAACCTGTGAGTGAAGACAGCCCAGTCCCCTTCTCTCTGTGAGGCACAAATTGCCTTCCTGGGGTCAGTGCTCCCCAGAAACCTGGAGCCACAGCCAGTCTCAGGGGTACAACATAACCTCCCAAATAAGGTCACCCAGGCTGGGTTGTCTTTAAATGCCACCCTAAATGCTGCCTTAAATACTGGAGTTCTGGAAGTGGAGAGTATCTCCTCTCCCAGCCAGACAGATGCAAGCAAAGGCTCAAGGCCCACAGACTTGAGCATCTTCTCACCCTCATCTCATTGGCCTTTGGAAAGAAATCCTGTTCCCAAAGGGATCTTGATGACTCCACTGGTACCCAATGGCCCTGAGCTGTGGGAAAAGCCAGCACTTACCTCTGCAGAGCTGCACCCAGAGAAGCCACAGCACCCGAGGGGACCGGAGTCCCTCCATTCCCATCCTCAGCCTCCTTCCTTGATTGCACATCCCTACCGTACCCCACTCCCTGTCACAGTTGCTGG
This sequence comes from Thinocorus orbignyianus, assembly GCA_013400375.1. Taxonomy (NCBI): domain Eukaryota; kingdom Metazoa; phylum Chordata; class Aves; order Ciconiiformes; family Thinocoridae; genus Thinocorus; species Thinocorus orbignyianus. The sequence continues at coordinate 26,769 of VXBW01004675.1, forward strand.
GGACCCACAGGGACAAATGCGATGGGAGGGTGATATATCTCTGCAGATGCAGAGACCCAGCTGCACACGGAGCCAATCGAAGCAGCAGCACCTTTTTAGACGTTATCGGGAGCCATCTCCCCCCTGACACAGCTCAGCCCTCCAATTAACTTCTCCAGCGCCGTCCATGACCATATATGAGGGACACGTATGTCCCACAGTGGGTGTGATGGTGGCTGTGGTGGGAGATCATAGGTGTGGAGCAGAAATGGGCTGGTCACCCCTTGCTGCCTGCTGTAGGGACTGGAAGCACTGAACAACTCCTGCGCTAGGCTGGCCCCAGAAGCCATGAGGCAAATGTCCAGCCACCCCTCAGCCGCATCAACCCTGGAGCGGGGGCTGCCCCAGATCCTGTGTCAGGATGGGGAGGAAAGAGCCCCTGCCCCTGCTCCAGAGCTGGCTGTGCTGGGAGAGCTCCTTGGCCAGGGGAAGAGCGCCATCCCAGGAGTGTTGGTTTGTCCGTCCCTCCCTGGACCTCCCACGGTGAGTCCCTGACAGGAGCCAGAGCTGGAACATGTCCCTGTCCTGGCAGCAGACAGGCAGCCCAGAGGCTCAAACGTCTCCCTGACTCTCAGCATGTCACCAAGGGGCTGTTATTCCCCACGGGCACATCAAAAGTCAGAGCCTGCAGGTGCACAACCCACAGCCCACGTGGCCTCACTGCGCTCCCCCCGCAGCACCTGGGCAGGAAGTCTGTGGTTTCCTCCTGGCGTCGGGCTTAGGCACATCCCTGTGGTGCCCCCGAGACACCCCCACCCCAACTGCTCCAGGCAGGGATTCAGGGGCTGCTCCTTCAGCCTCGCAGACGCGGGGATGGGCAGCTCCTGCCATCCCTAATGCCCCCATGATGCCGCTCTGCACCCAGCCCCACAGCCATGGGGTGACATCGGTGTTGTCCCCTCACGTCCCTCCTCTGCCAGAGTTGTGTGTTCAGGGGTGACACTGATGGCGACCTCACACCCTCTGTTGCCACCCCTGTGACCTCAGGGGTTATAGTGACAGTGACCTCACACGTCCTGCTGCCACCCCTGTGTGCTCAGGAGTCACTCTCACACCTCTTTGTGTGTTCTGTACAGGTTTCTCCTGATGATGGTTCTCCCCAAAAGCCCTATTGGTCTCCCCATGACTGTAATGACACCAGAAGCACCCACACAAGCCATATGCCTGCTCCTTGGCTAAAAGCTACTCAGGCAGCAGTGACGTCACAAGCCCTGTTCCTGCTCCTGGCCTGTCAGGTATTCAGACACCAACGACCTCACAAACACCTACAGAAGCCATTGTTCGGCTCCTGATCCATCATCCCCTCAGGCACTTGTGACACCACAACACTCTACACAACCCATGGCCCTGCTGCTGGCCTGCCAGGTGTTAGGGGAGCATGGACTCCACCACCACCTACACAACCATGGGGCTCTTCCAGACCCATCAGCTGAGTGGTCACAAGTGACCTTGAAACACCTACACAAGAAAGGGGCTTAGTCCTGGCTCATTAGATCCTCAGGGTCCCATGATCCCTAAATATCCCACACAGGACATGTTTTTCCTGGCCTCCTTCAGGTACCAGTGACACCACAAAGACACCCACCAGGAAGGTTCCAGCTCCTGGTCTATCGTCTGCACAGGCACCAGTGACCTCACAAGCCCCTACACAATCCATAGGCTGTTCCTGGCCCACTGGCTTTTTGGACATGAGTGACCTCACAAGCACAGACACAGGATATGGGCCTGTTCCTGATCTTTCAGGTGTTCAGACATGAATGCTTTCACAAAACCTACACCAACCACGAGTTGGGTCCTGGCCTACAAACTGAGAGTGACCTCACAAGTTCGTATCTGCCCATTTGCCATGAACTTGCTGCTGAGGTGCTCAGGCTGCAGGGACCTCACAAGCCCCTACACAAACTGTGTACCTGGTCCTGGCTTATCAGCTCCTCAGCCAAGAGGGACATCACAAGAACAAACCCCAGCCACGTGTCTCCCTCTTGTCTATCATTGACACCAGCACCTCACCAGCCCCTGCAGGAGCCCCGGCCTTGCTCCTGCTCTATCAGCTACTCAGGCACCAGAGACCTGACCGCCACAGCTCCCCGTAGAATCGTAGAATAGAATCATAGAATCATCCAGGCCAGAAGGGACATCCAAAGGTCATCTAGTCCAGCCTCCCTGCATCTAGTCTGACCTCCCCGCAGTCACAGGGACACCCCCAACTAGACAAGGTTNTCAGAATCCGCTCATTGGATCTGCTAGCAACACATCTTTTGATGCAGTCCAGGATGTGATTGGCCTTTTGGACTGCAAGTACACATTGTCTGCTCATGTCCAGCCTCTGGACATGAGGGGTTGCCCTCGATGTCAAAGAAATGAATCGACTGCACAAAGGGGTCTTTGGGAACCAACAGTAAAAGGGTCGAGAGCTCATGGGTGAAAATTAGTGGCCAAGCAAACAAAGGAAACCTTGTGCCTGGTGTTTACCATAGGCCACCCAGCCACAGGAAGCCTGCTGACAAAGCCTTCCTACTTCAGCTCCAGGAAGCATCATGCTCACAGGGTCTGATCCTGCTGGGAGACTTCCATCCTGCTGACACATGCTGGAAAAGCAGCAGAGCAAGGTGTAAGCAGTTCAGGAGACTCCCTGAGAGAGTCCAGGAGAGTCTCTTAAAGGAGGTGATAGATGGCCTGGCCAGAAGAGAAGTGTCACTGGACACCACCATGGAAGAACTGATGTGAGAGGTCAGGACTGACAGCAACTTAGATGCAGTCATGGTGTGCTGGTGGAATTCACTGTCCTGAGGGATATGGGCCTGAGGGATATTGGCTTGGTGAAGAGTAGTATCAGGACTCTGAACGTGAGGAGGGCAAGCTCTCAGTGGTGAAGGACTTAGTGGATGGATCCCCTGGGAAACTGCCCTCAAAGACCAAGGAGCCGAACAGAGCTGGTGGCTCTTGAAGGACATTTTCCTTGGGGACAAACCATCTCTCTGAGCTGAGGGGAGTGGCTGTTGCTGGCAGGGGCAGCTGTGAGGGGCTGGTTCGTGACCATTACCCTGGGACAGCTTCCCCAGGGTGTCCAGGGACCATGGTCCAGACTGGGTCTTGCTCTCAAGGTCCTTCCTGTCTCTTCCAGAAGGCCTGGCTGTGTGAGAACACTGCTGTGTGCACCCACCCTTCACACTCCCACAGCTGAGCTTTGCCCTGGCATTTTCCTCTCCTGAACGTATTCCAGTTCATCCCAGGCCCTCCCCAGCTCTCCCCACCTCCCCTGCCGTCTTCCCAGCCCCATCTGGGCCCCCCGCAGTGCCTGCCGCAAAGTGCTGCAGAGCTTGGGGTAGTCATCTCACAGCAGCCCTTAGGGGGCAAAGAGAGGTGTCTCAGCCTCCCCATCAGCCCCAGGGCTGGAGGCTGGACGTGGAAGGATGGAACAGGCCTGTGTCAGTGCCTCTCCTGCTGTCATACCAGGAGATGCCCTTCAGCAGCAGCCTGTAGCCCCCCTCTGCCAGCTGTGCTCCCCAGGACAGCCCAAGGGTCCTTGCCCTGGGGCTCCTCTGGCAGCTCCTGTGGCCCCACCAGCACAGCACCTGGCCACAGGTGGACACACAGTAATGGGTGGCTCTTTTTATCTGTCCCCTCCATGGATGTGGTGTCCTGATCTTCTCCTGGGACATCCCCACCCACAGAAAGCCCTTTCCCATGGGAGTGTGTCCGTTCCTGCTCCTGTCATGCCCAGGATACCCTTCAGCAGCAGCCTGAAGACTAGCACTGGGAGGCACTGGGGAATTCCCAAAGTGGGCTCAGTGATGGACAAGAGCTAAACTCAGGAACTGTGTTCAGGAATGCATGGATTGGGATCAAAGGCAGATGGACAGAGTCCCCCTCAGAGGAAGCTATGCTGCTGGAGCATCCTGTCTCTCCCAGGAGACTGGCTGAGCAAGGACACTGCTGTGTGCCCACACTCTGCCCACTCACATTTCTGCTGTTCACTAGTGCTTTTTCTCCTGGGCAAGTTTCCTGAGAGACCTTTTGGAATGAGACCTGAGCCTTCAGGCTCTGCCCTGAGCAGATGTCCTGTTGTGATGAAAATTCTCTTTTGGAGGCCAGCTCTGCCAGAAAAGTGCCCGTTCCCTGTCCCTGCCTACAGTCACAGGACTGCCACATCGTAAGACTGTCACCAAGCTTCAAGACTGCTCGGACTTACACCAACAGAAGAGCTCAGAAGGGACAGTGCTGAAATAGAAAGTGAGCAGCTCTGGAAAGACCAAGTGCTGGTGCTCCTTGTCAGGGTTGCTGTGCCAGTACTCTTATCCTCTCTACCTCAGCATGCAGGATCTGCCCCTGCATCTCCAGAGAAGGTCTCAAAGGAAGCATCTCAGACAAACGAGTCATAGAATCATAGGATGGTTAGAGTTGGAAGCAAACTTAAAGATCATCTAGTTCCAAACCCCTGCCATGGGCAGGGACACCTCCCACGAGACAAGGTTGCTCAAAGCGCCATCCAGCTTGGCCTTAAACACTTCCAGGGATGGGGCATCCACAACTTCTCTGGGCAACATGTTCCGGTGCCTCACCACCCTCACAGCAAAGAATTTCTTCCTAATATCCAATCAAAAATCTCCCCTCTTCCAATTTAAAACCATTCCCCCTTGTCCTGTCACTCCACTTCCTGACAAAGAGTCCCTCTCCAGCTCTCCTGGAGCTCCCTTCAGATCCTGGAAGGCTGCTCTCAGGTCTCCCCGAAGCCTTCTCTTCTCCAGGCTGAACAGCCCCAGCTCTCTCAGCCTGTCCTCACAGCAGAGGTGCTCCATCCCTCTAGTCATCTTTGTGGCCCTCTGCTGGACCTGTTCCAACAGTTACATGCCCTTTCTCTGTTGAGGACTCCAGAGCTGGACACAGGACTCCAGGTGGGGTCTCACAAGTAGAGGGGGAGAATTGCCTCCCGCAACTGACTGGTCACCTTTCTTTTGATGCAGTTGAGGCTCCTGAAAGAAGCAAACCCATAGGTTTTTCCTTTTGTTTCTTCCTCTCTTCTGTGATACTTTTAAAATCTTGTTTTATTTTTCCCTCTGAAAGCCAGAAAGTTTTAACAAAACTGTTTTTCAGCAAGAAAGGTGTCAGTGACTGAGGAATCTCTTTACAACGCTTCCTGTGTTACCTGGCAAAGTTCAAGCAGGGATGGAAAGACAGCCCGGAAAACAAAATAGTTTTGAACACAGCCTGTGTGTTATTTCCTTCTTTGGCTCTGGTTTTCCCTGAAAGTCAATACTTTTCCTTTTCTTCAGCTCTCCTGCTTACCTTTACTTCCCGCCTGTCTCCTCATTTGTCACCATCTTCGTGCCACTTTCTCTCTCTCTCCCAATCAAAAGGTTAAAGTTACTTTGCTGAGGTGATTTGTCTTTCAATGGAATCCATTTTTGCCTGTGCTAAAAGCCTTGAGAAATGCTTATTTTTCCTCCACTGGAAAGAGACTCTTTGGTAAAGACCTTAAATACAGTAACATTGTTTAGAGTGGATTCCTACTCTAACCCCGCCCTAAGTTTTCTCTTTGTGCACATATGGATGTCTTTTTGTTCTATGCAGATTCTCCTACCTTCTGTGCCCGAATATCCCCAGCAATCTTTCTTTCTCATCTTTCTATGTTCTACTGCTGTTTCTTATGTTCTTTTAACCTTCTGAAGCATTCCTTCCTTCGCGGACTGTCTGCCCTTACTCACTGCAACTTCGATGCAAAATACTGAACTCTACAAGTGTCACAGAGTTCCTTCTCTTGGGCTTCCCCTTCTTCAACCATCAAGAGCGCCTGATGACAATCACTCTTCTGGCTTCATAGCTGGTGGTCTTAGTCTGCCCTGTTTAGTGACCTGGTTGACAGAGCCCCTTGAAGTCACTACCAAAGAGCAAAGGAGTCCAGGAAGGCTGGACGTTCTTCAGTAAGGAACTCTTAGAGGCATGAGAGCTGGCTGCATGTGTGGAAAGAGAATCTGTAGGAGGAGATCATCCTGGTTGAACAGAGAGCTCTGGCTGAAGCTTGGGGGGAAAAGGAGTTTATGGCCTTTTTGAAGAAGCAGCAGGTAACTCAAGTATACTACAAGGATGTTGTGGGGTTACGCAGGGAGAAAATTAGAAGGACCAAAGCCCTACTAGAACTTAATCTGGCTTCTGCCATAAAGACATAAAACATTTCTGTAAATACATGAACAACAAAAGGAGAGCTAAGGAAAATCTCCCCTTGGTGGGTGAGGGATAGGCTGTGGATGTTGTTTACCTGGACTTTAGTAAGGCCTTTGATAGAGTCTCCCACAGTATCCTCCTGGAAAAACTGGTTGCCCATGGCTTAGATAGGAGTACTGTCTGATGGGTTAAAAACTGGCTGGAGGCTGGGCCCAGGGAGTGGTCATGAACGGAGTTCAATCCAGCTGGTGGCCAGTCACTAGTGTTTTCCCCTGGGGCTCAGTATTTGGGCTACTTCTTAATATCTTTATTGATTACCTGGAAGAGAGGGTAGAGTGCATTATTGGTAAGCGTACAGATTACAAGTTGGGTGGGAATGTTGACCTGCTTGAGGGTAGGAAAGAGGCAGCTGGACAGGCTGGTTCAATGGGCCAAGGTCAATGGGATGAGGTTCATTAAGGCCAAGCGCCAGGTCCTGCCCTTGGGTCACACCAACCCCATGAACATTGCAGGCCGGGACAAGAATGGCTGGAGCTGCCCAGCAGAAAATGACCTGGGGAACGCTGGTCAACAGCCACCCAAAAAGGAACCAGCAGTTCTCCCAGGTGAGCAAGAAGGCCAACAGAATCCTGGAACAGTGTGTCCTGCAGGACTGGGTCAGCGATTGTCCCCCTGTACTCAGAACTGGTGAGGACCCACCTCAAAACTGGAAACAGTTTTGAGCCCCTCACAGCAAGAAAGACCTTGTGGTCCTGGATGGTGTCCAAAAAAGATCAACAAAGCTGGTGAAGGGTCTAAAGAACAAGTCTTGTGAGGAGTGGCTGAGGTATCTGGGCTTTTTCAGCCTGGAGAACGGGAGGCTGAGGACATCGTTGCCCTCCACAGCTACTGAAAGAAGGTTATAGTGAGGTTCGTGTTAGTGTCCTCTCCCCAGTAAGAACTGATAGGACAAGAGAAAATACCTGCAATTTGCACAAGAGGAGATGTAGATTGGATATTAGGAAAAAAATCCTCACTGAAAGGTTTGTCGAGCCCTGGAATAGTCTGCCTAGGAACGTGTTTGACTCACTATCACTAGAGGTGTGGAACACAGTGATGTGGTTTAGTGGTGGGCTTGGCAGTCTGAGGTTGAGTTTGACTCAATGATCCTAGAGGTCCTTTCAAACCTAAATGCTTCCATGTGTCTTGGATTCTGCTGAGGCTCAGGACTTTCTTTCATCCTCGCTCTTTCTTTGGAAGGCCAGGAGGTGTCATCGAATTTTCCTGCCCTGGGTACTTCTCCCTCACGTACCACTGCCCCCAGGAAGAGCCCTGAGCCACAAGGGAGGGACAGGAGCTGCCTTGCCAGGGCCTGGGGCTGAGGACTTGGCCTTCCTGCTTCTTCACACAAAGCCAGGCTTTCCTCAGCACTACAGCCACCTGCACTCTGCCTTTGCCTACCTGCAGTTACAGCCTCCAAGTGTCTGCTCTAACGAGTTCCTGGGGAGTCTATGTCAGGAACTGCCCTCAGTGGGGCTCATTAACACTCCCAGGTCCTTGGAGTTTGGCTTCTGCTTTCTTGAGCCCTTTCTTCAATCTTCTCTCAGTATCTGAGGTTCATGGACTCAGCAGCAAACACCCCACGGAGCTCATTAAAAGAAAGAAAGCCTTAACAAGGTATTTCTCTCTGTCATTTTCTTCAGGTCTTCAAGACTTGTACAGCTGATTATTGAAGGCTTGTAGTTAAGGAGGAAGATTTCAAATGTGCATCCAAATATTTTAGATCTTAAAGGTAGTTCAGTTTAAAGAAGAGGTGCTAAAAACATTCTCCAAGTGATATGGAGGCAGAGTGTCTCCTTAGAAGGCTTGGACAGGTAGGAAAAACAGTCCCTTGATGTCCATCCCTGTAGGGACAGCTTTGTCCCTCACCTCCCCAACCCCACCATGGCTGACATTGCCCACCTAGGACTTCCATCACTGCCCCTTCCATCAGACTTCTCCACTGAAGCCTGGATGTGACAGCTCCATTGCACCATCTCTCCCCTGCTCTCCTCAGAGACCTGGCTGCTCACAGGCACAGGGCAATTCTGGCTTTTTCTAAAAAAGAGCAGTAACACATAATCAGTGTTTATAAAAAATAAAACATACTCTGTCGTCATTTGCTCAATAAAACCTACCACTAATTGGTTGTCTTTCTACAAGGGATAATCTTAGATAAAATATGTTAGGCAGGTACAAAAAGATAAACATGAACATATTAAAAGAGCTGCCCAAGGAGACAAGTAGATTACTGAAAGGTTTTACTCTTTGAAGGTCAAGGCAGTAGCACAGATGAAAGTATCCAAATGAACTAAGAGTAAGGGAGGAGAAAACTGGTGAACAATGGAAAGGGTCTTTACCTCCACAGTCTGTATCTGAAAAGATGACTTTGCAAATGGTAATTCTATCAGGACAAGTATAAATATGTGAAAGATTAGAGCAACTAAATAGGCCATATAACAGAAGAAATTCTGGTAGTGAAGTTTCAAGTGAAGATGGAGGTTTCTTTGGAATATCACCTATGAATGGTCACAGGGTTGGCAGAGGTCTCCTGTGAATGAGTACAAACAAACGTTGCACCCATCTTTGAAAGAGTCCCAGCCCAGGGACCCCCAGGCCGTACAAGCTCCCTGTGGTGATTAGTGTGCCATCAATTATAGTCTTCTTGGGTGACATTTCCGGGCCCCTAAAGGGAAGAATGTTTCCAAAAGCAGTCAGCATGAACATGACAATGGTAAATCATGCCTCAGTATGGAAGTGGTGACAGTAGGGAAAGCTCTCACATTTCTAATGCCTATGGATCTCAGTCAGATGTTAGTACAGTCAGAGCAGCTGCAGCTTGCTTGTCCTGCTCCAGGCAGGGTTGCTCAGGTGCAGGGCTACATGGCACGTATCCTCAAACAGCCCTGATTGTTTCTTTAGCTTAACCTTTCACTCCCATTTCACTATTTTTCCCACCTCTCCCTTTAACCAATTTTATCCTCCACCTCACAAAAAGTCAACCCCTTTTCACCATTTCCCCACTGGCACTTCGTTTCCTCTCTTCAGTCTGTACCCACTTTTGGTGTTTCTGAGATGATATCACAGAGCTTTTGTCCTTGATTAGCAATTCTGTTCTCCATTACACTAATACTTCTTTTTTCTGTCTGTAGTGTCATGGAACTACTTCAGTTCTGCTCATGGTAGAGGCACCATGACTCAGGATGGACTTTCAGTGTTGGACTGCTGGAGCTTACATCCAGAGGGACCTTGAAACACCTGAGAATTTGGCCAACAGGAACCTGAAGGTTCAGAAGGAATGGATGCACAACCACTCCATGCAGCAGCACAGGAAGGTACCGCACCAGTTAAGGAATGCCCTGAGGGGACGGGCCTTTGAGTCATGATAACTGCCCTATGAGCCAGGGGGCTTTGCATTTCAACAGAAAAATGGAAAGACTGGAGAGGGTCCAAGGGAGGTTTGACAAGATGATGAGGACCCTAAAGCCTGAGCTGGGAGGAAAGTCAGAAGGAGCTGAGCCTTTTTAGCCTGCGGAAGTTGTGGCCTGAGGTAACCTATAGAATAGCCTACACCTTCCTGGAGAGGAGACAGATCCAAGCTGTCTTCTGCAGTGGTGAATGATATGACAGAGACAACAGCCACAAACTGTCTCTTGGGAACTCTAGATGGAGCATTAAGAAAAAAACAAAATGGTCTGGGAGGAGCATTGTTCTGATTTCCCCCTGTCCTAGTTCCAGTAGGGATAGGGTTAATTCTCCCCAGGCTCTGGCAGGGACAGGGCTATTCCATCTCACATGAGCCATGCCTAGTCTATAGCTGGAGCTGGCCAGGGGAGGGGGCAGGACATCACCGCTTGGCAGCTGGCTGGGGTGTCCTGCGTCCGGTGGGTAAGCATGGTACTGTAATTGTGTCTGTACCTCCCTCTGTCAGTGTTTGCGGTGTTGTTTCCCTGTTTCCTTTGCTCTTCTGTTAGATTGCCTTTCTCCCACATCTTTTACCTTTCTCTCCCAATTGTACCCATGGCGGTGCAGGGATTGAAGGTGGCCACCTGGTTCTTTGTTGCCATCTGAGGCTAAACCACCACAGTCTTTTTTGGTGCCCAACATGGGGCTCAAATGGTTTAAAAAACAACAAATCTGACCAGAGCTTCCTAAAATGAATTTGCTGTGTGCCTTTATTGTATTAGTTCAATAGCGTCTCCTCAGCTTTTTGTTTGTTTGTTTGTTTGTTTGCTCTTGTGGTTCTGCTATGTAAAATCTTAAATACGCTCTGTCCTCCCCACAAGTGTATTTATCACCTCTGGGACAGAGATCAGGATTGTAATATTTCTGTCCTGTGTGATATCAACTGATGATATGGTGACATCACTGTTCAGATGGTTATGGTGCAGAGGGGGTTGTAGTCCTTCCCATACCTTGGGCATTGTCTCTTGGAATTTATTATAATTAAAACCATATCTAACAGGGAAACAGGGGCGATACTTCCCCCAACTCTTTCACCTCCCTTTTCTTCTTTTGGGCCAGGTATGACAGCTTCTGAGAATTTTTAATATCCTTGGGATTTTCAAACCAGCCCAGTCCTATTGTTATGTTTCCTGACTGTGTTCCAGGTCTTGTTTAGTGTTAAAGAACTATTTAAGGCTATCGCCCAGAAATCCATCCCAAGGGTGGAGAGTCATGGGTGGCATGTCATGTGGGAGAATATGGGCAGGTATCTAGAGAGCTTCTCACCTCCAGTGCTCTGGGACTTCACCCCCAAACAACTACAGGACCCTGATAAAGGGATAGAGTATTTGAAAGGAAAATGCTGTGGCTATTCCAGAGAGGCACAACTCACTGCACTGTGCTGGGCCCTGGCCAGTATCTACAAGACACTGCTCGATATCATGCAGCACCCTCAGGAGAAGGAGATGGATACCAGACCAACTGATACTATGGCTTCTCCAGCTCCTGTGACAGACACTGTGGCTACTGCAACCTTGGTGNGTGGTTCTGCTATGTAAAATCTTAAATACGCTCTGTCCTCCCCACAAGTGTATTTATCACCTCTGGGACAGAGATCAGGATTGTAATATTTCTGTCCTGTGTGATATCAACTGATGATATGGTGACATCACTGTTCAGATGGTTATGGTGCAGAGGGGGTTGTAGTCCTTCCCATACCTTGGGCATTGTCTCTTGGAATTTATTATAATTAAAACCATATCTAACAGGGAAACAGGGGCGATACTTCCCCCAACTCTTTCACCTCCCTTTTCTTCTTTTGGGCCAGGTATGACAGCTTCTGAGAATTTTTAATATCCTTGGGATTTTCAAACCAGCCCAGTCCTATTGTTATGTTTCCTGACTGTGTTCCAGGTCTTGTTTAGTGTTAAAGAACTATTTAAGGCTATCGCCCAGAAATCCATCCCAAGGGTGGAGAGTCATGGGTGGCATGTCATGTGGGAGAATATGGGCAGGTATCTAGAGAGCTTCTCACCTCCAGTGCTCTGGGACTTCACCCCCAAACAACTACAGGACCCTGATAAAGGGATAGAGTATTTGAAAGGAAAATGCTGTGGCTATTCCAGAGAGGCACAACTCACTGCACTGTGCTGGGCCCTGGCCAGTATCTACAAGACACTGCTCGATATCATGCAGCACCCTCAGGAGAAGGAGATGGATACCAGACCAACTGATACTATGGCTTCTCCAGCTCCTGTGACAGACACTGTGGCTACTGCAACCTTGGTGAAAGTCAGTGTGGCTACTCCAGTCCTGGTGGCAGGCTGTTGCCTATCGTAGGCGTGG
>VXBW01004676.1:0-12500 GCA_013400375.1 Thinocorus orbignyianus
ACACCAACCCAACCCCACAACCCAACCCACGAGTCTTTAGAAAAATCCTGAACGTCTGAACGTGCGTGTGTATATGTGTTTTCCTCCCTGCCAAAGCAGGATGACAAATACTGTCCTTTTCCCCTCTTTTTTAAAGCAGGCTAAAAGGAAAATTCTTCACAGAATCTTAAAGAACTTTTTGACACAACAGCTGCAAAATCTATTTTCTAAACAAAGATTTATACATATTTATATGAGCTTAATCCAGATTTTTTTTTAATAAATCATTCTCAGAACTGCAGAGGTAAACTATATGTAAATACCTCAAGTAATAGGCTTGTAGTGCAAATCACATCATTTTATCTTCAATTTTGCATTCGTTTTTCTGGCTTAAAGGTGCATCAGAGATATGCATTTTAGCATATTCAGAACACGGGGCGTGAAATTAAATGTTTGACAGAGTGAGAAAAATATACAGACTTTGGAGATGCCTTAAAAATAGTAATTTATGCAGATCTAGAGGAGTGAAATCATTTGCAATGGAGTGACCCTCTCTCCAGGAATTTTTTGCTCAGTGTTCTTCTCTAATCTCCTGCTGTATCTTCATTTTTCATTGAACTAGCCAGTTTTCTGCGAAGCAGTCTTGTAGATAAGGGAAGTGCTAAAAGAAGAAGAAAGAAGAAGCTCAGTGGGTCCGTTTCCATTGCACTTTTACCCAAGGCAATGGGCAGAATTTAACGGATTCCTTCCAACATATGTTTTTGCCAGATAAGTAAACAGTGTGTGTCGGAAATGAAAAAGCATTTGCAATTTAATGACATTACAGCTCTCAGCTTAGGCTGGCGTGCTGCGAGGCGAAAAGCAGAAAGAGAGAGGAGAGTAGAAAGAGAAAAAGAACAAAGTTCATCTTCCCTTTTGTGCATTTTTATCAAGGAAAATATTACTTCTTTCCCCCTCTTGTTCTCTTTTCTTTTTCTCTTTGCTTTTTTGTCTCACTCATTTACATTTTTTTCTTTTCTTTCCTTTTCTCTCCTCTGTTCACTTTTACCTTTTTCTTCCCCTGCCACCGACTCGTTTCCTTTCACCATCCCCCCCTCTCCCATTGTGTCACCTTATTCATCTATTTGGCCCATTCAGTTTTTACCTATAAGGAGCTGTTTATCCAACAATGTATCTTCTTTTTTTTTTTTTTTTTTTTCTCTTTTTTTTTTTTTTTTTTTTTTTTTTTTTTTTCTTTTTTTTTTTTTTTCCCTTTTTCTCCCGTGTTGTACTCCCGGCGCTAGAGCTCACAGTCAACAGGATTGTTGGAGGGATTATAACGTTTCATTTCAAAGCGCGACAAATCTGCTCGCCTCCCCTCCGGCCCCGCTCTCCCCCAGCCTCGCCGGGGTCCCTCGCCCAGGCGCGGCACCCCCGGGGCCACCATCGTCCCATAGTGTGTCAACCCCCCCTTGGGTCTCTCCTCTCCCTTCCGAGTAGGGGGACACCACTCCACGCTCCCCCCACGACCACCACCCCCGGGGAGGGGGCAGGGGGTGCCGGGCCGGGCCACCCTCCTCTCTCGCCGTCGGATGCGCCTTCATCTCCTCCGTGTCGTATCGTGTCCCCTCGTCCCGTCCCGTCCTGTCCGTCCTCCCTCCCTCGAGTTTTCCTGTCATTAGGCATGGAGGAGAGGGGAGCAAAGACAGGGGCTCCCACCCCAGGGTTGCCCTGGAGGTCGGGTGTAATTGAAAAATACCTCCAGTCAGTGGCAGGTCCCATCGTAAAGGCACATTATCCGAAAAGATGTTTAAAGAAAAAAAACTTGCTTGTCTGAAGACCCGAGCATGTGTTGTTTCTGTTTGTTGGTTTGAGGGTTTTTTTCTCTTTTTTTTCTCTCTCTCTCTTTTTTTTTTTTTAACCATGAAATTACATCTTCCACATCTCCCAGATCCGGTACTTGGTAAGTAAAAAGGGAAATCTGTTTGGACATAAGGAGGTAAAGTAGCTAGAGGTGGTAATTTAATCAACCGAGGATATATTTCAGTGTTTTTTCTGGTCTTCTAGGCATTAGCACTTTAAATTCATTATGTCTGTTTGACAGATATATGCAGCCTTAAGGATCTAAAAATGAAATCCAAGAAGTATAGCCTGCTAGAGGACATATATTGAAGTTAAGAGATTAAAACGGTCTAACCATTGCAAACAGAATGGAACATCTCGCATTTCTCATTCCTTATAAGCATGACTATTTTGCAGATGTTAAATACGGTCTGCTCTAATTATGAAGGAGGGGAGGGGGGGGACCCGCTCAAGAGCCGAGGCTTTCTAACTTTTACATTGATGAAGTGGATATTAGAAAGACAATATTAGCTCCTTGCACCGTCTCGGGCTGAGGAAGTTTTACATGGGGGATTTTCTCTATCAATAATTTAATAAGGAGGGTGCAGCAGCAGCAGCAGCCTCTCCTACATGCTTTAAAGACCCAAGAATCGTGCACGAATTTCCTATAAGGCAAATAACAAAAGAGCCAAATGAGAAGAGCGGGTCTTTTTTTTTTCCCCCCCCCCGTCTAACTGGGACACTGAGGACTCTGTGTCATTACAGTAATTTAGCAATGTTAATGATCTGTAATATTAATACATCATACTTGAAAATGGGGAAGAGTTGTCATAATTAAACGCATTAAGCCACAATTAAAAAGTCATCTAAGCAGTTGTAAAGATACCAGCCACGATAAGGCTTGTTCATTACACTGAGAACCTCTCTGCCCGTGGAAGAAGTCCCTCCCTGGCAGGGTGGCTGCCACCAGCCCCGGCGAGCAGCAGCACAACCAAAGCGGCGGTGGGCACACGCTGCGACACCTTAATCACCCCATCACCCTTAATCAGCCCCATCNCCCACCGCGGAGCCACTGCAAGGTGGAAATAGAAACTCGGGTCCAAGATGCCCCCCATTTGGTGGCTGAGAGTCCCTGCCATCCCCTCCCTGACTGCCACGGAACATGCAGGGCTGTGGTCAGGGCCAGGTGGACCCACAACACACTGACAGTGCCCATCAGCCCAGGTTCTGGTGGCTGGTGTTCATCGCCTCCATCCCAGCACCCACCCTGATTCCCACCCTGAGCCATGGGACTGAGTCCTCATAAGTGGGACTGAGTCCTTCACCCGTAGGGTTGGGTCTCCGAGCCACTGGGCTGAGTCCTCCACCTGTGAGACTAAGTTCCCAAGCCAAGGGGCTACCTCAGCCCATTCCCTGCCACACCACAGTCAGCCAGCTTCCCAGGAAGCCAACATGCCCCCAGGAACACTTCTATAAAACCATATGGACATCTCTGTTTGAAGTGAAAGCGAAGAGAGTCTGGTCATGGTAGATGCAGGGCCTGGTCCTCATGCTGCCCTGATGCTGCAAACCATCCCACGGGGGCAACAGCCCCCACGCATTTCCTGGTGTAATTCATGAAAAGCTCATCTCCAGCCTAGTTCTGTCAAAATGATCCTCCCATAAAAAAAAAAAAAAGTCAAGCTCAACCAAATCACTTCTGAGTGTTCCTTTTTCCATCCCTGGCAGATCTTTCAGCCCATGGACACGCATGGTAATTTTCAGGCCCATTTCCTAATGGAGAAACTGTTGCACTACCAGGCAGAGTGTTTATGTAGGGTTCTCTGGTGGTCCCCTTCTGAAAACTGCTTCTCTCTTTGGCCAAATTCAGGCAAATCTGGCTGAGGGAAGATGATCTGACAGCCTTTTATTATGGAAATGGGCGGCTGGGTACAGGAGGAAAAACCCAGTCTGGTGATTCCAGAGGGAAAGACTCCAACACAAGCTCATGAATCAGACATAGAGACACTGAACGTCCCAACCGAAGGAAAAGTTTCAGATAGATCTTGAACAGAATTCCAAAAATTAGGCCTATTTCCAGCTATAACCCACAGCTCCATGCAAATGCAGGCTTACTTAGCCTGGAATTGCCTGAGGAGCAAGAGGACGTGGACATAATCACCTATATGGGATCTCAAAGAGGAGCACTGAGCATTTCAACTGCTTATACTTTTCCCACTTCCGTTGATGTCAATGATGATTGTGGTTGCTAAAATAAGAATTGTTATTTGCAATGCAAATAACACAGTAATAAGTAATAAAAAATAACGACAAATAAATGGATAGGAGAAAAGTAACACAATTTAATAAAAATTATAAATAAATAAAGGAGCAACCCAAATATAAACAAATAGAGGAGTAAAAGTAACAATTTGCATACGATATTTAGGTAACATCAGTGCTTTTGTATTTTGTTTTGTATTGCTGTTGTATTCAAACATGCCCTAGAAGTATCTGTGAGATTAATATCCTAGTTGGATTTTGCTATTTACACACATATATTAATGAAAATCATTTACATATGTAACTATTCACATATCTAAGTCCAGCTTTTATATATGGTGCGTGTGTGTTTCTTTGGAGGTTCCTGCCTTCCGTGGGAACGTTGCTCCTCCGAGTAACAGCATGACGAGAGTTCACTACTGTGACCTTTACTGTTGAGAGAGTCTTCATTTGGATTTGTTAAAATCTACAGGTGGAAAGTGGATATATCGTGCAGAACCACTAAGGTGTAAGTTGTGATAAACTAGAGGGACCATGTAAAGTGACAATGTCAAAATGATGGAGTATTTGCTTATGCGGTGTAGATTTCTTAAAGGGCTGAAGGGAGCTTGATCTCCGCTTCCCTTCCAGCATCTATCAGTGCTGTCCATATTCCTGAACTGTGTGATAGGATCACACCTGTGTGACTACACGACCTTCTCAGATCAGAGGCGAATCCATTTCTCCTGTGTATTGGTCCATCAGAAGAATCTGACACATCTTCAGCTTTCTGTCTCCCAGCTTTCTTGAGTTTGCCTAAAGGCTGTACTTCATCCCAGCATTTATATCCAAACAGCCAGATGCAAAATAACCGTGGGCTTGAGCTGGTGCTTAGGAGAACGGTCAGGATTCCTTGAAATCACTCAGAATAATCTTGACCTAAGTTGGGAAGCAGCTGTTACCCTTGGAAATGGAAATGGACTTTTCATGGTCTGTGGCAAACACTGCATCTCAAAACTCCATTTGTGGTCCACTTGTCCATACATGCTAGAAGCATGTTTCATACTGCGTCTTCATACAGAAGATAAATGCCTGCCTCACAGAGCTCCTGTGGTGTCCAGGAGAAGACTTGTGCCCAGCGTGAAATCCTGGAAGATCTATCTTCCGGGCGTCCCCTGGAATTCAGCACTGAAAACACTGATCTGAACCCAGATTCCCTACTGCCTGCTGCAGGGCTAGGATTCAGAGCCCAAGCTCTAGAGTGATGTCTTGGGGTCCATAGTCCTGGGCAAGTTTGGGTCTTGGAAATGTTTTACAGCCACAAGTTCTGGGAGGCTCCACAGATGCCTGGTGACAGTGTCTTGAAGAAGACCTGTGGAAGAACAGCAGTTACCTCATCAACTGCAAGATGCAAGGTGTGTGTTTTGCTTGGAAACATTACATTTTGGTGTTCTGAAATGAATTTATTTCTCTAAAAGTATCCAGACTGTGGAAAACCATTTTTCATTCAAATCAGAAGTACAGAAAAAAAGTATATATAAAATAAATTGTGTGCACATGTGAGTGTGCATTTGGCTTAAGTCTTGACAAATGAAAATTGTGCTTTTCAGCCAGATCTGAGATACATTCCTGGGAGTAGAGTGTGAACCAGCCCAGTGTTTAAGTGTACAAGACAACAGATGATCCAACATGCAAACGGGATGAGGAAAAGGTAGAATCATCACTCATATCAGAGTAAGCAGCCATCCAGCCTACCAACTGCCTTGATTTTGTTGGGTGTTTTGCTAGTGCAATTAGAGAGGTCAACATTAAAGAGAGATTAAGAGAAGTACACTGCACAACTGACATCATAGAAAACTCCTTATATACAGGACTGGGCAAAGCTGGAGAGGCTTGAGAAAGAAGCTGAATCAATGGACCACAAAGATGGCATTAAAAACACAAGAAAGGCAAAAACACATGTAGCAACACTGTAGTTAAAGAATAAGTTGGGGTAAGACGTGCAGTTGTCAATGCCAGCACTACGGTTGTGCTGAAACTTCTGAAAGCTGTGTGGAGAAAAGGGGTCCAGAGGAGGAAAGCAGGCAGGAGGCGGTCAAATGGGTAAATGATATTCATGCCCTGTTAGAAAAGTGCAGAGGGAAGACAGACAAATGATATTTGTTCAAAAGAATTTACATTAATCTAAATTATGTAAGACTTGACTGGGGTTTGGTTTGAAGGACAGCGAGGGAAGGTCAAAGCTCAGAGTTGTTGGTAGGACTATTCAGCAAGGGAAGAAAACGACAGAAAATACTCAAAGTCTGAGAGACTAGGGTCACACTGAGCTATGCTGAATTAAAACCGCTATATTAAAAACCATGAAGATAGACATTTTGAAAACAAGTACAAAGACAGAACCTGAGCAAAGAGGGATATTCTCTGCTGTCACAGTGAAGGTGATAGAGGAAGTCATCTTCTCCTCTAGAGTCACCAGGGAAGCCAGAGGTAAGGGAAAGAGAGGGTGAAAGAAGCAAGTCTTTCGGGCTTGGCCAAAAGAGAGTGTGAGCAGCATGAGAGAGTTGTTACATCCCTGAGCTGGAAGAAATAGCTCTGGAAAAGATGGCCTAAAAAAAAAAAAAAAGAAAAAAAAATAATAAGAAAAGCCTGAAAGAAATGAATGCTGAAGAGTGTGGCTGCAGGTGTCAGAGGCAGCTGAGAGTTTGAAGAGAATGAGAACAAACCGTGGGCCAGAACTTGAAAGATCTGGATGGAAAACCTTGAGAGAACAAACACAGGTGGGGAGGAGGTTGGTTGGGATATCTTCTGCCATTACCAGGAGGTGTCCACTGAGGTGGGAGGTCATCTTGCAGCTGCAAGTAGCATTATTTTGCTACTAGATGTTCAGCTCTGCTGGAGGTTTGTGGTGTGCTCCCACGTGACCGGCGTATTTGTCAGAAGCATTATAATACCTGGCTAAGGCAGACTTGCTCTGAGGTTATCATTATTTCTCCACAGCTGATCATAAATAAATATTTCAGCGGGTGACTTAACTCCCCTCCTTTCAATTTATGGAAAGGTCGCACAATAGAGAATGAATGTTCTCTTTCAAGTGTGGGTTCTGGAGACTGACAAAACTTCATCAGTCATATGGAAGCAACACCTATAAAACCCATGCTTCAAGAAGAGTGTCCTTTCCCTAAAATCTCACAGTCTTATGCCTGAATCCTTCAAGAGTGAGAGATCTTTTTTGTCCTTGCAAGCTAGAGGTAAAATATTCTGCTCATTTAGAGGGAATTTACCTTGAGTACATCTTATTTGATGTAATAAAAATCGCTATTGAGGATTTCAGAGCAAATAAATCAGGGGAAAAAACACGTTAAATATGTCTTCAGGAATTGTTTTGATTAGTAATCTTTAAATAATGTGCCCCAGTCGGTCATCCAGGAGCTAAGTTTGTCATGAGCCCATGTCAAAAAAAAAAAAAGTATTTTCAAGGATACTTATGAGATGCAAATGAAAGACTAAATTTTCTCGTAATCCGCTATCCTCTTCAACTTTTCACTTTATTAAGCAGAAAGGAACTTTCACATTAATTTAAAAAAATGTTCATATAAGTGATCCAGGTGCAACTTCAAGAGGGAGCATGTTTCCATCAGGATTTATTACCCTCTGAAGAGTCTGGAGCCCAGAAACTAATTAATTTATTGCAAAACAGAAGAGAAAAAAAAAAAAAAGAAAAAAAAAATTGGGTAAAAGCCTGGTCGTAGCGAAATCCACAGTAGAGATGTCATTCTCCTTAGTGTAGTCTGGATTTTCCCCAGTGTCTTTTAGCTGTGACCCATATAAACCTGATGCAGTTGCTTTCCAATTACTTTTATATTTGGGACTTTTTCTACTAAAATTGTTGAGATTATGTTAAAAATAAAATATCAATATTAATATGTTTGATAATAAAATAACCTGGACGTGACACTGTGATTTGATCTGTGCAGATATGTATGAACGGATGCTGTTTATACGAAATGTTTGGGCAAATATTGGCCAGCAATACTGGTTCCTGGATTATTTGAATGCTGGCTTGCTAATTGTTAAGTTTAGCTGATGAGATGCACGAGCAAGTATTGTTTATCCTGCATGCAGAATATTCAGGCCATAAAAACAAATTTCAAGCATACCTTTATTCTTCGGTAATTACAGTAACAAGGTCAAGAAAGGCTGGTCAAGAAACGACCTCGGAGCCCAACCACCATCCGGACCCGGGCAATTACAGTAGGTTTTAATGAAATGTCATTGCCCAGTGACACCTGAGAACATGCTTTCAAAACATTGGCTCAGCAGGACACGAAAGTCAGGGGCCAAATTTGGCGATGGAGTTCCACGGAGCTGACCATACAGCTCCACAAACCACATCAGTTGCCTACACTGGGATTTGCAAAGGAGGTTCCCAAGAAAAAGCTGTGTCTGATGTCCATCTCTTGTAGTTGTCCCTGGGCTGTAGTTAGGCATCTTTTGAAGCTTAGCATCAGAGCCTGAAATCACTTGCTTCACACAGATCTGAGGTTTCCACCCGAGCTTTGTATGCTGAATGTACAATATCTGAGATATTTAAGTAGAACACTCACGGAACAGAATCCCAGGGCATCCCTCCAGCTCCTCTAAGCTTTTCCACCTCCTGTCTCTAGGGACCTCACCCTCCAACCCACAAAATGCCCCGGCGAGAGCAGAGCCCTCACCTCCACTGCCCCATGGCCAGGTAAATCAGATGGGGAGCAGGAGGTGGAAATCCTTCCTAGGAGAAGCACGGACAGGAGTGGGAGACACATCTCCTGGGTGACAGGCAGGAGCAAAGGCAGGGAGCACACGGGCTATGGGTAAACCTCGGGGATGCCTGATTTGGGGTCCCAGGTCGCCTGATGCCTGATTTGGGGTCGCAGGCAGGCGAGAGGCTGGTCTTAGGAGGTCGGGTCTTGGGGGGGAGACCCAGCAGGTCCGAGGAGCCGTGGCTAGGCTGCCGTAGCGGGGTTTCACCGACCAGCACCCCCGGTTTTAGGCTGCCACGCTGACTTTAGCTACTAAAATCATCAACGGGACCCGAGGAGGAGCGAGTGTACAGGTGTGCATCCTCTCTTCAGATTTAGGGTTTTTTTGTCGGGTTTTGGTTTTATCTTGGGTGGGATTTTTGTGTATGAGGGTTATTGTTTTTTTTTTTTTTTCTGAGAAAATGAATCAAGCCCATCCTGGCTACAGCCCACGAAGGAGAAGGGGTTCGTCGGTTCCAGCTTGGGACAGAGTGGAGTCCATGAGGGGCTCAGCACCCTGACACGACACGGCGCCGGGAAGGAGGGACCCCGCGATGCCGAATGCACAACCCCCAGACCCCCAGAGGTCCCCACCGCGGGTGGAGGGAAGCAGAGCCCCACGGACCTCTGTCTCCGGCTTCACCCGATGCCACCCGTATTCTCGGGTCGTCATGGTCTGTCCCCGGGGTGCCCTTCGCGGGGCCGGGGGGGCGGCACCGGGAAGACACGGGGCGGGGGGACGACATGAGAGATACAGGGGGATGCTCCGGGGCGCTGACACAGCATCGGGCCAGGGGAGAGCCGGGGAAGGATCCGGGGGCGGTGCCAGCCCCATCCGGGCGGGAGACCGTCCCGCAGCCCGGGCTGCCCGGGGAAGGGGAGAAGGGGAGAAGGGGATGCTCCCTGCCCTGCCCCGCCGTACCGCGGGGTTATTTCACCTGCTCCCCAGCAAACGGTGCCGGGAACCACGACGAGGATGGGCGGGCCGGTCCCTCTAGTCCCGGCGGGGAGGGCAGCCGGTACCCGCGGGTGAGCCCGCATTACCCCCCCTCCCCAGAATTCCGCCCCCCTTCTCCCCGGAGGCAGGGGTGGGATGCAGAGGGGTGGGATGAGGAGGGGTGTGTAGCCCGGTCCGGCTCTGCTGCTCGCCCCAACCTGTGGATTTCCCTCGGCAGGTGGGAATGGGGTGGTGGCGATGGGGACTTCGCCTAACGCGAGCCAGCTGGCTCCTGCCCCCGCCTCGTCACGCCGAAATGTTCCAACATCGGAAAGAAACAGGATCGGAGCTACCGATTAACTCCCGAAGTATGCTGAAAATGCGGTGTCACTTGTCTTTAAGAAGGGCTTGTTTTTGTCTGCGGTGCTAATTGATTTCTGCTCAGGCTGATCCCTCTTAAAACACGAACAGATTTAATGGTTCTTACTCCCGAGCTCTATGCTATGGAGATAATTTGGGTTATTAAGACGCATTAATAAACAGTTAATAGACACCCTTCTTATTTCCCGCAGAGGTAAGCTCTTCTTCAGCCCGAAATAAACGAGCAGCCTCTACCGAAGCTCTCCCGCACTCGGGATCAGCATTTACTGCCCACGCGTGTCAAAAATACCCTACAACTAGGGAACTGGAGGTGGTTTCTCCCACAGAGCCCAGGGAAGCCCTTCTCCAGCCTCTCACGGGAGTAAGACGGACTGCAGCATCTAAACAAAGGAGCGGTGGCTAATTTGGTCTCTGACTCCGGCGATGAGAAAATAGCTCCCAACAAGAGCACCGAGCCCGGCTTCAGCCCCTGAGCAAAAGAGGGCGAGTCAAATTCCTCGAGTCCAAGGCTGGGATGTGCTAGAAAGCCGCCTCGCTGTTAAGGCCAGGAGGACGAATTCATATTGTAAGGAACCTGAATGAGAGCTGGGTTAGAGAACTTTGTCATTTCCCTGGCTCCAGACTCTGTTCCCGCCTCCTTTCCCTCCAAAAAAAAAAAAANGAAAAAAAAAAAAAAAAAAAAAAAAAAGCTTATAAGAATTTACTCCGGCCTTCCTTTACTTTCTATCTGGTGCGTCTCATATTTCATTTCTGGCAGCCAAAGAAATCTTAATAAAAAGAACGTGTAGAAGCATTTCCAGGGGAATAATTTGATCAGGAATCATCATTGCCGGTTTTGGAATTAGTCCTAAAACTTATTAAAAGTTGAACAATCCCAGCACATATTCTTCTCTTCCAGAGATCCTTTCTCTGCTTTAATAGCTCTTTTTTATTTCCCCCCCCCTCTTCCTCCTGCTGCTCCGTGTGGATACCATCGATAGGAGTGCACAGGTGGGGATGGAGGGGTTTTACCCTCCCCGAGCTGTTTGATGGTGCCGTTTTGCCCCAGCAGCAGCAGCCCCCGGCCTCCCTCCCCTTTTATCTCGTTATCGCGGGTTCCCAACGCTCCTGCGAGCAGGTGGGAACCGCCGTTCCCGGCAGGGAAGCCGACTGCCCCCCGCTGCAGGCACACCGGCCTTCCCCGGGGGACAGCGAGGGCCGGTGGGCTACCAGCACCGGGGTCTTCCTCGCCCCCGACGACCCCCCTGCCCCCGACACCGGTTGGTGCCCGGCGGGAGAAGGGCGCTGGAGAGGGTCTGCCCTACCCCTGTCCCCCCATAACCCCTGTCCTCCCCAATCCCTGTCACCCCCCAACCCCTGTGCCCTTCCCGGGGCTGCCTGCGGGGGGGTGGTCAGGCTGCGGGGGCAGGAGCAAGGGGCTGCGTGTTTTCCCAACGCCTTCGGGATCTCAAAGCTTCAGCTGTAAAGGGCTAATTACTTTTTGGTAGGGTGGGGGTAGAAAAGGGAAATGCTGGATTGGAATTGACATTCCAGTAATATATTTCCGTGAGAAGAGTTTTAAGATGTCCTCTGTAATTTCCCATAAGAAATCTGGTTATACTGGTTGATTTCAATAGGAGAATTCTCTGCCTGGAGGCATAGGATGAGTAATATGCCGTATGTTTCATACTCCCTTGCTAATATGATAATAAATGCATTCAAAAAAAGCAACGAGGTGTTTACAATTAGGACCTTCGCTTCTCCGGGTTGCCTAAATTTCCCAGTATCGGGAGTCGGGAACAGGTATCTTAGAGGGATGAAGGAGCTGCGGGGAGAGGAGCAGCCAGCCCTCCCCACCCCGGCCCCTCTTTGCGAGCGGGAGGCGATGACTGACAACCCCGGGGAAGCTGCGGTTCAAATTCTTCAAGTCAGCAGGCAGCACGTCCAAAAAGGGATAAGGAGCAAGAGCGGGGAAGGAGGGAGAAAGTCGAAAATTGCCATCGACCGCTCTCTCCAGCCACCTCCTTCCCCCTCTCAAGTGTCACTCTCTGCCCGAGGACGGCGGGACTTTGCGGGAGCCCCGCCGGCAGCAGCCTCCCATCCAAAAGATACAGGGACAACAGGTCTCTCACTGGGCAGGGACCAGCCCTACCGTTAGTTGCTTTGGTTTTGGGGCTCCCCGCCTGCCGGTGTCTGCCCCCGNCGCCCGGGCGGTGAGTGGCGTGCGGGGGTCCTGCCGGAGGATGGATGGATGGATGGATGGATGGATGGATGGATGGATGGATGGATGGATGGATGGAGAATAGAGGGGGACACCGCCCTGGGATGTCAGGTTCCCCTGGCACCTTCCCCTTCATGCTCCCCTCGCCGCGGAGGGAATG
>VXBW01004677.1:0-26816 GCA_013400375.1 Thinocorus orbignyianus
CCGGGCCCCTCCCGACACTAGGGCTGTTGATGGGTCCAGTCGTGGTGTTGAGTGCTCTCCCCGGCAGGGTCTCACACCAGCTCTGGTTTGCAAAATCCTGTGCTTTCCAGCCCTGCACTGTCTGCAGCATGCTTGTACACACATGCCTTCAGATAACGGGCCACCCTCCCACTGGGATTGTGAGCAGTGTCTGGTGAAATACAGCATCATTGCAGTTGTGCTTGGGTTAGAGCAACCCAGGCCTCTGCTCGTGCCTGTTTGACAGCGAGGACAAGTATCAGGTATAAGAATATGAGGTTTGCCATGCATTTGTGGTAGTTTGTGGCATGCTGCTTATCTGTGTTTTTATCTGTCTGTAGAAGTCTGTGACTCACTCATCTAAAAAAAGTGAATAATGATCAAAATAAGCAGTAAGGCAAAGGCACAAGAAGCAGCACAGAGACACGACGGTGTTGTTTGGGTGTTATTTTGCCACAAGTCAGCAGCTCAGTTTCCACCTCTGCTCCTAATGGGATCTGACAGAGTGAGCAGAGCTGTTCACAACCCGTTGGGATGTTCTCAGCTCCGTCTCACAAGCGCACTTGGAAGAAGGAGCTACACACACCCCCATGCAACCCCGAGGGGACAGCAAACTGGGGGCTGCCGGTGGCTTTGTGTCCTGCTGCCTTCCTGGCCACGGGGACAGGTTGTTCTGCTGTCTCACATCTTCCTCACCTGCAGCAAACAGAGCCCAAAAGCACCGTTTTCCTAAAAGCAGAGCATCCAGAAAGGGCTGCCTGCTTGCGGGGGCTGCCTGAAGCCTGAGGTTGTTGGCCACGGTTCCTTGTGGAGCAAGGAAAGGAACCACTTTAATCTCAAGTGAAAATAGCGGTATTAAAAAGTGATTTATGTCTTAGATTATTTTTTTTCTTTGATGCTTTGCTTTCCGAATCTCATGGAATGTAAACCGAAATAACCCGCTTATCTTTTATGTTTCATCAAGTGAGATGTCTTCTGGCTGAGATGGAGTGGGAAATCGGCAGGAGGCAATGCCAATTCATTTACTCGGGTGTTTTCAGCCCTTCTGTTTAAGTTCAGCATTATTGTTATGCTTTTCAAAGGATCCATTCTGAGAAGGCATCACACATTCAAACACAGAACAACAGCAACTAAGTTTCTTAAGAAAGGACCATTTTTTAGTCTTTTTTGAAGAGAATGTTGCCTGTCGAACTTTGCTTTTCAGTCCTGTTCCTAGTGCTCAGCCATCACATTCCAGAAACAGAATCACATCCAAAGCCCGTATTTGCAGAAGTGGAGCTCTCTGTAATAAACTTTTCCCTCAGAAATTGCTAGAAACCTCTCCAAACTGTAGCTGCGGAGTCAAGAGCATCATAAGAAGGCTGTAAGTATATGAAAAGCAATCATTGTCCCTGGGGCCAGCCTGGCCAGCAGCTCTGCCCTGGACTCACTGCCAGTTGAGCTCATAATGTCACTCTTTTGTGGGACCTCAGCTTCCACACCCGAAAAACCAGTATCAGAAGTTTTGCTTCATTTTCCATTGTGTTTAACAGGAGTAACGAACTAGGATGTGACCCGTGCCTGGATAGGTAGGTCTCAGCTTTCTCACTGGGGTTGGGACATGCACCTTGGACCCGTGGAGCCATGATGGGCTGTGGAAAAGTCAGGGCCGTGGGCCCACCTTGGAGCTCCTCTGGCTGCTCTTTCCATCGTGGAAATGACTGGAGACACCCCAGATCCAGCCAAATGGCCCTGAAGTTCCTCATCATTTGAGATAATACAATATCCAGCTGCAGAGGTGCCTCAGAGCTTACCTTTGGTCCTGTTGTTTTCACAGCTTTGCACGTGTTGTTCTCCCTGAGGAGCTCAATGCCATCATTGCCACCGTGTCCTGGTTTTCAGCATTGGGTATCCCACCATTTCCACTAACGTGTCACAGCTGAAAATAGACATATCTGTGAACGAGAAAGGTAAACTGTGACACAAAACAGACAATGTACAACTGCAGTCCAATGGCTTTATCACTGTTAAATGGCAAAGGATGAATAAGAGCGTTGCCAAGTCATGCATTCTTTATATTTATTTGAATTATCTATAAGATACTGAGATAATAGACCTCATGAATTAATACAGAGAAATTTGGATCGCTCTTTGTTTATTAGACCTCACTTCCTTCTGCACTCTGAAAATGTGATTGTAATGGAAATTGTTTCCACAGGTGAAAGGAATGAATAAAAGCTCTGCTCAAAAGAGTATTGGAAATCTGTGATAGAAATCCAGTTTCTGTAGTGTCAAGTCTTTTTAAGAAATGAAATGAGCATTTTTCCTGTAACCAACAAACAAATTACTGCTGGACCCTTTGAGAATAGAGTCCGGTGATGCAATGCAATCATTTCTTTTGTGCATGATCTACAGGTAGCTCATTTGAGGGATTTAATCTCATAAAACTGTGTTATAGTAAATTGCTGTAATTTATTTTGTGTCTCCTAAATAACTGTGTGTGCGTGAGAATGTAAATGTATTTCTAGTCTGAATGAGACATAAATGATAATGGGCTGTTCTGTTATTTCTAAAGTAGCTTAGGTATTTTTATCAAAATGCTTTTTCTGCCTTGTTATTTTGGTGGACAACGCCAATTTATTGAACTAAAAAACCACAGGAGCATATAAATTTCAGTAATTTTCTTATATGGAAAAGTTTATCAGGTTGAGGATGTACCAGTTAAAAGTGAACAGAAAATGGTAGGAAGACTGCAAGCCTTGGCCAAGGGTGGGATGAGGGATCGTAAGGATCCAACTGGAGTCACAGAGGACAGAGTGGAAGTAAATCGTCTGCACTTTATTGACCATGTCCTAGACACCTCAGTCTTGGCCAGTCGTGGCTGGTCCTCGTTGCTGAAGGTCTCACTGTCTGTGTGAGTTATGAAATATGAATGAATGGAACCACTGGAGAGCAACTGATCCTCATGGCTGTAGGAAGTAATGGTGCAGCACTGTGGTGTACCGATGCCCTCAAGTGAGGGAGAGGTGGTTTATTCTCAAACAAAATCAGTTTTACGCAGGCACACTCTTGTACTGCTCGTTCACAAGCTGCAAGATATGTGTGCTTGGGTCTTCTGCTCAGCATGCAGATACCACATCCTACCCAGGTGGTGTCCGGGCTTTCCTGGAGTTGCTTGGGGGACAGGGGATGGAACCTGTTGAATCCTTCTGTCTTCTGCTGAGTGCTTCCTGGCTTGGAATCCCTTGCCAATATTGGGCCTGTGTGTTTGTACCTTTTAGAAATGGACAGTGATTGTGATTTTTCATCCCTGTCGTGTCCCACCTCTGTGAACCATCAGGTTTTGTGCACTACTTTTTGTCTCCTTAAGGGGTGTCTGTGACTCATACTCTACTTACTTTCTGCCCTCATCATCTCTGAAAACACTGAGGTTTTGCTCTGGTCTGCATGTAGGCTGCCTTTGCTCTAGGGTGCCCCTTTTTTCAGACTCTCCTTTGTTGCCTTGGTGCTGATGTCTTGGTGACCTGCTAATATACGTTCCATTAGCACATGCCATCCCTGTAACCCTTCTCCTGGAGTTTGTTCCTTACAGTGTTTCCAAACCCAGATATTCCCAGTCATTCTCCATTCAAGTGATCTTAACATTTCCATGACACGTGGTCCTTCTAGTTGGTGTGAAAGGTGCTTGGGCTGCAGTGCTCTGCCAGGGAGAACTGTAGAATCATAGCATCATGGTTTTTGGTTGGAAGGGACCTTAAAGACCTTATATTTCCAACCTCCCCTGCTCGCTCTGGAGTGACTACTTGATGTCGGGTTCATGTTCACGAGAATGGTAAGTAATCCAAATGAAGAGAAAGAGAACTTCAGTAGTAGGTGCCTTGCTGTCCCCCATTGCTTGTCTTAAGGGTTTCCTCTTTCTGATTTGACTAATGACATCGCAGTCCAGGGAGTCAGCAACGTCAGACAGCAAGTAGCAGTAATTCAGCGTCACTGGGGGGATGCACTAAACTGGTCTTCGTTGCCCTCATGGGGGAGTTGCGTTCAAGCTCACATGGCTGTGTCTCTGATCATACAGCTGACACAATTTTGGGGGGGCTATTCTCTTGGACTTTGACTTGGACAGGCTCTAGTTTGATGTTGTCAGGATTATCTGATCACAAATACTGGTTTGGGTTGTACTGAAGCTCCCTGAGGTATCAAGCAAGGGCAATTCTTGTAGCACTTATTCTTGTTGCTCCCCAGCAGATGCTGTTTTGCGGTTTCATCAAAGACATGAGCTGGTGTTCTTGTGCCCACTGTAGAAATTCATAGATTGCATAGAAACAGACATTTAAGGGTAATAATTTATGTCACCCTAAACCAAACATTTAAACTGGAATGTGAATGAATCATGTTCCACAAGTGCCTGTTTATCTCGGCTGAGTGTGAAAGAGGGATGTGTAGCTGAGACACAGCCATCTCCGTGGATGCTGACTCTCCCCTGGCAGTGGCAGATTCCAACATCACCTTTTTAAAAGAACATCCATGTGAAAGGACCAGATTTTGCACCTATCATTCAGGGAAGAGCGTTTAGTATCTGTGGGTCCATCTCTTACTTTCAGACATCCTTTGAGAGTGTCTCTGCGGAGAGACATGGAGGGAAGATGCCAAGAGGGACAGAACACACTCTCATAAATGTAACGCTCGTAAGAGATCAGACAGAAACTTATTCACATAATCATTTGAGCATTCGTGCCTTGTGCTCTAAGTGTTAAATTGCTCAGAAGTGTTACACGTAGAAAATAGCAGCTACAAAAAGAGAAGAGGGTTTTTTTGTAGGTTATTCTGCTTTTCCTCAGAGATAAATGAATGTTTTCCCACCTCCTCTTTGGTAAGGTATGAAGCAACATGGTACAGCTGGCTTTATTTACATCCTGCTGTAATTGGTACCAGTAGTGATGGCAGGCTGGTTCTGGGAAAGGGTTTTGTGGAAGGGAATTGTGCTCCCCCTAATATCTGATTGCTCTGGATGAGTCTGAAGTACCGTAACAAAAGAAATGCTGGCCAGACCCCTGTGCTTTTGCTCTTGCTCAGTTGATTTGTCCCTTGAATGGTGACACCAAAATCAATTTGTCTGCTTGAGAAGTAAAAGGCTCTTTGGCATGAGTCACAGTGTCACGATTCAGACTGAGGATCAGGTTTATTATGTTGATTTAATCGTATTCATTAAGCATGAGATTAAACCTGCACACTTGGCTCTGGGTAAGGACGGCATCACAGGTGTCCCACGATGGGAGCAGCTTTGGGATGCCACAGTGATGCAGGCTAACTCTGCCCACCAGCCTTTGCTTTGCTCGTAAGAAGGAATTTGTTGTGTGCGAGTACTTTTTACCCCCCATCTCAGTCAGGACACTGCTGCTGGTCCACTGCGATGCTGAAGCCAAGGCTCCAAATTCCACTTTCAGTTCCTTTAAGAAGGTTTTGGAAGTCACTTTTCTGCTTGTATCTGAGTAGGGACGTACCAGCCCTACCAGCTTTACAGAGGGTAGAGGTGCAGGATTTCAGAGGTAGCATTAAAAATCAAAGCAAATGAAAATGCATTTAGAAGAGCAAGGGTATAAAACCTTAGCAGTGTTAGATGCGCGTATTTCTGCCAAAATCAATTGCTGCCACAGAGCTGTTCCTACCGCTGAGATAACGGAGCCTGCTGCCATGGCCAGCTTCTGACACTGATTTGCATTTCATTGCTGTCACACATGGCCAGGCTGTTCCGTTTGCCAAGATTTGGCTTGCTATGAGACCCGTGCGGTAGCTTCCTGCGCCGGTGGCATCTCTGACTCCAGCGCAGCGCAGCATAAGGGTGGATAATGAAATGTCACCTTTCTTTTATCAGTAGGAGTAGGTGAATTCCCAGGCATTTGGTTTAGAAAGGATTTAGAAGAGGATACACACCGTAGCCATGATACAGGAACCAAGATGATGAACTAGCACAGTTTATGTTTTTATTCTGGAAAAAAGCTATTTAAGCCATTTCCTTTCCTTGGCTGGGAAAATCCTCCAGTGTATGATGAATGGATTACAGCATGCTTAGCATTTCAGGGGGAATGCAGAAACTGGGCTGTGAGACAGCAGCCTCCATGTAGAGATTCGTTCCAGAGTTTGTAATTAAACCCCAAGGAAGACTTTTGCCAACTGCTCATCATTACTTTCCTCAATCTGGACATGCATATTCTCAGATATAGTTAGGGCTTAATTAAGGTGGCAAGCACCCTGTAGGTTGTGTGCCTTAGCCTGGCTGGCTTTCTCCTGGGGTGACAAAGCGGATCTGTGTGCAGGGGCACTGCTACCCACAGCATTAACTCCTGCCTCCTCGTGGCAAAGGACGAGCATCCCTCCTGTTCTATTTCAGATTGTTCATACCCTGTGTCTCCAAGGCAAAGGCTCTGTGAGGTACTGCAGAACTCATACTTTATTAAAGGTTGTGGCATTGATTTGTTTAAAAGGGCTCTGGCATGGAGCTGTGGTAGCTTCCGAGGGGCACAGTTTGTTTGGGCAGGTGGATGACAGGAGGCTGAATAAATCACGTAATGTCATAAACCCACCGAAGCTGGGTTTCTGTGCTGCTGATTCACTTTAGCTGGGAAAAAACAGTTATCCAATTTATAACTCTGTCACTGCGTCTGTTAACAAACTGATCTTGAGGGCTCTGACAGATGAATTAGAAAGAAATGTTAATGAGAGAAAGCATAAATTTGTTTAACAACTTAATAGGAAAAGAGTGATGTGAGGGCTCTGCCCAGCTATCTTTGACAGGCTGCCAGAAGGAAATTCCCCCCTTTCTGGTTCTGGATCCCCCCTGTGTGAGATCTCCAAGTGTGGTTGTTGTTGGTATTACTTCAAGTACATAAATAACTCCTTTGCTTTATTTTCAGGGGAGAGTAAGAATTTTATGTGGCTTCATTAAGAAACAAGCCCAAAGGCAGAAATGGCCGTCTGTGTGTGCAAATTTAGAAAGCAGCTGTGAAGCTCAGATGAATTTCCTTTAACCACCAGCACTGATAGAGTGTGTTTAACATTATTATCTGATGGAACCATATCAGTAGAGAAGTGCATTAATTTTCACAGTACTGCCTCATTCCCATTTCAGAATTTGTTTTCAATCTCAAGGTTGCTAGGGAAGTTTTTCTATTACTTTTTTACTAACTTATCTTGAAGTACGGTGCAACATCCTGTTGAAGTCATAGATGATAAACTGAGCAAAGTCCTTCATTTGTATCCAGGAAAGTAAAAAGAATCAGCTTATCTTCCCTGCCGGCATTAGAAATCATAACTCTGCTTTTTGATATTACACTGTTACAGTCCACAGGGTTTTTCATCCTGTCTCTTCAAAATGAAAGGTTATTTCCATGTCTGACACCCAACTCTGGTGAGCTGCCAATGCCCGAGTTTGGCTTCGGAAACAAAATTCCCACGGACTCATCGGGCTGCGTGAGGAGCATGTAGCCCCAGAGGCAGTTTATCCCGTGATTATATCCCCAATTACCTGCAGGAACTAAACTTGGTTGTGGCTTCGGAGCTTCTGCTGGGCTTTGCTGGAGATCAGGAGGGGGAAACAAGCTTCTGGCAGAGCACGGTGGCAAAGTCAGTATGGAGGTCTTGTTAAAGTCCGTCATACTTTTCATTAAACAGGGTTGTTAGCTTCCTCCCCAGCCCTTTTTTAATGTGATCTGAGCAAGGCAGGCTGTTTGTGTGGGCAGCGCTGTGTGCCCCAGCTGGGAGATGCAATTAGCAGGGAGGACGTTTCCCTAAGGAATCTGTGATGGGTGCGAGCCTTGGTCTTTTTGTCAGCTCTGCAGGAGCCCAACCTTCTCTTCGCAGCGCTCTTCCTTTTCTCTCTCCCCTCCAAACTCCTTCTCACTTAAATCAATACCAAGTGTTGACTTTGTTCAAATGGCGCCATTGGCCCGAAGTAAAGCCAAAGTTAAATCAGAAAAAATATTCTTAGAAACTTCAAAATTGATGGTAGTTAAACAGTTGTTGCCTTTCATTTACAATTCACAGGCCAGACTCTTACTCCTATTTCATCAGCATGTAATATTATTAATGACTGAAACCTGGAATCGAATCCTGAAGCAGCACTAAGAAATTAATCTACTTCAAAATATTTTTCAATCAAAAATCCTTTTAATTAAGTGCGTCTATTGATTCATATTGGAATAAATAAAACAATAATTTCTTCCAGAAAATTATCCATGTTTCAGATACTTTACACATCTCACAGCCTTTATTCTACATTCACAAACTCTGAGCCAGAAGCTCAGCAGCCAGCGGTGCGGTTCATCAGTGCTGCTGTGCAATGTTCAAAATCCCAAACCGAGATCAATCTGGAGAACCTGATGTTAAAAACGAAGCTGACACCCAACCTTGCCCAAAACTGTTATTTCTATAATTAAAATGTCATACGAGGTATTGATCTAGCTTATAAACATCTGCTTGAACCGCTGACTGCCATCATGGCACAAGAGCTCCCTGTGAGCCCCTGCTGTCTGCGCACTGACAGCATCACCGGCCGCCTGGCGTTGGAGGAGCCTCAGCCAAGAAGTGAAATTACTGAGCAGGGAATTGGTGCTATTTTGCCTCAAACCAGGACACGGTTGAAAACTCCTGCTCAAACAGAAAGACACAGGCTGGGAGCTGGACCTCTGATTGCCTTGGTGGAGGTGGCCACGTAGGTGCAGTGCAGGAGATTCCAAATGCAGCCAGAATTAGAAAGAGGTGGATTGAGAAGAACATTCGTTAGGTGCTGTTCAAACTGATGGTGCCTGAAAAATGTACTTCAGAGAAAGGTCAAGTGCTTCAGCAGGACAAATTCTTGGAAAGCTTTAAGTTCCAAACTGCTTATAAATAAATAAAAGCCTGAGCTCCTTACATCACCAAAGGGCCAAATCAGCACCAGGAGGGCAAAATACCTCAAGACACAACCTCTGCGGATGCCCTGAGAGCCAGGCCATGTTAAATTCCCTACTAGAGATTTTGTCCAGCCCTGCAGAAACTTAGACGTTGGATTCAGTACGACAGTCGGGGTGTCAAGCGAGGTCAGCCCTCGCTGCCGTTGAATAGACTGTACTGATTTATTTCCAAAGCCTTTAGAAGTCTCTTCTGAATCTCAGTGCTCATCCAAGCAGGCTTCCCTTTTGTCCTCTATCTGCTGCATAAAGTACTTTCCATATGAAGACACTTTGTCTGGCAATGCAATTTATGGAAGGGACCATCTATTATTTTTCCACATGAAGCTTTTGATCGTGGGTGGATATTTGAAGTTATTAACAGCACAGAGAGGCTTAAATTTCAGATCTTTTTACTCATTGCCAGTGAAATAAATACTAAAGTTGGCAACCTGTGGTGTAAGGGGAAAAATCTTGCTGAGAATTACAAACTACCTCCAGGTTTTTATTTTGAAAAGCCTTACAAATAGGCTGCTATGTTGGAGGCTTTTCTTTTCCGGTTCAACTTTTATCATTTTTGGTCCAGATTGCACTTTGTCTCTGCAGCTGGAGTCGGGGGATTTGGGACAAGCCTACTCGTAGCTGTTGCCAAAGTGTCCAAGAGCTGTGCAGGGGAAGCTGAAGAACAGCCCCGTGGCACCTGCAGGGGTCTGGGCTCTGCTCAGAAAGGCTGAACCAACTCTGTGCTTTCAGCTGCCTCAAAACTTGAAGACCTGTCCTCATTAGCGACTTCTGCTGTCATTTTGGGGTTGGTTCTGACTTTCTTGGGTCATGGAGCCAGAAACTCAGTTCAGCAGCCTCAGCAAAATAAAAGCCTGCTAAGAACAGGCTTTAGTCAGCGTATAGGAAGATTTTACCGAAAGCAAACCTTGGCATAAGGAAGGATCCAGAGTTATTTTGGGCAGCCTTAAGAAATGCGCTATGCCGTAAGTGATCAAAAATGGGCTTTGGCCCACTTAGTGGAGGATTCCTGCTCTAGTGAGAGGTGTCCCTGTCCAGGGCAGAGGGGTTGGAACTTGATGATCTTTAAGGTCCCTTCCAACTCTGACCATTCTGTGATTCTATGATTCCAATGGCCCTGGAGGCTTTAGGTCCTAACAACGGGGCAGGTGGGACCACACGATGCTTCACCCACAGGGATGGTGACTCCACCACTGCCCTGTGCAGTCTCTGCCAAGGCTTGACAACCCTTTCAATGTAAAAAATTTTCCTAATACCCATCCTGAACCTCCCCTGGCGCAGCTTGAGCATCCTACCTACATCCAGCTTTAGCACGGGCTGTTCTGCTGCCAAATGGGAACAAAATGCTTTAAATGTGTGTCATGTGCATTTGATTTGTAGCAATTCACTCAGGATTTTTCACACTTTACATGATTTATATAAAAAACAGTGATATAAAAAGAAAGTATATTATTTTTCTTGCTTTTCTGCCCACCCCATAAAATATTCACTTGCTTCAAATAATTTATAGGAATGTATAGTTACAAAAAAAGGACCAGTGGGAGTTTGCTTGGGGAAGGATTGAATGGAAAACTGAGAAGGAATTGGCCACAAGTAAATATGAAATAACTATTTTTCTTTCCAGTGTATGCTGCAGCTGAAAGAAAAATTTTAACAAAAACCTCAATCTGTTGAATCAAAAAAGTGTTGATCCAAGAAGGAAGAATGTCACATACAAGGCTGCATTCATCCAGTTTGATAATGATTCTTCCAATGTGATGCAGAAAGGATTTGGGAACGGGAAAAAGGAAAACCTTTACGTTCAATCTCTCTCCTGCAATTTTTCTTGCTTCTCCCTGACGCTTCCTGTGTGCTTCCAGAGTCCACCCAGAACTGCCTTGTCACTATATTCTTATCCAACTCAACTCAAACACTTGTTAGAACACTTCTAAGCACGTTGCCTGGCGTGTGCTGCCCATAGCACCTGGGCTGGATGCAGACCCAGTTACAGTCACAAGGCAACCAGGGAGGTGGCTCTTTGCTTAACTCGCAGCGTTTTGACTGCTGCTGGTGTAATATATTTCAGTTTATTTAGCAATGTTTATTTAGCTCCACCCCTCACAATTCTCATTGTAGATATGCTAATGGTATTAGTGTCGGCCACAAAGATTATTTTGCAGGTGATGAGGATTGTGAAAGCTTTTTTAATCCGGGGAAAAAAAAAAAAAAGAATTATAGATGCAGATTGATTCCAAACATCTACTTTCATGTTGCAGGCAATGCAAAAGATTATAACCTGACATAAATGTATGCTCTGCCTCTGAAGCCTGAGCTCTGCAGCAGGGCAGCGTTTGCCTCACTGGGTGGGTTCAGTGTCTCCAGGCGCAGATAATTGCATGGGTGCTTGTTCCACAAGCGCTGCCGCAGAGCCCTCCCAAGATTGCAGTTTTGGAAAGCCCTTTCACGGCTCTGCCTGAAGACCTGACAGGAGGCCGTGCTGCTCTGTGAGATGCTGAACCTCAGCATCACCTGAGATGGGAGGAACCTTCTGCTCCAAGGAGTGCTCACTGGTGAATGTGGCATTCCTGAGTGGGGTTCTTCCACCTCTCCTACAGCAGAACCCTGGCCAAAGCTGCTGCTTCTAATTCCCTTGTGCAGACACTCTCAGAAGAGCAGGAATGCCCTGCGAGAACTTTTACTCCTCTGCCTTCTTACAGTTTTTGCTTTGCTCCGTAGCTTGAAAAAATGTGACGTTAATATGGTAACATATGCTGGCATTTGGGAAGGGTTTTTTTAAAATATCACTGGTTTCCTCTTGTGATCTATTACTGAAAGCAGAGCTAGGGAGATCTCGAGTGATGACAGTTTCAGAAGTGTGAGCTTTATATTTAACACCAACTTTACAAGTCTGATTGTAAAACCAAACCAAGTATTCTGCATCTGGTATGAACGATATGATATGGCAGCCTTATCCCAGGCTTCATAAATCAAAGTGTGGTCAGCAATTCCAGGGAGGTAATTCTGCCCCCCTGCTCCTCCAGGAGACCCCCCAGTGCTGCCTCCAGCTCTGGGGCCACCAACATCAGAAGGACGTGGACCTGTTGGATGGGTCCAGAGGAGGCTACGGAGATGCTGGGAGGGCTGGAGCCCCTCTGCTGGGAGGACAGGCTGGGAGAGTTGGGGGGTTCAGCCTGGAGGAGGCTCAGGGAGGCCTTATTGTGGCCTTTCAATTCCTAAAGGGGGATTTTATTCAAAGCATGTTTCCTTTATTTTTTATTCTTTCAAGTTACACTTCTCTCTCTCATATTATCCAGTCCAACAACAAGCATTTTCTGGTGTCGCTGTAGTGTGTGTGGTCACACTGCCTGCTCAGATCCACAGCGCAGTGTCTTTGTAAAGTCAACACAGGCAGGCTTGTAGCTACTTTCTGTTTCTTTCTATTTTTGTCCAGTTTATTGGCAAGGATTTGGTTAAAGGGAAGCCTAAGGTAAAATAGCCCTTCTTGTTGACTGGTTTTCAATGGGAAAATGAAGTATCAGACATTACAGCTCCCATGTAATCCAAGTGAATCGATAAAGTAGATTTATTTGGTCACTTGATCTGTGTAGCTCTGAAATTGCCTATTTGCCATGGCTAATAGTTTCAATTTGTTAACACAGCACACACTCAGCTCTACAAGGCACAGTTCACCATCTCCACCAGGAAAGCTAATGGAAATTAATGGTGATCTGCTTGAGTGATAACTGAGTAGTCATCACACAACCCAGTGTTTGGCTCCCTGATAGTGACATTATCTTCAAGACTGCCAAAAGAAATGAGATGAGATCCAGCAAGTGACCTGGATGCCTGTAGTTGTCACGTAGAGATGCCTCTAGGTGCCTGACGCCTGGCATTGAGAGTTTGGAACCTGTATTTCTCAGGAGATTTTAATATGAAAACTTGGGGATGGTTAGATGAAAGATCAAGGAGGTGTGTGAAGGTAGCCACTGGGGAGTACAGGAATGCAAGACACTAGATCTATCTTCTGCCTCATCTTCCTGGCCACTTGACCAGAGGCTGTACAGAGGCACGTCTCTTGGACTCCTACAGCTGCAAAGCAATATAAAAGCAGGCAACAGGCAACCCTTGGGTATTTTTCCCAGAGAGGTGTTGATTTGGGACAAAAGAAACCCCAAAGCTGCCGATGGGGTTTCCTCCAGGCCGCTGGGGTGGTGGCTGTGCTCTGTCCCTCTGGCACTTCAGTGGCCTGAGGGCTCCTCTGCCACGGGTCTATCCACGCTCTGGTGGAGCTGCCTTCAGAGTCATCAAGTCCCACAGTGGGGTTCCCAGCTTCTCTCTCTTTTCCTGCCAGGCTTGTTGGCTGGGCTAGAGATCACACCACCTCTGGCTTCCTCTAGCCCCATAAATATGACATTTGAGCTGCCACTGTGCCTGTCTGCCAACCACGTCTTGCTGGGGGGAAGTGTTAGATAATTTTTAAAATATCCAGCTTCTTCCTAGGTCTGTGGCCCTACATGTAGGTTAGAAGCAGGTGAGTCAGGGCAAGCAGGGGAAAGGCATGGAGCTCACCCCCGATCTGTACCGTGGGGTCGTACCCCACATCAGCCCGACACCCCCAGAGAGACCAAATCCCAGGCATAAATGTCTCCAGGGAAATCAGACACCAGCACACACAGGACTGGGGGCACACACACACACACACGCGAACTCTGCTTCAAGTCTAAAAAGCTGCTTTTACACAAAGGCAAGGAATTTATCTCAACAGATGAAGTCTAATACTGCTTTTGTTTTTGCTGTCCAATTCCCAGCAGGGTAAGCCGTGGCGTGTCTCCCCAGGAAGAATCCACAATGAGAAAGACAACCCACAGTTGCTTCTTACTGATCATCCTCCTAATTGTAAGTACAAGAAAACTGAGCTGCTCATGACACCGGCCAAACGTGAACTTGTGGGGATGTTCAGGGAAAGGAGAGCTGAGTTAGATTTGTTATACAGCACAGGGGAAGCAGTGAGTGCCCTTACTAATAAATTTCAAAATAAAGATAACAAAGTTTCTTAAGTGAGAACGTTTGAACGTGAAACCGTCGTTTTGTGGTGGGACAGCACTGCAAGTCTGAAGAAGGCAATGGTGTGATTGTTCACTGCTGTGTTTTACAGGCTCCAACACGTCAGTGACATTGGAGCTGATGTGTTTGAAAACTTCCTTAGCGGGGGCGTGTGACATTCTGACTTAAGCCGTAGCAGATTTGCACTGTTCATAGTTACTGTGCTGTTAGGAAAGCAACTGAAATGAAAAATGACAGCATAAAGTTTATTTATTCGGTTCAAATGCTATTTTCAACTGTTTAATATCAGTATTGCAGTTATTTCAGTCTGTGCAATGTGGCTGGGTAACTTGTTCTAAATATGTAGCAAACTAGTTTCTACCTGACTAAACACCTCTCAGGTAAGTGGAATGCTTTCTCTGGTCTCTACTTGTGAAGCCTCAGATTATTAGCAATTGTCATTAAGTCCTAGATGTGGCAGGCAGTGGGAAATGAGAATGCTGCCCAGAGCCTCAGTTACAGAGAGGTCAGAAGGTGTCTGGGTGCTGCTGCTGGGAAGAGGCATCCCTCTGCCCGGTGTGGTACCCGTAACTTGCGTGCTGGATGCCGCCTCACTGCCCAGGAATAATCAGGATTATTCAGATAATAGTCAGAAACTCTGTGGTGAGATCTGGATCCCCTTCCTTTTAGATAACTTTGCACCAGAGGGCTCTCCAGCTTCTGACCTCCATGGATAACTGAGACACAAATCTCCTTATGTTTTCACTGTATCCCTGTATTCCTTGCTCCCAGACTGCAGCAGCAATACTGTGATTTACTTAATCACCTCCTGGATTCATTTATCTTCTGGTAAGGGAGAAGCCATGGTCATAGAAGCAGACCATGAACAAGCTCTGATTCCTTGATGACACTTGCCAGAACACCACTGCTAGATCAAATATGAAAAATATTTGGCATCAGT
Organism: Thinocorus orbignyianus; assembly: GCA_013400375.1. Lineage (NCBI taxonomy): Eukaryota > Metazoa > Chordata > Aves > Ciconiiformes > Thinocoridae > Thinocorus > Thinocorus orbignyianus. The sequence goes on from VXBW01004677.1 coordinate 14,926, forward strand.
CTTTTTTCCAAAAATTTCCCCACCTGGAGCTGGTGGAAAATGTTCATTTTTTACTTCTGTTTCAGTTGTTTGGTGGTTTGTTTTTTTTTTCAATCTTTAATGAGGAAAGAGCATCTTTCTCTTCCAAAAGGACTGTTCCCACTCTGTTGGTTCTTCTAATCACTCTGCTGTTCCCAGAGCCACGAGCCTCTGGGGCTTAAATGTCAACCACTGCCTGAGGCTGAGGAAGATACAGTAATTAAAGCCATTTGTGACACAAGGGTGATCTCCCACTCATGTCCTCTATCCACAACAAACCATCCTCCGGAGCTTTGTTCTTTGGTGGTTCCTCCCCTCTGTGTCCTGCACTCCCAGTGGGTGAGTGGAAGGTGTTGGGAGGGAGCACAACGTGTGGATACCCTTGCATTCCCCCTGGGCTCCAGACTCTCCATTTATGTCACTGGTCCTGCTGTAGGTGCCAGATCCATCCCATATCTCTCCAGCAATGCTTTGTCCTAGACCCCAGTTACACACAGAGCCTGCGTGCGTGTCCCCGCTCCCCAATCTCCAGCCTTTAGATCTGTCACCAAGGAGTTCTGGTGCTTTCTGGCAGAATCCATCTCTCTCGCACATGTCATTTTTTGGCATAGAATAAGCAACACTTTACTCTTCTGTGTAGAGATCCATAATAACTCACCTTTGCCAAGCAAAAGCTAAAGCACCAGTTGCTCCAGAACCTAATTAGCAATAAAACTGACTCCTTATTGTCTTTGTCTCCCATGACTTCCCTTGCTTTTGGATGCACAGTAGTGCCAGCGTTGGCAGCATCACCAGACAGTCCTCTGCAATTCAAAGTGAATTCCGTTAGAAAATTTAACTGATCATTATTTCTTAGTTAACTTTATTCCTGGTGCTCTCTACTTCTTGGTAATTATTGAGAGCCACAGAATGTGACTGAGAATTGTTTCCCCAAGTACGTGAGCCCCTGTGAGCTGGAGCAATTAGTTTATCTCTTCAGGGCTCATTTGTCTCTGCAAGAAAGATGGGGAGCATCAGCACAGTGTGTCCAGGGGCACGGACACAGAACGAGGAGGAGGAAACAACCTCAGGTCTCTTTCCTGTGTGATGGATGCATTTTGCAAGACGTTGAGAAAAGAGACTTTTGTTCTCTGCATGATTTTGCCAAGTAAGAATTGTTGTCTGGTGCCTAAAAAAGGTAGTTTGGTCTTATCCTGTAAGTGAGGATCGATGTGCCTTTCCCTCGGTAACTATGGGTTGTTTGAAGCTGTAAAGAAGTGGATTTGCAGGTTCTGGAGGTCTTCTCACACAAGGAGAAGACAGGAAAGCAAGCTGCTGCTGATTGAAGGTGTTGAGAAGCTGAGACTCGAGCTGCTCGTGGCTTCCCAAGCAGAAGAGCAGTGCCGTGTTTGGTTCTATTCCCCCCAGTTTAAGGGGTCACCAGGACATTTTTGTCTCCATCTTTGCTTTTAAAAAAAAAATCAGCAGGTTGCTCTGGAGCTGAATGCCCTAAGAGACCTCTTGCAAGGTGGTAATCAGAGCTGCAAGCAAACTCCCTGAAGTCTTCTGCAGCCTTCCCCTGAGCCCACAGTTTGCATCGGCCGATTCTGGAAGTAAAGCTTCCATACAAACCTCACAATCATGGAAAACAAGTGGAAGATTCATGAGGTGCTTTTCATTACAAGTGCCTTGTCTTTATCTGCTGTGGCTGGTAATCTCCTGCCTCTTTGCACAGCTGCAGTGTACGTCGTATGGGATCCCACCGTGAGATAATTTCCATCCTGCTTCAACAGCACCTGACTATGGGACAATTCTAACATGCAGTGCTGAAGTAAACCATGTCACATTCGGTATTTCCCCAAAGAAATTGTCTGCCGTTTCCTAGCACATTTGTGATGGACAAGAAATTACTATTCTATTTACTGAGCACCGTGCCCCAAGGACCTCCCTGAGGCATCACGGTCATTTTCTTCTCTGTTCTAACCCCGGCAGCTGTGAGAAGCAGCTCAAACGTACTGGTGGGGGTAGGAGGGGGCTCTGCAGCCAGCCTGAGTCCCACCAAGCCCCCCTCAAAGGGGGGTGTGTTGAGGGATGGGAGGTTGGTTAGAAACCCACAAAGCGGTGGCTGCTCAGAACAGTTTGAAAAGCAGTGCACCAAATGAGTGGCTGAGCTCTCAAAATCAATAACAAACACTTAGAGCATCCAGAAATTGAAATATATTTTGACTGAGATCAACAATAAATGTTGAAAAATTGCTATATTTAGTGGAAAGAGGGAAAAAACAAAATCAAAGCAAGCTATAAATGCCTTCTTCTCCTAAATGCTGTGTGAAGTCAACAGTTAGTCTTCCTTGAGCTCCTTGATGGTGGAAGAAAAATGTTTGGAGATGCCTGTTCATCATGTCCAAAGTTTTGTGGGGAAAAAAAAAAGAAGGAATTCTGTGCTTGCTTTGTCTGGATTGTCTTCTGCAGAAACAGGCAGAGCCGTGCCCAGGTTCTAGCAGGCATCTGTCACAGGAACTGGGACACCGGTTCTTCGTTTTGATATAGTTTGATAATGAAGCCCAGTTGCTTTCTCTAGATTCTTTTACTGATTCCAGGTGTAAGTGAACTCCAGCATTCCCAGCAGCCTGTTTCAGTTCTTTGCAATGATAATTCATTTTCTTATAACAGTCATTTGTCAGGTGGTGGCTTGGTGGTCGTATGTATGACGTCATTTACTGGGACTTTTAGGAGTGACATCATATGTACGGCTGCTAAACTGCTGCATGGGACATCACTTACACAGGTTTCTTCTGAAGAAATCATTCCAATCTCATTCTCAGGCTATGAACACATCCTGATTATTAAGCTGTGAATTACTTATTTCTCTTTATTAAAGAATATTTATACATGAATGAGGCATTCCTTTATTTTATCAGCACCATTTTGTATTTCCATCTGAAATAACTGATGGATGGGAAGGATTTTAACGTGCAGTAACGGACTCTGAACATTCAGAATTTGTTCAATACTGTGGGGAGTAGCCAGGTGAAAATTATTTAATCTTGGCCTTTTTTTTGTGGTGAAAGCATGTGTTTCAAAACTTAATTCCCAAAATCGTACCTAGATATAATCTTGAAAACGTAGCAGCAAAAGTGATGTGTGCTCATGAATTCTGTGAGAGCACACACTCAGGCTCCTGGGATGTTCCCAGCCTCTCCCGGTATGCAGGGAGCTCACACCCCAACCTGGCCCTGGGGAAGAGGACCGTGACCCAGACATTCCCTTCTGCCCCGTTTGCTCTTTCCTGACCCCTGCGGTAAGGAGCACAAGAAGAATGAAGTGATAACTTCAAACATCACAAGCTCTGCCAAGATTTAGCTCTGAGTGAGCCCTGGGAGCATCAGGCTGGGTGGTCCCCTTCCTGGGCTGATCTCGGGGAGATGAAGCTTCAGGCTGGAAGCCACAGGGTGGTGGTGGTGGACCCGTGATTCTCCTGCACATGCCAGAAAACACCAGCGTTGCTGGCAGAGGCTTGGAGGCTGCAAACTGCTCAGCCTCCAGCGAGCCACTGCATTTATTTTTCATTGGTCATCTGGTTTTAAGGCAGAAGAAAATATTGTTCCAAGTTCCATGGCCAGTTTTTCGAGTCCAGGCAAACAGAAATGAGTAACAGCAGTCCAAGGGAGGAGCTAAGCTACATGAAAAGATTTTGAAGACTTAATCAAGTATTTAATGGTCCTCTGCTTTGAGGTAAATTAGTAAAAATTCAGCATTTGCTTTGCAAGGAATATAAAGCCTAACATAATGGTACACAGGCAAGGAAACGGCCTTTGAAGAATGAATGCATAGAGAGTTTTCTGATCCTCACTTTTTCATTATGTCCTCCTGGTTTGTTCACCGTACTAACAGTTTTTCCTTTCTGTGCAGAGAATGGTTCCAAGTCTTTCTTCTACTGTAAATTATACTGATCCTACATTAGAGACCGTAGTAACTGAAAATTCAGTCATACGACAGAAGATAATAGATTCGCAGTTCAAGTGCTATGAGAGGATGAACAGAGCTCCTCCGTATAAGAAGAAAGGTAAAAAAAGACTTTAAAAACTCTCTGCATTGCCACCCTTGCTTGTTCAGCTCTAAAGAAACATTTCCTTCTGCATACTAACCCACAGCCCCCTTGGCCTGCAGCAGGTGAGCTCGCACCCCTGTAGCATCCTCTCAGCCTGGAGCAAGTCCAGGGAGGAAGAGCTCTTCCTTTCTTCCCCTGCAGAAGATACCCTGTCCTCTCCGTTCCTGGCTCAGTCTTTGCTGCTTGAATCTCTCTTGTTCTTGCTGAGGGAATGGCCTTCTCCAGAACCTTCCAGCGAGCTCACACCAAGACTCGTTTGAGAGCGATGATCTCTTGAATATAAATGTTGTTCCATTTGCTTGGAAAAAGCTCAGGTTGCATACATTTTCTAATCTTCTTTTTCTTTCGCATTACAAAATGTTTCTTGAAAGTCTTTCAGATACATCTCAAAGCCAGAGAAGAGCAGAGGAATGCCTGAAGGAAAGATAACAAACTGCCATTGTGATGACAAGTGAACAAGAGCGTTAGCACATTTAACTTCACAATGGGAAAATACACATGCATAAAATCTTAGCTAATGAAGAAAAATTGGTCATAAAAATATCTTTTTTTGCTTTACATCTAATCTGGAAAAAATTAATTTGGAAAGTTTTATGCTTTCAGTTTCTAATCCACAATTGTTTTGACTTTAAAACAGTTACTGGTGCAACTTTGAACAATTCATTCATCTTTCTACAGCTTTCTTGCTTTAGTAAGGAAGCTTATCTGTGGATAATTTCAAATTCACCAGAAGAAATTAGCTGCACATATTGTATTAACTTTCAGTGGTTACTGGGCACGTTCCGTATGATTCTTTCACAAACAGCCTGCACGGTCGTAGCAACAATTCTGAAACTCCCTGGGCACCACAGCAAAAAAAGGCAAGCTGTATCTTCTCACTGTGTTTCCCTTTAACCCCTTGGTCATGGTGATAGACACCTTTTCCCCAACACAAACTGATTTTAAATGGAAAATAACTAAGAAGTACAGGGATTTTTCTTAATGGCTTACTTGAATAAATCCACAGTGAGTCAGGAAATGGTGTTACAGCGAGCAGCCTGGTGACCTGGTCTGTGTGGACTACAGTGTGTAAGGTCTGTCACACAAACCAAGCATCAGCTGTGTTCTGCCTCCCTGGTTTGGCCACTGCTCCTGGGGCTGGGAACGCTCCTTGCAGGGAGCACAGCATCAGCAGAGCCACCTTCCCAGGTGGGGACAGGACGTGATGAGGCTGGGACCGTGATGTTCCTCCCCAGAGAGCAGTGGCAGGCAGAGATCCCCCGCTACAGATTAGTCTTGCACCTCATTTCACGGGCTCTGCAGTTGCATGACCCATCTCTGGTCTTGGAAGATGCAGCCACCTTAGCACGACCTTTCCCTGCACATCACCTTTCCCTGGGATGTCCTTGCAAGGCCTCCCTGCCTTGGCATTTCACAGGCTTGGTTTTCAGACCTGCTTAGCAGCAGAAGGTGAAATGATGAGTGGGTGTCTGTAAGGTCTTAGGTAACTGAGGGCCCCCCTTGAACCTGGTGTACACGTTTACAGCTGGGGATGGAAGGAGGCTCAAGAAGAGAAATTTGTAGCATCAGAGCCTACATTCAGAGTTGAGTTCAACATGCTTAAAAACATTGCTTTCCAGTAAAATTTACACCACTAACATCAGATCAGCAAAAACAAGTACCTTGCAGCATCTGTATCATAGAATCATGAATGGTTTGGGTTGGAAGGGGTCTTAAAGCCCACCCAGTGCCACCTCCTGCCCTGGGCAGGGACACCTCCCACCACACCAGGTTGCTCCAAGCCCCATCCAGCCTGGCCTTGAACCCCTTCAGGGATGGGGCAGCCACAGCTTCTCTGGGCAACCTGGGCCAGGGTCTCACCACCTTGGAAGACAATGCTTTGTCTTCCAAAGACTTCCAAGCCTTTGACAAAAGCCTTTTGGGGCTTTTGGGGACTGGAAGGGGCTCTAAGGTCTCCTTGGAGCCTCCTCTTCTCCAGGCTGAACCCCCCAACTCTCTGGCCTTGAACCCCTCCAGGGATGGGGCAGCCACAGCTTCTCTGGGCAACCTGGGCCAAGCTCTCACCACCCTCACAGCAAAGATGTTCCTCCCAGATCTCATCTCCATCTCCCCTCTTTCAGTGTCAAACCCTTCCCCCTTGTCCTAAGGATTATAAGTCCCTCTCCGTCTCTCCTGGAGCCCCTTTAGGTGCTGCAATGCAACTCAAAGGGTAGCAATAATAAGGGATTTTGTTGCAGAAAGGAGATGTTCTGCAGGCAGCAATATTCCTTAGGAGACTGGGACAGAGTGGGCTCAGGAGTGACTGTGTGTGAATTAACCTCTTCTTCCTCTTGACTACCCAGGTTTGTTCTGCAACCGGACATGGGATGGCTGGTTGTGCTGGGACGACACGCCTGCTGGAAGAATCACTGCTCAGAACTGCCCGGATTATTTCCCAGACTTTGATCCAACTGGTATGGCATTTCTTTCTGTGGCCTTATCTTACAAAGGACGTCTTGGGAGCTCACAGTCAGTCTGCGTGCTGCTCCCCTGGCAGCTGCAGAACTGAGTGCTGGGCAGCCATGCACCCATGGCTCAGGGTCCTCATCCCTCAGTGCGTGGAACGATGACAGAACTACTCTCCTGCTTGCTCCCAAACCACCTATTCCCAGCTTTCCCACTTGTGTCCAGTGACTTACTCTCAACTGGTTGCTCTGCTACAGCAGCGCTCTTTAGATAACCCTTGGAACCACCCGTGGAGAAGCACCTCAGTCCACATGGCAGTGCTGGTTAGGATGTCAAAGCTAACGGCCGACGAGCAGCCCCTGTCTCTAAGCTGTGACAGCTTTGTCCTTCTCAATAAACAACTGCTGCCTCTTCCAGCAATCTCTTTCCCACAGTGACCATCACACGCAATGTGATAATGCATAAAAACAAATCAATTTGCCTGGAAAACATACCGAGACCCACTGCTTTATCTGCAGTGACAGCAGGACATTCATTGTCTCATCCAGTCCCGACTGTGGAGCTCTGGGCTGAGCTGAGATTTATGCTCCCCTGTTCAGGCAGTGTGCACAGTTCCTCTTGAAGCTGTGTTTTATATTCCTATTTTGTCCAGGTTAATCTTTGCTCTAATGCCTTTGAAATGGTTCCAGGTTATACTGAACCTTGCTCTTCTGTGCCTTTAGCAAGAGTCACAGCTGTATTTTAAGAATAAAATCTTACACCCAGAGCACATCTTATTAGACAGATTCCAGTTCTGCTGACTGGGACACTCTGATGATAGTGATAATTCCTCACCTATTCAGATGCTGGAATTGAAGTTTTCTAGGATCTCCATAGTACTATGTCAGATTGGTTTTTTGGTTTCAAAAAGGAGTTTTGTAGCCTATTTTACTGTGGATGTAACTCACTCAGATGTGCTACATCAGCTGTTCCCTCATCTGCAGAACTGAGCTCCACACAGGTCTGGCCAAACAACAGCAAAAAATCCAGTGCCTGGTATGTGCTGAACGTGCGCTGCAGCCCAGGAACACTGCTCCCTGCTTCCAGCTTAGAACTCAACAATAAATAAAAAAATAGCGTTTGCTCTTTTAACATCTGCTAGCTCTAGAGTTGGTCTAATTGTAAAAATGCTGATGGATAGAGCTATTGTGTTTGTTCCAGAATTAGTGGGTTAAGATATTTATTACATGTAAATGACTGAGCGTTTTTATGAAGATACAATTCATAAAATTGCTGTTGGTAGCACAAGCAATACCACCTGCAAAACTACTAATTAATCTGTCTAGACACTTTGCTGCTCCTCTGAAGGATGAGATTTCTCTTGTCCATTCTGCTCAGACAGGGAACATGCATATGGTAATGGTCGCTCACATCAGGTGAGACAAATCCCACCCAGGGTTCCTCCGCTTCGAGTAACAGGATGCTCAGGCAGTTCCCTGCCCAAGTGACAGGGTACAGACAGAGCCTAAAAAATTAGTGTTTTCGTATTTGAATAGTCTTAAAGCCTGCAATTCCATTTTGCCATGCTGGTACTGCCTTACTCTCCCTCCTTACACAGTGTGTGTTTTTTCAGAGCTTACTCTGTTCTTGTAGAGAGAAGGTTCCTGGGTCTGTCCCACACCTCCCACTGGGCGGGCGTTGAGTGGCTTGCAGCAGAGCTGTGCTTGGGTTACAGACTCAGCTCTATTTCCCTATAAAAGCACAGATCTAGAAGGAGCATTTGGCCTGTTTAGGTCACTGGGGTGTGCAGGAGGGGGACTTCTCCCCCAGCCCCACATTCTGACAGTATCACAGCGAGAAATCTGTGGGTCCTGGCTGCTTCCAGGCTGGGATCAGCTGAGTCTGCCTGGCTTTGGGGATAGCTATGAGGCAACAGGTTTATCTGGATGAGCCACAAAGAGCTTGGGCAGGGTGCCCTCCTGGGCGCTGCAGGACAGCGATGATGGATGGGATTAGCGCTATGGAGTTCTGCTCTGAAGCCTATTAACAGAATCCATGTGCTTCGCCGGGCGCACGGGATGGCAGGTACGGTGTTTGTACGCCGTGTTCCCTGGTAGCACAACCATTAATCTTTTATCTATGACCGAAAAAAAACTTTTTCCAGCTTTAGATAACATCTGGCAGCAAGTCCAAGGGGAGCATTGCTCCGCAGGCAGCCCAAGATTGTCCCCGACTGCAGCGAGGGAAGGCGCAGATAACACGTGCTGTTCCTTTTGGGGCTGTTGGTGCGCGTATTGATTTTCAGCAAGTCCCCCAAAACAATGGCTTGAGACTGACAGTAATTTTGAAAATATGCTGTGTTCTGGAGGATTGTCTTTTTTCCTTTGGGTTTTTTTGTTGTTTTTTTTTTTTGTTTGTTTGGGGGTTTTTTGTGGTTTTTTTTTGCAACAGGACTGTCTGAAGCGTATTTCTTATCAGAGGAGGACAGCTCAGTCTATGCAGTCCTCACCTGGCCAATACTATCAATTGCTTTTTTAGGGTGTATAGAGGGAATACAAATCTTCCAAAGTAATCGAATTATTAATCATCACAGCTGATTAAGAAAAACAGATGGAAGTGTTGACCACACAAAATGAAAAATGTGTGTGTTCAGGTATTAATCAGCTCCGTAAAAGTGTATTGGCTGGAAATGCTGATAATCTATATATAAAGCCAATAAAATTGTAAAGCTAGAATAGGCAAATGTAGGTTTTTTGGACTTTTTTAAAAGTCAGACTTGAAAAACTGTGATTTTCAAAACGAAACACCTGTGTCACTGTCTAAGAAAACATCGAATTAAGTTTCTTTTGTTACTTGAGCGAACTTTGCAGTGGCCCCCACGTGCTTCAGGAGAGGCTGAAGGAGTTGGTCGGAAACCCTGCCCACTGCCCTCAGGGTCTGCCCTTGCTTTCTCTTCCATAAACATCTTCCCACAGCCTCTGTAAGTGAGTTATCATCACGTAACTGCTTGCATCTGAAGTAAGGCTATGTATATATACTTTGCTGTGTATATGTACTTCACTGTGTATATATACTTTACTGCATTCATCCAAGACAAGTGCAGACAGGCGAACAAGAGGCACACCATCAGATAAATCTCTGAGAAACAAAAACTAAACCAGACGAATGTATATTAACTGCACAAGTTGAAAATCCTTTGTATTATGTTACACAGGCATTTGATTTCCATACAGAAAAATTCTTTCTCGTGGATTTTTAAGTGTTGTAGTATGCATATGCTAAAATAACTATTATTGCAATTTATCATCAGAGAGGGCTTCAAAATACTGTGATGAAACTGGAAACTGGTTCCGGCATCCTGAGAGCAACCGAACTTGGTCCAACTACACCCTGTGCAACTCCTTCACCTCGGAGAAGCTGAAGGTACGTGGCGGGTGGAAAGGCAGGGTCGGATTGCTTGGGAATGCTTTGGGCTGGGGTAGAACTGAGACAGGACACACGGGAGAGGGCAGAACAGTCCTTCAGCTCTGTTTGTTGTACAAGAATTTAAGTGCATTATACTCATGATTTTTGCTCAGGGAAATTACTTGATGAGTGCTGCAACCTAAATACGGGTTTGCTACAGGGTGGATAATTTAGCAGCAATTCGTGCAACAAGTTTTGCACTACTTGACAAACACATTTTTTAATTCCTGTTATTTTTCCTGATTGTCCAACGTTTATAAGATGATCCTTTAGAATTTCAATTCAGCATTCTGTAACAGGTATTTCCAGGTTGTTTATGTCTTCTCTGTAGAGCTAGAAATATTGTCAATATTATTTTTCTTAACCAAAGAATATTACCCTGTTCTCAATACCTTCGAAAAGAAATATTTAAGGAAGTACCATTAATCCAGAAAATCCTACAAGCCTGAACACATTTAACTTTAACAGCTTGACTGAAGGCATTGAGACTATTTAAAATAATGAATTTGCATCAATATTTCCAAAATCAAGTTGCTAAGCTGAAAGAGGAGAGCTAAATATAAAAGCACCAAAAGAAACAAGGAGAGGGAAATCTGAAGCTTAAAAAAACTGAGTTAGGGAAGCTCATGAAAATAAATATTTCTCCAATGTGAGTAGAGCTCCAGGAAAATCTGATTACAGATTTGTGACAGAATAATTTGTGACTATTTGGAATTGTGGAAGGAAAAGAGTCAAAAAGTTGTTTGATTTGGGGTTTGTGTTGGAGGGTCTCTTTTTATGCAGCCAGAACACAGTATGTGGTTATATTTAGTAGTGATCCAGCCCAAAAGGCCTTGGAAAAGTCTACTAGACTAGGCAGGAGGTGAATGCTAGAAGTTTTTGCAGCATGAGGAGCCATCACGATAAAATAGGACTCACCTACGTGACAAAGAGAATAATAGTAACAACTGAGCTCAGAGAGGCATTAAATGGAAGCACCATAAAAATATAATTTTTCCAGATGTTGGCCCATGTAGGGAGGCAAAAACGTCCTTCTGTTACCTACTACCCCTGCCTTCCAGAAGAAGAGTTTTGAACATCATTCAAGTGAAGTGCAGATAGAAAGCAAGGGAAAATTATGCATAAATCGAGATTCTTCTGAAACAAAAAATACAGGAAAATGCAAGAAGAATCTGTCTTTACAGAAACACCAACTGAAATTATGAACTTTAATCCAAGTCTTCAGGACCAGGAGCATGCTTCATTTGTAGACTGTTTCCATGTGCCTATGGATAATACAGTTCCCTGAGTAGGATGTATTTCTAGGAGAGAAATGTCAGTCCTCAATTGAAGAATTCTAGGGGGACACAAAAAAATCCAAAACAAAACAAAAAACAAAACCAAACTAAAATGTTTAAATGTTTTAGAAGTTTTGTAAGACCAGAGTGAAAAAAATCTGCGTAAGCTAAGAATGTGCTGAGTCAGCATGTTGCAAGTCCCATATGTCAGAAGGGACATGACAGATTGCCATTTCAAAGAGTGCAGAAATTAATAAGACAGTGCCTTATTTGTTTGAAACTAAATGGAAGCACCAATGTGCTGTACTTCTTAGACAGATCACTTAAAAAATCCCCCGTATCGCAGCCTGTTCTTAAAAATGCCCTGACAGACTCTGTGCTTCCTCAGCTGGCAGTTCAGTCCATTCTGATCTGTCTTCATCTTTATGTTTGGAAAAGCTTTTTTTGAGCAGTTACCGTAGTAATTGTGCATGAAGTAGTCCAAAATGTTATTGTTGAGTCTCAGATACACAGTTAAACCAATTTAGCAGTTGTAGACTGGAAGGCAGAGAATGGGAATCACCATGAGTCCTCTGGGGAGCGCACGGGCTGGAAGCCCTTCCTACACCTCGCTCTTT
>VXBW01004677.1:26835-137402 GCA_013400375.1 Thinocorus orbignyianus
TGGGGGTCGGGGGGTGGAGGGGCTGGTGTACAGGACAGGCAGCAAATCAACATATTTTTGAGCAGGTCATCTGAATTCAGGCTTAAATATTTTAAATAAGCTAATATCATGGAAAACCATAGCAAAGGCTGAGTGTGAAGCAGAAGAAATGCCAGCGACACCCAGGTATAAACCTCTACTGCTGCTCTGTGTGGAGAAAGGTGCCTCATCCCGGGCAATCTTAGGACTCCACGATCTTCTCTGTGCTCTGGGCTTCTCTCTCTGGGGCTGCTGGTGGCCTCAGAAGAAGCTGCCAAGCATTTGTGCTCACTGGCAATGATGTGGTCAGACTTTGTGAAGGAAAAGTAGGGAAGCTGGGGCCTTTGCAGTTAATGTGCATAAATTTCCTTAACTCAGGGAATGATATTTATATTCAGATCGTGTCTGTTCTGCATGTTCAGGATGATGTAACTGTGGCTCTGGTTAGATATGACTCAGGCCACCGCTACTTAGGTTAATGAATGCAGGAGCTGATTCCAAAGTTGTCAAATAACTGGAGAATAAACTAAATAAGAAGAGGTGAAGCGGCCCTTAGAGAATGGCTTTCTTTTCTGAATTGTATTCATATTTGTTTTCAAATGAAAGTCCAAAATTACTTGGAAACACCAAAAAAAATGTGAGTGGCAAAAGTTAGGGCTACAGAAAGCAGATCACCTAATCATTGAAAACAGGAAAATGGCTCATGCACAAGAGAGAAATGGATAAAGCAGAGCTGACAAGAAAATAGACCCAGCAGAAGAGCTAAGACCTCCTGGCCAGTCTGTGTTTTCAGGAGAGGCTGCTCCTACGTTGGCACTGGGGCTTTCGGGGCAGAAGGCAGCGGTGCAGCCTGGCACCCATGCTCTGCTGGGGGATGCTTCAGAGCTCAGCTGAGATTTAAATACTGGCATTTAAATACTGCAGCCCACGTGCTGCCCTGCGGTTTTGTGTCACTGTTGTCATCCAAAACAGGGGCAGGCTTCTCTTAGATCTCACCGATACTGGTCAAAGAGAGAGCCCAGCTCTCTGTTGGTGCCTGCTGGCTGCCCAGCAGCGGGGGTCACACCAGCATGCACCAGGATGTGTCCCAGGGTCTGTTCTGGTGTGGTGGGAGCTGAGGGTAGGTTTTATCTCATCTGCTGCTCTCACAGCTCTCTAAGGCCTTAATCATGAGCCCCCCTGACTCCTCCCAGAGGGACAATCCCAGCGCTTGCACCCTCTGGTCTGAGCATGGCTGCTTTGCCTCAGTTATTTCATCTGCTGCCTTTGCCCCTTCTGTAGCCCTGCCAGCCCACAAGGGGTGGAGGCTCCAAGCACATGGGCATTTAAGAGGTGCATTGGGAATTGTAAATGGGAGGCACAATGATGTTCTGCCCTCCATGCCTTTCCTGGAGGTAGCCAGCATGGTGGTGGCTTTGGGCTGTCATTACACAGTCAGCCAACAATTCAGAGAACTGGCCAGGAGGATTCCAGCTCCATTTTGAGTTCTGAGGAGCTCAGCATTGTGCAGGCAGGGTTTAGATCACTTGTCCCCCGGTGTAGCACCCCACTTTCTTCTGGGTTAAAGCTCATACAGCATCTTCTTGTCCCCTCAGTTATGGGACACTCTTCTGGAATCCCTCACTTTTATCTGTAAGACCTCAGTATCACCTGCAGATGTAGAGATTTCCCTGTACCAGGTCGCCAATGAATATGTTGAACAAAAAGTGAGCCCCAATCCTGATCCCGGGGGCACCTGACCATTGACTCATCCCCACAAGTGACCCCGCGCTTTTACTACCCATTGTTTAAGCTGCTTTCAGACCATAAAAGCTTTCTACTAATTCTACAGCAACCTAGCATCTTTAAGTTTGGGGTGTTTTATGTGGAAATTTGTCATAGGGTTTTTGAAAATCCACATGTATTGTATCTGCCGTGCTCTCCTAGAGCTGGGGACAGTTAGTGATGCACGGTGTGAGCAGGGATCTTGCCAGTTCCTTCAGTGCAGCAGAAACGGCCCAACTCATGTAAGAAACACTTATCTCATCTTTGGACCATGAGTCATGCTATGTAATGGGTTGTCGATATGTAAAGTGTCTTGAAAAAAGAAACTTTGAAAGAGAAGAAGTACAAAACGGGAGGTTTATTTTGTGGATTCTTCCTCACTGAGAAAAAACAACAGTGTCTGCAAATTGTTCACATTTGCCTTTTCTTTTTGTTAAATTGCAGATGGCGTTCATCCTTTATTATATGGCGATCGTTGGCCATGCTTTGTCTATAACATCCCTGTTGATTTCCTTGGCAATTTTCTTCTATTTCAAGTAAGTGTTTCTTACAGACACTCTCTCTTCTTTCCCTGAGGGATCTCAAGTGGTGACCAAAGAAAAGCTTGGAAGGGGACGTGACAGTGAGGAACAGCTCTTCTGAGAGCGTTCTTGTTGTCAGCGAAAGTGATCAGTTACTGCTAATTAGGTATCCAAACCATCAGTTTATGACCAGAGAGGGAAATATTCACCAAGTTTTCCAACTTCACCTGTACAAAGGTTTCCAAGGATACAAATGAGTGTTCCCCTCTCTGCACACTGGGGAACAAAGTGAGAGCAGTATAAGAATATTTGCACGGTAATGGCACCTGTCGTAATTAAAAGTCCATCACTGTTGTCATTGTAAGAATAAACTGTTCCAAGATTGTAATTTAGCCTGCAGGAAATTATTTCAAGCTAAAATTCTGTTAGAACACAAATAGGCTGGTGTGAGAGTATCTGTAAGCTTCTTTCTATGTGAATGTCAACAGATTGGAGATGTTGACAAGCATCCAAACCGCTGGGTTTTGTTTCTTTATCATCATCCTCATAGAAGGATGAATTATATTCTTTTGTTTATCCATCAATCTATTTCAGCAGCTCAAAGACATATTTTCGATCCAGAAGTGTAGAATAGTTTTAGGGGTTAATTATCTTACCAATAGACAGATAAAAAGTGTGACTTATATACAGGTCAGAATTTATAATTTGTTTTTATTTGGTTGATGTTTCTAGAAAAATTAAAGCAAAAAATAAGCCAAATTCAAGTTTAACAAATGTATTAAATGCATTTTTTCAGATCTTACTGACCAAAATAGTAACTGAGAATTATGAGCAGGTTTTAAATTAACACCTTCCCACTCGTGCCAAGCCATGAGGGCCCTTATTTCCAAAACTTCTATTTCCCGAATCAGTTTTTCACACTGAAATTTCCAAATCTAAAAAAGGAAAAGTTGTTCATACTTTCTATACCTTCATCTTGCAGCCTTAACTTAAACAATAAATGGAGAGGCCGGGAGTGGCATAAATCTTAGGGCTGTAGAGTTGGGTGTCTGTGCCTCAGCTGCCAGGCAGGAGGGTTGGGAAAAGAGCAAGCCCCCAGCATCACCACCACCAAGAGTAAGTCTGGGAAACACAAGAAAATGGAAGGGTTGCATATGGCATAGGCTATAGGAGCGGGTAAGATTATAGGCTCTAAATAAGTGGATCCAAAATGCAGGTTTTGGATTCTGCTAATTTGCAGAGAGGCAGAGTGATGGGTGACTGTGCAGCAATGGGATACGGAGACAGCTAGAAACTGCCCAATGAACTGATGAGCTCCCTTCCCATCTGTGCAAAGATAAAGAGCCAAAACTGCAGCCACAGTAGTGCTTTGAGGAAACCGGGAAGAGCAGAGTTTAATCTGATTTGAAATCCTGTACGGAGGCTTCAGACCTCTGTGGGACAGTAAAGACGGGACCTGGTTAAATTGACTACCCAAAATGAATCGAGAAGGCGATGGCTTGCCACAGGCAGGCAGGATCAGGCTGGCTGACTCATCTCAGCTCTGAATCATGGACAGCCCTCCATCTTCACCCATCCCAGACCGTGCCAAGAGACTCATCTTTGCAGCAGCCTTCCAGGTAGTAACACACATCCTCCGCTCTTTCCTCCTCCAGCTCTTCCCCTTCCATGACTAATCCATGACACAAAGGTTACAGGAAGAAGTAGAGAAAGGCATTACAATGAAGTGCTGCGAAATGGGAGGACGGAGAGGAAGCCAAGCTATGATCATTAGAAAGAGAGAATAAAGCTGGATGGGAGCAGGGTTCGTGGTGCTTTCAGTTGTTTTCTATCATCCGCCCACGACAGCGATGGATTATTTGACCTTCAATAGGAGACAAGCTGTCAGTCACTCAGAGAGCAGGAGGTGGTTTCAGGGCCATATTATAGCCTTTGACTGTGGAGGCAGCAAAAAACAGAGCGCAGAGGTTTCTGTTTCCCACTTAGAAGTCTTTCCTGGCAGAAACTTACTTTTCTTTCGGTTTTGGGTATGGAAATTCATAATGATCTGGCATCACTGATGCTGCAGTACTTTCAGTAAGGAATCCTGAGTCAGTAGTGATGAGCATCACTGAGCAATACGGGCTCGTAGCG
Source organism: Thinocorus orbignyianus (assembly GCA_013400375.1). Taxonomy (NCBI): domain Eukaryota; kingdom Metazoa; phylum Chordata; class Aves; order Ciconiiformes; family Thinocoridae; genus Thinocorus; species Thinocorus orbignyianus. Next base: position 31,272 of record VXBW01004677.1, read on the forward strand.
GGAGACAGAGTATTTGTGAAAATGTCTGTTGTGGTTTAACTGCAGTTGGCAGCTAAGCAGGGGAGAGAATCAGAAGGGTAAAAGTGAGAAATCTCTTGGGTTGAGATAAAGACAGTTTAACAGGTAAAGCAAACACTGTGCACATGAGGGAAGCAAAACAAGGCTTTAATTCACTGTTCCCATGGGCAGGTGATGGCTCGGCCATCCCCAGGAGAGAAGGGCTCCGTCAGCATAAGGGCGACTTGGGAAAACACCATCACCCTGAACGTCCCCCCTTCCTTCGTCTTCTGGATTTGTGATGGGAGCAAATACAGACGGAGTAAGCACAGGAGCACAGTGTAGGAAAAATAGTTCCAAAGAGTGGTCTGTTTGGCCCAGTGTGCTGTCCCACAGCAGATCAGACTGAAAGTGCACCCAGCCCCATATCTGGGCTCGACAATTGCCAATGGCTGATGCTGAAGGAAAAATATGAAATGAGGACGAGTGTAAAGAGATATTCTCATTCCTAGAACCCAGGGCCTCCATCGTGTGGACATCCTGAGCCAGAGAAGGTGTCTTGGTAAATAAAGATGTCAGTGAAGGTGATGAGGATTTCAGGAGGGTGATGACCATAAGCAGAAAGATGACCTCAAGTTAAAGGAAGAATCCCATCCAATGGCTCAGAAAATAGGTGTAAGGAGAACTAAGAATAAGTGGCAGGTGGCTGAGGACCTAACAAAAGAAAATCACTAAATAAACACCAGCAAAATAAGAAGAAAAGAGTTGACTTGGTAAGATTCACTCTCTGTGTTTAAAGAAAATGAATTCTGCATGAACCTCCACATGTGGAGCGTCAGGAAGCCACAACCTGTGCTCCCTTCCAGGCTGCAGAAGGTGTCTGGTGCCGAGGAGGAGGTTCACCTCTGGTTCTTAGCTGGGTTTTCCTACCTGTGCTTTTTTGCCTACTTGCTGTCAGTGATCACTGAGCACAGACATCAGAGTATGATCCAACACCCCCACTGCCTTTCTGCAGCCACCTCCTGCCAGCCCCAGGCTGTGCTGGGGGGTCACTCTGCATTAGGAGCAGCCAAGGTGCTGGCAGGAGGATGCGGGCAGGAATTGGAAAGGTGGTTCAGGTCTGAAACTGCAGTTGTGATTTGGTTGCACAGGAATTCCGTGAACTTCTCATGTGAAACTCCGTCTGCCCACAGCAGCAGGAATCCTGTGCTCCTCCTGCTCCTCCTGAGTGGGAAAACAGCGTCTGGCTGGAGACCTCAGCTGGAGTGAGAAACACACAGGATACCAGCCCAAATCCCCCTGTAATTTAGGGGGATTCCTGCCCAAAGTTCCCATCCTATCTCACCACTAATTTCTAAAGTAGCAAGTAATTTTCATCTGAATATTTGAGAAATTGAGTCTCCAGGGAACAGTTACTTACATGGCAGTATTTTATTCCTGATGTTCATTACTTGTATCATGCGCATCTAATAATTCTGAGGGTTCTGCTTCACCACTTCATACCTCAATTACCATGAAATAGAGAAGGGCATCAAGGACTGAGAATGGAGCAGGATGGCTCTTTACAACGTGGCCTAAAAAGCGTGTGGTGATAAACAGGTGTAAAAACAAACCCCCCGATTTGTGCGAGGTCATGGCTGCAATGCAAAGCATCTATTTTCCAATTCCGCCTTGCCAGAAGGCATTCTTGAGATGCTGTTGCCGGGAAGAGCTTTTTAAAGTGACATCAGAAGAAAAACACTAATTTATGACCTCTGCTACATGTTTTTCAGGAGCCTCAGCTGCCAAAGGATAACGCTGCATAAGAACTTGTTTTTTTCTTACGTGCTGAACTCAGTGTTTACCATCGCCCACCTTATTGCTGTGGTGCCTAACCCCGGCCTCGTGAAAAGGGACCCTGTAAGTACCGCAGCTGCTCCCAGCCCAGCACCCAGCTACAGCCAGTACGGCCACGGGGAGACAGGGCATCCCCGTCCACCAGCTGGTAGAACACGCATGGAGGCGGCAGACTCTGAGAACTTCGCTCAACCTTGCTCAGATCCTCACACCGAGCAATAAAAACCTTTGAATTTGGTACAAAAGGGAGAACCTTAGCCATCCCCCAGCCAGCCCATCCATACCAACCCGTGTCCCCTCACAAATGATGTGATGCTTCCCAACAAAGCCCCCGGAGGGACGAATGCCCTTGGTGGCCACCTGTCTTTTCTCACACACACCAGGGAGGGGTAGGGATCGAGAGGGGTACAGCTTTTTCCAAAATCACCCAAAAACATCTGTTTGCTCCATTTATTTTTCCCTTGGGAGGGGGTAGATCAAGGCAGTGGCTCATCTCATTAATCTTAGGGAGTGATAGAGATGGTGCAAGCCCCTCAGGAGGTAAATGCATGGGGCAGATGTGGTTAGGGCAGTCACACTGCACTCACCGTCGTCACAGCAGCCCTGGCTGAGGCGAAATTAAAGCGAGCCTGGGAATTTCTCAAGTTATGTCACAGCACTCATCAGCTTGTCTTCTAATGACATTGCTCGGTTTCTGGTTCAGCCATTTATTTGCTTCTAATTTTGTGAGAGCAATTAAACATTAGCACCTGATGATATTATCTGATCAGGTGTGTGTCTCTCGAATGTGTGCTGGTTAAGTAAGCTAATTAAAGCTTACTGGTTAAGTAAGCTAATTAAAGCAGGAAATAGATAGACTAAAGAAAACATCACCAGTCCCGGGGACCATCTGGGGATTAAAAAATAGAAGAGCAGAAGAATAATTAAAAAAATCACACATTTTGTTTTTCCTTACTGCATAGCATCATACGTATGTAGCCTGTGCGAGAGATGCAATGAAAATACGCTTGGTATTTGAAGATAAAAAGCTGGCAGATCACATCAGGCACCTAAATTGAAGTAAGATCTTTACCTCAGGGTTAAGAATGATACTTCCTGACAGCAGAAGTAAATTATCTGAAGTGAAGAGCTTTAAACTAAAAGTTGAAGCTGTGGAGAGGACCCTCATTCTAAGATTTCATTTAAAAGGTGTATCTAGTGCCTTTGAGCTGGATCTTCATTTGAAGTGAAATCTTGACCCCAGTGAAGTCAATGGCAAAGCTCTCAGAGGCTTTGGCAGAGCCACATAGCCAGAGGACAGGTATCAGCACACTGAGCATCACCCGATGACACCCCCAGTCTCTGTTGCTGTGGCAACACACAGTGTAGAGGTGACATCAGTGGTTCCTTTGGAGGCTGTGGAGCCCCAGAGCAGCGAGGGGGTTCCTGTTCACAGCCAGCTTGCAGGTCCCCAGACACAATACGAAGAGGACCCTCAGTGCCGAGCACAGAAATCACCCTCTCCCCGATGTTACTGACACAGCTGTTTGTATCAGCAAACCTGGCCCCAGCTAATTAGCTAAGCACATGGGCTGATGAACAAAGTCCTTGTTTTGCACCTTCTTCCATACCCTGTTTGCACGTCTCTGGCTCAGCAGTGGCTGCTGCCCAGGGGCGAGGTGCACAACTTGAGGCCAGCAGACCTGGGGTCTCCTGGTTCCCTTCTGCAGCTGAGTGTGGGACAAGGGGACGCTCACTGCGGCATCTTGCCTCTCGTTCTGGATTTCCCTTCCTAAAAAAAAATCAGAAAAAAAAAGGAGGTGAGGTGACCTGTTCATATGTTTGAAGTCTCCCAACATTACTAGAAAATTTATTTCTTTTCATTTTAGTAACATAATAAACCTGTAAATACATGGTTAGGAGGGCAAGTTTTTAACTTTGATGATGATATTACATATAGTCTCCATAGGAGTATATGAAGACTTAAGGGATTTATGTTAAAAATATAGTTATTCCACCAGGTAGATTTCCATAATATTTTCATTTTAATGCCGATTAGCAGAGCAAATGAAGGCTTTATAGCCTGGGGTTTTTCTATCCCTGCTTCACCCTCTGGTTTGTTAAGCCTATTTTAAGATGACTGCTGATTTCCTGCCGTTTGCTCCTTTATCTGCTTCCCACCTGTGCGTCTTCTGAGCCGGGCAGGCTCCTGTGTGTGGGGTCCTGCCTCTGACAGGTACCCAAATACTGATGCGTGCAGAAGGAATTTTAAACAGCCACAGACACCTTGTATGTGACAGCCGTGTACAGAGATGAAGGTAATAGATGTGTTTCCACCCCAATACCTTTTTTTTTTCTCCTGCCTGAAGTTTCACGAGAGATTTTAAATATGCGCTGCCAAGGGAAAATACTTACAGTGAATGCATATTTATGAGGATATCAACAAATCCATATAGTTTGAAAGAAGAAATGAGATTCTGTTAAATAGCGAATACAAAAGACAGGAGGAGCAAGAGAGGAAATTTATCCCTAACATGAAGACACCCACATTCTCCCTGTGATGCAGACACCAAAGGTGCGAGACCATCCAAAGCATCGCTTCATGAGGAGAGGCCATAGAGCATCCTTACTCAGAGTTAAACTCTTTGATGATCATTCTACTCATTTGAAATGGTAAGTCAAGCCACTATTTCAATATATCTTATTTTGCTGTTTTTCATAATTTTTTCCTGCTTTCTGGTAGTATAATTTTGTCTCACTCTCTCTCTCTTTTCTCTCTTATCTAGATCTGAAGCGATGGAGGAGAAACGGTGTGTGCCCAGGTGGCCATTCCAGAAGCAAAGAAGCAACGAAGAAGGTTCAGGGACACTTGAACAAAAATAAACAGGAAACATGTATGAACACTTACTTACATATACTGAAAAGTGTTCTGTGGGCTAATTTTTTGCATGCTATGTCTAAAGTAGCAGCTGCATTAATTACACTATTACTGGAACAGATTTTTTAGGAAGGGCTATCTTCTGTCACCTTCTTAAATGAGACTGGCCCCCAGAAGAAGAGTGATCTGTGATCAGCACATTATGTTCGCCATTAAAAAACCCTGGAAATATAAACAAAGCTCTGGCTGCTTATTCTGTTAATACAGTCTTGCACGTCAGATCTGTACTTTTCCTGTCGGTGTGTTTCACAGGACTGGTAATAGTGACACTCGGCCCTGATGGGGTGAAGGAAGATGGAGCTGATGGCTGGAGGGGTGTCTCTGTTAAGGAGAAGCCAAGTGATGGAGCGGCACTGTGCGGGGTGCCCAGGGGTGGGCTCTCCTGCCCTCCAGCTCCAGCAGGAAGGCACTGCCAGCGTGAGACCACCAACAGTGCCCTGTGCCTGTGGGTGACCTTCCCTGGAGGCAGGGGGTGACTGTCACCTCGGTTCAGGGACACGTGTTCACCATCAAGGGGATGAGTTTGTTTTATGCCAGCGTATCCTTTGCGAATGAGGTTCCTGGCAGCAGTGAGCTCCCGGACAGTGCTGGGGCTGTGCTGCACCGGTTCTGCCCCCATGGGGATCACTGGGGGTAGATACTGCAGTGATTTAGATGTAAATCAGAATCTCTGCTTCCACCCCAGGAAAGATCAAGTCTTCCCCCTCCCGCCAGGTTCAATGAGATTAATGCAGACTAAAGCACGTTGTGGATTCGGAACCAGCCAATATTCAAAGAATTCTCACAAATTTCTGGCTGGAATAATATCTGTATTCATTTTAGGATGGATCTGTCAGGGTCTAAGTGGCATGAAACGGAGCAGTAATTCCCATCATTTTTCCCAAGGTCTTTGTATTGTTGTTTATATTCTCAGAACTTCCAGCGTGATGGAGGACACAAAGCACTGTGTAATCCCACTGGTGTCGGGTTCGCGCGTCGGATGTGCCTGGGGTACCAAGTGTGGGTGATTAAAGGACATTCACAATGTTCATAAATGACACTTGTGTGAAGAGTGTTGTGGGTTGTGGGGAACAACTGGATCTGGGCTGTGAAGGAGTCTTTCCATCACCGTCTCTGAGGACGAGCAGAGCTGAGCGTTCTGACAGGGAGGTTACGGTTGCTTTCTCAGTGGGAAGGCACAGCTGCCATCAGGAGGGGAAGAAAGATGTCTGAGAATAAGTACTTTGGGACAGATTTCCTCATCTTGCTCTCCTCAGGAATTGTGCTGTCTGCATTTCCATTACTTGCTCTTCTTTCAAAGCTTCTGGTAGGCTCAGGGTTCTCCAACCTGCTGCAGCATGGCAAGGAGAGGGATGGTGGCTTCCATGTGGCCCCGTCCTGACATATTTCATGTCAAAATACCCCGGGCTCTATCGGACCCCATGGATGGAGTTTCAGCAGTCTCTCTAGCATTTCACTGAATCACAAAGTGGAAACATTCGTGCCACCACAGCTACCAGTGCACCTCGGCCCTAGGAAACAGCCCTGTGTGTCCAGATCTTACACCTCAAGCGTATGTTAAGTGCAGCTGGCTGTGAGGTACACTCCATGGAGGCTCATCGTGGGACAACAAGGTACCCAGAGCCCAGGGACAGGCAGCAAAATCACCCAGGGCTCCTCAGGAATAGAGATGTGAGTAACCTCTGCCCTATGCCAACCTCCTGGTACCTCCTGCTGGGTTGTGATGGTGAAGGGGAGGTGCCTGCAGTCACCGAAGCTCTTGCCCCTTTTTGCTGGGGATGTCCTCCCACCCCCAGAAGAGGAGAGAAGGGATGTCCTCCCACCATGGGGAGAAGAGGGCAGCAGACCTCCTGAGCGCTCTGACTCCCTTCCCAGCCCAAACAAACCCTGGGTCGAGGAGATCCTAGGCTGCCCTGCCTGCCCCTCTTTTCTCCTCCTCGGTGCCCCTCTCCAGTGCCCTCTCTGCCCCCCCATCACTCAGTCTCATACTTACCATGCCTCCCCGAAAAGCTGCCCCCCGGGAGAGAGGGCTGAGGGATGCCGGGATGAGTTGATCCCCGTCCAGAGTGCCTGGTTGGGGGCNTTTCTTGTAACACAAAACCTAGGATCCCTCTGAGCAACTGTGTACATTTTGTTCCGTAAATGGTTTAAAAGTATATTAAAACATTAATCTTCTGCCGAGCCCCCTGCGTGCCAGGTTTCTGACTGGAACACAATTTAATGGATGACTCATAGTAGATATATTGTGTAATGGTGTGACATCCTGATAGCCGGTGATTTACAGCTACAATACTTAGCGCTGTCTTGCTTTGGAAAGTCCTTTTATTGCTTATTTGTGCAACATATGGATACTTGGAATTTAAGAATATTTTCATAGAATAGTGTTCTAATAGCCAGAAAAAAAAACTCAAACAAACAAACATGTGAAGCAGATCACACTTCAAGCTACTCCTTTAAAATGCTAAGTTAGAAATGTCCCAGAATATGTTGTACTGCCTGGAAACTGGATTTGGGTCAATCCCGCCTGGCCCCTGTGGGAGCTGCACAGACTCTCCTGCAAGAGGGTCCTCCTCTGCCCTGCACCGGGGAGGTCCACAGAGGTGAAGAGGAACCAGAATGATAAGGTCAACTATGTTTATTTCCCTTCAAACACCCAAGTGCAGAGCCATGGTGACGGCCCACGCAGCTGGCTTGATTTAAAATCGATGACCGTGGTTGGCCTGTTACTCACAATCTATTTGAAATGTCAGTCAGGGGCACTCCAGTGGATCGGGAGCATCTGGAGGGAGAGGTTTTGTTGTCTGCACCGAGGAGCCATTCCCCTCTCCCTTTCCATGGGACGGGCTCTCTGGAGCTGGCAAGGACAGGTGACGAACTTCCCAACCCTTGTCCCCTCGCCCAGGAGAGCATCGCCAGAGCGAAGGCCCACGGGCATCTCTGCAACATCCCTGTGCCAGAACTGAGCCACCTCTTTGCTCTGAGAGAATTACTTGGAAGACCTGCTTAAAAAGCAATTAACAGTTTGTTTCACTTTAGATTTTGACATTATTGTTGAAGATGGCATGCTGGGGTTTGTGTGGTCTGAGCGGCTTGGTCTGATTTGCCCTAATGGGCAGTAATGGTAATTAATGCTGCTGTTTTCTGCCCATAAGTTATTAACAATAACCAAAGAGAACCTGGGCAGAGAAATTAGGGGTCTGTGTGAGGAGGGGCTGTGGGGCTGGCTGAGGAGGGTGACAAGTCAGGTACATTCCTGCCTAGTCGCAGGGTTCTGTGTGGGCAGGGGGACCTTTGGGACTCCTTTGACAGGGCTGGGACATTGGCAGTCTTTATAATTCACCAATATATATTGCAAACCATCATGGACACCAGTTCTGCCTCCTTCTTGTGAAAGGAGAACAAATTATTTTATTTCTTCTCGGTGAAGTGGTTCCAGCATCCTTTAGAAGCGCTTTGGTTGCCTGTCACAGCTGAAGCGCTCGCAGGGGGCTCAGGACTCTGGGCAAGACTGGTGGGAGAGGGGGATGCGGCTGACTGTTCCTGTTGGCCCCTTCTGCCCCAGAGCAGTTCGCCAGCCTCTAAGGCCATTGCAGGATGCTTTCTTGGGGGAGGAAAATTAACAGTCAAGGGGATTTTTTTTTTTTCTCGGGGACTCTTCCTGCAGAATCTGTAAAGAACTTTCCTCAGCTTTTGTGTTCATGGTGCGGTGAGAACAGGTGCAGCCTCCTTGCTCGCAGATCAAGCTTCCTGCCATCCTGGATTCTGCCAAAAAAAGTGCCTGTTCCTGGCCTCAACAAACTTGCAACAAAATCTATTTAATTTTAGCAGGAGACAACAACCCAGGTGTGTTTTTTACCTCAAAGTTAACAATCAGTTCCTTATCAAGCATGGAAGTGATGGAAGATTTGCTTCTGTATCGTCCTGTGGGTTTATTTCACTTGTTTCTATAAGAACAAACACTTCATAAAACTTACCAGTTCTGCAGTTTTTACAGAAGTAAGGGTCCATGTCTGGGCAATTGCTTTGGGAATGTTTTTCAGCAGCAGAAGCTGGTGCACCGGGTGGCTGACAAGCTTTTCTGCTCCAGAGGGGTCTGAGTCCCTCAGACAGAGGCAGAATGTGCAGTTCTGCACCTGCTGAACTGCCAAAGCATCTCCTGAAAGAGACGAGTGAATCCTAAAGACATCTCTTACAGATCCAAGATTCAGCTTGGAAAACTTCTGCAGAAGTTAAGGGGAGGGAGTATTTTCCTTCCCGCAGCTAACTGTCACTTTGCCATCACTGCTGTGACCGTGGGTTTCTGAGCAGCACGTGGTGCTCCCCGAGGAGCAGTGGGTCTGTGCCAGCCCAGCAGCACCCTCCCGCTCCTCCTGGGTGCTGGTGGCGTGGGAGCCCATGTGGAGAGCCTCACTGCCCTCTCCGAGGAAGCAGGTGGACAAGAGATGTTCTCAGGAGAGGAACAGCTTTGTTCCACACCAGCTGGCTCCCTGGTAGTGCGCAGGACACGCTCCACCACCTGCCCACCGCTTCCCAGCATCGCAAAGCCACGGTCCCTTGTCCAGGTCTCTGCAACCCCACCTGAACCACAGGCAGGAGCCACTTCCCAGCCTCACTGGCTCCATTCTGCCCTGTGTGTTGCTTTGTTACTTGGATAAAATAAAGCTGTTTTCTTGGCGAGAGGTGAAGCCGGTATCTGGTTCCCCACCAGGAAAGTCTCAGTGTCTGACAGCGCTTGCCCTGCCCCGACGAGCGAGCACGGGGCTGGGTGCCCTCATGGAGCCAGTGACTTGGGCTCAGATGGGGGAGCTGAGCAAACCTCAGTAAAGTTTGATCAAAAGTAAAAGAAATCACCCAAACTGGAGCCAGCTCTAACTTACTGTCTGCTTTACAGTCTTTCTTGTACATCTGTGTCCAGTTGCTTCTTTCCACTCTAAAACACATTTAGATTTTGAAGGGGATTTTTTGTTATGTGGTACTTTTGGAGTGCTGTTATTTCTGTTTTGTGAAGGCTTTTTTAAAAGTTTACAGTCCCTGTGCTGAACAAACCCAGCAAGAGCTGGGGACCTTTGTCCCCCCCCGGCTTTCTTGGGTGGCGCTTGTCAGTGCCTGCTGCAATGCCCGGCGATGCTCAGGTGTGTGACCTTCCCTCCTTTCTCTGGCAGGTGAGCTGCAAGGTGCTGCAGTTCTTTCACCAGTACATGCTGGGCTGCAACTACTTCTGGATGCTGTGCGAAGGCATTTATCTTCACACGCTGATTGTGGTGGCGGTGTTTGCTGAGGAGCAGCGCTTGCACTGGTATTACCTCCTGGGCTGGGGTACGTCTGCTGCTGCTGCAGCGATAACGCTTGTCAGCTGCTTCACATCAATTCTTTCAGGTGTTTGGATGCTTCTGCCAGTTACTCGCCTGAATTGCTGCATTTGTGCCCCTAGAGCGTGGCTTAAGGTTGAGTTCTTGGGTCCTAAATCCGAGTGTGTTTATTTTGGAGGGCCTACAGACCTACAAAAATCAATAGGATTTTTGGTATCATGTATTGCTGCATCTTAGGGTCTGCTGAAAGAAACCCTTAGGTTTTGTTAAGCAAAGCTTTGGGAGAGAATAGGTTTCTGCACAAGCATATCTCTTGTCCGAACAAAGATTGTGTATTTTTCTTGCTTTTTATGCAAAAATATTAATTTGTGACAGTACCTATAACAGTATGTTTATTCTGGAATGAAAAGGAGGAAAATCAGTACCTCTGTCTCCTGAAGTGGAAACACACAACATGTAGAAAGAGGAACCAGAATTCCTCCGAACTGAACCCAGGACCAGACGTACTCGGGCAGGTGTTTTAAAGGAGAAGATGCTGTTCAGCTCCCCAGGAGGAGATCATTGCTGTGGTCTCAGGGCTGGGGCAAATGCAAACAATATGTTGCAGCTGGATGCAGTCTCTTTCCCATTTAAATCAATGCTGTAAATCCAGTCCACATCAGTGTTGATGGAAAATCATTATCAAGACCTTTTTTTCTGTTTGGGAACCACGAATCTCTGGCGTCGTTCCGATTTCTGGAGCTGCTCCCCGTGCTTTGAAACCACGGGTGCAGCTGAGCTGTGAAGGATGGACCTTTATCTGCACTGAGGGCTGATCACCTGCACTTATGTCCTGCAACCCCACTCTGCAGCAGATAGAATTTACTCTGTATTTTCCATCTCTTTAGAGATGTTATACAGCAGGAAAATTAAAAAAAAAATAAAAATAAAAATAAAAATCCTGCTGCTTAGGCAGAGAAGAATTATGTGAGAAAAATGATCCAGTTTTGAATGTTCTGAAGAGCTGTAAAACTCTGACTTCAGCCACTCGTTAAGCGTCCAGTATCAGGCCCTGTGCGGGCTGTAACAGCAAAGAGAAAAGTTGTTCTTAACCATTCTGTGATTCTATGATTTCAGCTCTGATACGCTGAGGTAACCTCTGCTCTGGGAGGTTACCACAGTCGGGAGCTTCTTACCTTGGAACCCACTAATGAAAACTTCCCATTGCGTACTTAAGATTTGCCTGTGAGTTTGTTGGGCCAGATATTCCAGGCTACTGCATTTATCAGAAGAAAAAAGGTCCCTTGGTGTTCTGTGCAGCTCCCTACTCACAACATTCCAGGCCAGAGCTTTCAGATTGACACTTTTTTAATGTTACAGAAAGGTCCCTTAAAATTTGCACTTTGATCTGTCAACAGAACTGGCCCAGGCTTGCTCCGTTTCCAAATGAAAAGGGTTTTCTCAAGCTGTCAGTCCCATAAGATCACCCTGAGGCTGGAATCTTCTTTCTTTCTGTTCTGATCCCTTTGTTGTTCTACCATGTGTCATCACTCAAAAAAAGTCATTCTGCAGCCAGGGGCCAAGTGATAATTTTCTGCCAATATGTAAAGGATAAGGCACTTCGGTCTGCTCTCCTACACTTGCGCTGTCCTCCCAAGGAAAACTGCAGTAAGAACGTTTTTTGGCTGCAGAGAGGCTGGGAACCCACCAAAGAACCCCCAAATCCCCGTCCCTCCCAGCACTCCTGGCTGCAGGTGTTTCCTCTCACCCTGAGCTCCAGAGGAGCTGCTCCTAGCAATGCTGTTCATTGCTCCACAGCCTGGCACCCGAGTTAACATGCCCCTCTCTTGCTCAACAGTGGTTCCCGTGGCTTTAAGCAGTGTCCCTGCTTTCCCGAGGGAATTCTGCGCTGGGAACAGGCGGGTCCTTGCCTCCCTCCCACGCTGCCAGCTCACACCCACTCCCCAGGAGCCGCAGCATCTTCGTCCCACGCCAGGAGATGTGCCCCCGGGGGCTCTGCTGCTCCCCGTGCCCTGCCTCCAGCGCTGTTCCTTCTGCATCCCAGCTGGAGGAGGTCACGCCGGGGCCCTGGGGGTGGTGAGGCTGCAGTTCTCTCCTCTTCAAATGTGTTTTTTGTGGACGAGAGCCCCAGTGCGTGCGACACGTGGAATCCGAGCCAAAAAACTATCAAGACTGATCTGTAACTTTAATCATTTCAGGGTTCCCGTTAGTGCCAGCATCTATTCATGCTGTTGCAAGAGCCAAATACTTCAATGACAAGTGAGTAGTACGTCTGTTTTTGAAGGAACTTAGCGTTATTTAACTGTGTAACACATTTTGTTTGAGTTAATGATGTTTAATGGTGTGTTTCCCCTCCAGCTGCTGGATGAGTGTTGACACGCACTTGCTGTATATTGTTCATGGGCCTGTAATGGCAGCTTTATTGGTAAGAATATTATTTCCTATCACAGGTCAATAATTATTTCAGAAATGCCACTAACCCATATAGAATAGAACTTTCTGTACTTTAAGGATTTTGGTTATAACTTAGAAGTAGCCAGCAGTTTTCTCTGTTCAGTGTTACAGGGACAGGTTCCTCAGCACTTTGCAGAAGCAAGTCCTGTAAAGGGACCTCCCAGTAAAAAATCCGATTTTGAGGCAAAGAGAATCCCATCTGCTGTGAGTTTAAGGGTTCAATTTTGGTTGCTTCTGCTGCTGTAATGCCAACTAACTGCTAGGACAGGCCGTTCAACATTGATTTTTATCATCATGATCGAAGTCTGAACATCCTGGACACAGAGAGAAAATAAGGGACTGGGTTTTTATGGAAAAAGAACAATCTTAAACTGCTTTCACAATAAGCCATTATAATTTCTGGATTGTGCTTACTGTGTTTCCAGTCTTATTTTTCTTACAAAGATGTCAATGTCTGCAGACATTTCTCCAAAAATCTCACAGTGACAGACTGACTCAGAAGAGCTGAGGATTTTTACCTTTATAAAGTCTTTTATCCACTTTTCACAGTTACCTCCAGAAATTCTAAAAGTGAAGGTTAAGCGGAGTCAGTGGAGTCAGAGGAAGATGGCAAATAAGGTTTAGATTTAATGTTGAATGGGACCTTAGAAGTAATTTACTATTCCTTTTTTCAGTAGGACACAGCTGTGAAGCAGTTGAAAGGTCTCTCAGTATTTAAGAAGTGATGATGAAATGCTTTACCAAAGCTCACTGATGCATGTTTTATTGTTCTGCAAGATTCAACTGAAGTTTCTCATGTATCTATGGAATTTGGGCTATTAAAGTATCTACATAAGTTATGCAACTTACATTCTTATTTATCATCTAAAAAAAGGCTATTGAAGCTCTGAAGCGCAGGTGCTTGCTGTTACTGCAGCAGAGCAGAAAAGAGCGATGTGGGTGCCCTGGAGAGGAAGGAGGTCTGTGGTACCCGGGATGTGTGGCCCCTCCTGGGCTCGTTGCCAGCCTGGGGCTGCCCTCCCAGTTTCCCTGGGGGAGGAACATCCTGCACATCCCAGTGTTTTTATTTTGAATGTCTCTTTAATCAGAACTCTTTGCTTTTGCAGGTCAATTTTTTCTTTCTGCTTAATATTGTCCGAGTTTTGGTGACGAAGCTGAGGGATACCCACCGTGCCGAGTCCAACATGTACATGAAAGCTGTCAGAGCCACTTTGATCCTGGTGCCCTTACTGGGAATTCAGTTTGTTATTATTCCCTGGAGACCAGAGAACCGACTCGCTGGGGAAATATACGACTACATCATGCATATATTAATGCATTACCAGGTGTGTTATACAGGGGCAGCTCCAGCCTGGGCGAGGTGCTGGCTGTTAAATTAATTTAGCCAAAGATGCTGTTGCCAGTTGTTTTGCCCCGAAACCGAGCGTGGCCGTGGTTCTGCAGTTCTTTTCCAGCCACTTTCGCATTACTGGGTTGTCTGCATAAATAGCAGCCACAGGATAGGGGAAACAAGAAAAGTTCTAAACTAAGGAGAGAAAACAGATTACAGAGGGCTCATGTCCAAAGCATGGTTTCTGTTTAAGTACTCAAATTTATTGAAACTAGTGTTGTGAGGTTAATATCAGAATGATTTGTGTATGCAAAGTGGTGTGCAGAGGGAATGCCAGCACTGAGGAAAAGGCTGAGACAACGGGGCTCCTTTCAGGAGTTAAAATTCCATTATGGGGCAGTTTAAATTAAAATCCAACACTGACATTTTGATTTCTGAAATGCTTTGAAAGGAGAACATCATTCAGTAAGTCTGGTTTGTTTTCTTTTACAAGAAAGAAATCTTCTGCATTAGAGAACATTTATTGGAGTAAAATAATTGCCAAAAGTCAGGGGGTCAGCACCTCTCCAAAGCAGCCTATGGATCTCTAATATATAAGTATTTTGTTGAAACAGTTATTACTTACCCCACATTTGTGATCCAAAATATACATTTGACAGTCCAAGACATTTTACAAAGTGTTAGCTACAGTTTAACTGGTAATCAGTTAAATAAGGGTTTATACAAAAGGTATAGCTGTAAAGCCCTTGGGAACACAAACTGTTGTATTGCTGTTTTCCCCTCAATTTCACAAACTGCCATTCATTTACTTTATAATAACTGCTTTAAGTAATTTAAAATGGAGGCGTTTGGCTCCCACCGACGCTCTGTGATGCTGCTCCGAGAGGAGGGAGTGCGGTTTAGAACACGGACCAGCGTAGGGATGTGACCGAGCAGCAGGCTCTGAGCCCCAGGATTTTCTCTTACTCATTTCAGACTTTCTCACCTCCTGTCCCTGGCTGGGAGCAGGGGGGAAATATTATCTGAACAACTGTGGCAATAATTGAATCAATTTTAAGGCATTTAGGACCAAGCTATGATCTGCAATCTCTCGCTTCTTTTTCCTCTGCCCCTACCGTCTCACTCACCCATTATGGGGTATTTTTAACATTTCCTGATGATTTATACCTCTTTGAACGTTCCCACCATCCACTGTGATGCCCCCCACACAGGCTCAGTTATCCTGACACACAGCTTGATTTCTGTACAAAAATAACCACACAGATTATGCATAAATGCTGGTAATGAAGAAGGAGATGGTAAAACACACTGAAAAGGCAAAAATCGGTGTAATAACCTAACAGTGAATGAGGGGGGAGGCCAGGTGAAGTGTCTGTGGTGCAGAGGAAGGGCACTGATGGTTTTATTTTGTATCCCTCACATCCACATTTCCAAAGAATGCCAAAAAAAAAATAATAATAATAAAAATTATATTCTGATCCCTAAACTCTTTTCCTTTTCCTTTCTCTTAGGGCTTACTTGTGGCGACTATATTCTGCTTCTTCAATGGTGAGGTAAGCCTGTGAAATACAGCAAATGAGCAGAACTTGAAAAACAGTCACTTTGTTGTTTGTTAATGCAGAAATGAAGTACGTTGTGCTGCTTTGAAACCACACAAAGTGGCTTTTTACTCTCCATACACAGGCAGCAGCGTGGGTTTGAAAGTTCTGAGCAGAGCGTGACTTGAATGTCTCTGAGCAGATGAAGGAGGGCTACGAAGATGCTGAGGGGCCTGGAGCTTCTCTCTGCTGAGGAAAGGTTGAGGGACTGGGGTCTGTTCAGTCTGGAGAAGAGAAGGCTGAGGGGGATCTGATCAACGCCCAGAAATACTTCAAGGGTGGGTGGGGCCAGGCTTTTCCAGTGGTGCCCAGGGACAGGACAAGAGGGAACGGGCGCTAACTGGAACATAAGAAGTTCCATCTCAAGATAAGGAGGAACTTTGCTGTGAGGGTGGCAGAGCCCTGGCAGAGGCTGCCCAGAGAGGTGGGGGAGTCTCTGGAGACATTCAAACCCACCTGGACACATTCCTGTGGGACCTGCTGTGGGTGGACCTGGTCTGGCAGGGGGTTGGACTGGGTGATCTCCTTCCAACCCCATGGCATTCTGTGACGCTGTTACCCTCACAAAGCAGATGGTATCAAATAAGGACTAGACATGAGACTGTCCCCCCAACATCTGCAATTTTGAGACAGAGTTAAAGGAGAAGAATGCTCTGCTTTCCCTCCTGCCCTGGAACAGTGGGATGGGTCACCTGGAAGGACCATGGTGCCCCAGAAGAAGCAGTGTAGAACTCCAGGGGTCTCTCCTGGAGAGCTGGGAGCTGCATTCAGCCCCAGAGCCGTGGCAGAGACACTGTCCCTGGCAGCTCTGCCAGAGCAGGAGAGCCTGGAGGAGCAATTACTCTCACTCCTTGGAGGACTAGCACTGGCCTTTTTAAGGTCAGCATTTCTCACCCAGTAACTGAGAAATAAAAACCCTTGAGGCAAAAAAGTCTCCTGTTCTGCTGCAGCTGGATCAATATTGCAGATACCCACAGCTGGTTTTAGGTCCACTTCAGTACTTTGTTATTTTGAACCAAAAGAAATAGCTGGTTAAAATACATCAAGAGCCATTTAAATTGCTGCAGTAAGCTGTTTTCCAAAGATGGTTAGGAGAAAAATTCATTTTCACTACAGCAGGAGCATTCAACTGTAGCAAAATTAAACATCGCATATCTTAGAAAAGCTAAAAAGTCCTTTAAAAAGTTTGTTTTTAATCAAAAGCAGATGCGTTAGGTACAGAAAAGGCTTTGTGACGCTGACACTCAGTTTGTTGGAGATATTTGTGCTCCTGTTTGCCCCTTTGTATTATTAGAAAGTGGCAAATTCCTGGTTCCCCTGGCAGGGGAGGAGAAGGCAGAAACGGGGCAGGCAGCACCTGAGCCATCCTTTCCCCGGCGGGGTGACCACCTGGCTGTGTACGGGCAGTGCTACCTCGCAGCCTCACCTGCCCCCAGACAGCATGTTACCTCAAAATCCTGGTTTTGAGCATTGCCTTCTCCTGTCTTTGTCCTCCCCGGTGCCCCCGTCATTTTTTTTTCAGATTAGATTTTGCTAAACAAATTTGCTTGGTGTTTTATAGCTTTAGAGTAAAAGGTCGATTACTCTGTAATTCTCCAACTCCAATGAGAACACACGGATTAGTGCCTAGAAAGGCTGCAGCAATGCTCAGAATGAGGAAAGGCAGCAAGAAAATGAGCTGGAAATGTAAAGTCTCTTAGGGGCTGTTTGTTCCTTGGGTAAGTCTCATCAGAGAGCTCTAGTTCCAAAGGACTTTTGGGAACGCCACAAGGTCAGAGAAGGGTATCCACCTTGACATCTCCAGGAATACAATTTTCAGATTATCCAATGGGGAACGGAGCTGGAGCATCTTCTTGCCAACATCATGGCAGAGCATGTGTGTCATTTAATCCAAAATTAGATTGCAAGGTGTGAAAGAGTGCAGCCGTCAGATGAACTGACCTAGAGTCTGCTGGGCAGGAAGCTAAAAGGAATGAAAATTAGTCTAAAGCAAATATGCAGCTCTCTTTTGTTCATTAAATATAGTATTAAATTAATTTAGAATTCAGAATAAATACATTTGGGTTAAGATACACCGTATTCCTGCATGATGTTCAGACATCCAGCCTTGGAGACATGCCACACTTTGTGGAGCTGCACGGGCTGAGCTGCTGTGGGGAAGCTGCAGGAGCAGGAGCAGGAGCAGGAGCAGGCAGTGGTTCCTCCCGTGGGCTGGGGGTGCGCAGGCTGGGTACAAGTCCTGGGTGACAGAAACAGCCACCAACCCCCCAGTCACCTCCCACAGCCTCTCTGATACCTCTGCATCCCACAGCAAAACCCCTGCTTCCTCATGGGAGGCTCTCATCTGGATATCCACTTCTGGTGCCTGGATTGTCAGCAAGCCACCGCTGAGGGGACACATCTGGGAAGGATAGTGCTCAAAATGAGATAAAAATTAATCTGATCTTCAAATGTGGCTTCCAGTTTTGCACTCTATTGCTCCTGCAGGTAATCCCATGGACGGTTTAGCTGCCTCCGGGTAGCTGCGGCTGCGTGTGGGATTAATGACTCCTTGATGGAGTCGCAGATCAGAAGCATCCATCACATCAGTGCTGGGCAGTGGGAGCAAACAGCCGCAGGGATTCGGGTTTCCCAGACAGGTTGAGTGTGGGTTTTGGTTGGTGTTTGGCTGCTTTTCACCACTACACTCATTTTTAAAATTGTTGTATCTGCTGCAGCCTCGCAGACTGTCTAATGTGGTCAGTGATGGGGATGCTGAGAATGTTCTCCCATCTTTTTCTTATAGGAAATTTTATTTACTGGACAAGAAGGGAAGCTTTTGTAGAATTTCCCGTTAGGGCGGGCAGAGAGCCAAAGCTGGCACCTCTCTGATGTAGACACAGGACAGTTTGGTGCCCTTTGCACCAGCACGTTGCCAATGAACACCAGGCAGGTTTGTGTTCTGGGGTAGCTCTGCCAGGCCAGGCCAGAAGAGAGGGTGGAAGGATCCTGGCCCCTGCCTCCAGGTCCCATTTATTCCTGCCATTACCGCGGGGGTGGATACAGGAGGCACAAAACCTGTGACACGACCCAGAGCCACAGCCTGCCCCTTGCTCCCTGCCTGCCGCAGAGCTCACAGCTGCTCCTCATGAGAAAATTCAGTATGGGCAAGGAGATTCATTTTAGTACCACCATCCAGAGCCTGGATGCTCTGGGATTTACTTTTTCCTACTGGAATACTGAACTTCAGGGATGAAATGCACAAAGTTTGGCCAGGACAGACAGCGCTAAACTCAGTCCCGCCTGACGGTGCTGTCTGTGTCACCCTGCAGTCTCACCCACCTCCCTTTGGGACCATGAACCGGGCTACAGAAAGAGGCATAAAAGTGGCACTGAGAGGCTGTGCTGGTGCCTATGTTCACATGGAGGAAGGCATAAACAATGCGTTTGGTTTGGACTTATTTAAAATGACAGATTTCCTTGTGCATTTTCATATAAAATCTCTGTGTCCAGCAGCACTGCAGTTTCTCCATCCAACAACAACGGTGTTAGGCCGATGATACGAGGTCTCTGCAATCCTCTGCTCACCAGACCATATTTCCAGGCTTGAGATTGCTTCTAGACTGCAAGACTGGCCAACAAAATGGAAAATCTCTTTGGAAAAAAAAACTTGCCATGTACCTCGTGTGCCAAAGAGGCGTGAATGGCTCATGGAGAACAGAAAAACCTTTCAAGTCCTGAAGAGCAGGAGCAAGTAAATAAACTCGGGCTCTTCATTTCTTTAGACTTTGCTTTCTTCCATCTGCTGTGGCAGCAGACCGTGGCAGGCGTCAGCCTGACCCTCCTGTCCCCAGGACCCTCCTCAGTGGTTGAGGCGTTGTGGCTGTGCATGTGACTGTCAGTACCGCTGCTCACACACTCCCAGCTCATGCGTCAACGGTTTTAGTTGGCGCTGAATCACAATCATCTGAGATCCTTGGAATCATGGCAGAAATCTAGATGAACACATTGTTTTACTCAAGGGCAGCAGCTCATGCTACCTGTTAGCGAGCTGCTTTGACCTTCTGCTCTCTGCTCCAGGGAGCCTTGTGAACCTGACTGGTGGCACTTCTGATCATGGGCTGAGCTGGAAGGGATGTGCCTGTTCTCTCCTGACCAGACATACAATTTAAGTGTCACTCCCTCCTGGGAATAAAACTGTAGGCTCCTCTCAGCAGGCTGTGTAAACTGGGTGACACTGTCCTTCCCTCCTCACTTAACCCTGTTGTCATCTCCAGACCCACGGCTGCCCTGGTGGCACCTGGGACTCCAGCTCAGCTGAGGGTGATTTGAGAGCCCAGCAGCAGCCCCTCAGCTTCCCAGCAGCCCTTCTCCCCAGGCAAGAGCCATCAGAGCCCTGGGGTCTGTGCAAGGGGAGGGGGCCAGGAGGGAAACAGGCTGGAAGAGCCTGCTCTTGCCACCTTCAGTGAAGATGCTGGGATCAGTCTGAATGGATGAGCTGCTGTGAAATGCCAACACGTTCAGCTCACAGGGGCAGAGGTGATGCCCAGAGGCTGCAGGTACTGATGATGGTGGTGGCAGCACTGGAGATGGGGCAGGGGCAGAGCTGCTGTGCACACCCAGCACTTCTATGTTATCCCCACTGTGTCCAGCCCTGGCTTACAGGAGCCCAGGGTGAGTCCCTCCCCAGAATTTCTGTGGTGACCAAGCCACAATATTCATACTCCTAACATCAAAAGGCAATTTTAAAGTGACTAAAATCCTTGCAGAGCTTACTTCATGTGTAATATTTCTGCATCACGTGCTACAACTGCAGTACTCCTTCATGCAGTAGCTCTTCCTCCCTCGTGGCCTTTGGCGAGGGTGTGATATGGAGCGTCTCTGCATGCAGCCCGTTCACTTTATATCTCAATATTGGCACAGTGGGCTTTGCTCACAGCCTCAGTAATTAAGCTTCCATTGGAACCATATGCCTTTTCTGTGCTTGATATCTAATTAACCTACACGCAGCCATTTGTTTTCTTCATGTGTTAGGAGAAGGCAAACAGGAAAACATTTCTCTAGGTGAAAAAAACTCTTAACTACTTTTTCTTAAGCTAAACAATAACAAAAAAAGAGCTGGTATTGGAAACTGGGCACGGATATCATTTCCAGTTAGCATCAAAGGACCAGTCCAGCAAACGTTTGTTTACTCAAGAAAGCCATCATACCGAAGTCAGCGCAACTGCTTGCAGGAGTGAGGATTTATAGCAGCAGCACTCATACCTTGGCGTGTGTCTTGGATTAAAAATAAAAAGCCAAAGCCATTGAAATATCCATTCTTGGCACGCTGCAGAGTCCTGCTGCACACTCCGTGAGCATCTCGGGCTCGTGGCAATTCCTTCTGAAGCCTTGTCCCTGTGTGACATGGAGCAGCTCTCCCTGCGGGTGGCTGTGGGTGTGGGGGGATGGCATTTGTCTGTGTGCATACAGTGGGGTGATCAGAGCTCCCGAGAGCTGCGCTGGGGTGGGCACTTACAGCAGATCGTGATGGAAAACTGCTCCTGCTCTGGCGTTTTGCTGGGTGGGGTCACTGATAGGGATGAGCAGAGCCAGAGCCTGCCCACTACCTGCTGGTGTGTCAGCACCTGCTTTGGGAAGGGGCAGGTGAGTGCCGGCTCCTGCAGGGGGAGAAGGGCTGCTCATTCCCTGGCAGGACTCGATGGCTGGAGTCACATCCGAGCACCACATAGAACATCGGCCTTAGTGTAAATGTTGAATAAAATATTTGACTCCTAGAAGATGAATGTCCAAAGGTTGGAATTCTCTCCTCTGCAGAGGCCATGACCGATGCTATTTGTTTGCCAGCACAGAGCTGTTATTAAATTACCAGAGCAAAATCTCTGTTTATCTGTACTAATCCTCTAACTCTTCCCCTCTACAAAATCAGCCCCAGCATGCTCTTGAAATACACTTACATTTTGCCATTGGTGGCCAGTTTTACTCCAGGTTAAGTTTCTTCGGGGATCACAGAGCATTGGCCATCCCAGGGGCAAGGATCCAGCTGCAGCATCAGATGGACTTTAATCCTCATCCTTCCCTCCTGGTCCCTGTCCTGCCACGGCATCCCACCACATTCCCGGGCAGCAGCCTCTTCCACATCTGCCCCTTGGGGGAACAGCAACCTGGACCTGCTCTTGGTGGCAGCAGCAACGGCAGAGGCCAGCTGCTGCCATGGGGGAGGCAGGGCGGAGCTAAGGCCAAGAGATGGGCAACTTCTGCTGCTTCTGGAGCCGGGAACAAAGTGGAGGAAAGAGGCAGACTCAACCTGATGGAATTAGGCCTAGAGATTTTTTTTATTTTTTTTTTGCATTTTTTTTTTATTTCCTGCAGCAAATTAAAAATTTGCTAGAATTATAGGGGTTTAGATTATGGCTCGCCCTAACCATGTGCTGCTTTCCCAGGTGCAGGGAGCTCTGAAGAGGCAGTGGACACAGTACAAAACCCAGTGGGGGCAGCGGCGCCGCGAGCACTGCTCCACGAGATCTACCTCCTGCACTGCCACCTCCATCACAGAGGTCCCCATCTACCTCTACCACCACGATTCCAACAACGAGCAGCTGAACGGAAGATACGCAGAGGACTCTGAACTCGTTGCACTAAAATCTGGAGAGACCTCTGCCTAGCTCAGCACCAGCCACTGCAGAGACACCGCTGCACATTCCACCTGGGAGCGGTGCAGGGAGAAGGATGGGAGTTGGAAATCCAAGCCACCCGGGAGAGGACAAGACCAAGTAAAGGATCCAGCGTGGTCAAACCACACCAGCCTCAGCAGCAGTGGGACAGAGAGAGCATCACAGCCCCGAGAACAGCCCTTCTCCCTGCATTGTGCAGCAGGGAGTGAACATGGACCTGCCCCCAGCTGTGTCCCTTCCACACCTCCTGGTACCAGCCAGGTGAGGTGACCATCAGCAGCTGTGTCCCCTCCACATCTCCTGGTACCAGCCGGGTGAGGTGACCATCAACAGCTGTAACCATGCCATAACAACAAGGAAAGAAGGAACCAGTACATGGCAACTGGAAACTTTCAGCAGTTTTTGCTTTTGGTACTTTTCTTTCACACTAGATTTTGAACTGTCAGCTTTTACAAGATGTAACTGGCTTGAAGTCCTCTATTTTTTCCCCTTTTAATGAGCTTGATGACTTCTTAAAATATTTTGCACATTGCAAGACAAATCAAACAGATGAACAGAGAGTCACTCCAAAGCATTCAAATCTTGATGCTCCAAAGGATAGTCCAAAATCTTTATCATCCCCAAAGGATAGCCCAAAATACTGCCATCCCCTTAGCAAGTGCATAAAGCAAAGAAAGGTAAAATAGTCCTTGCACACCGAGATGTAACACCCTCAGAGAAACAGACTGGGTCTTCAGGCTGCCTCACACAGAACCCGAAGGCATCTCCGAACAGTTTAACAGTATTGGTAGTTCAAGAATATTTATTTAGAGGAAAAATTGTCACTCTATTACTCTGCCCAGAAACTCATCATTAAGGCACAATTCTTTCACTCTGAGTAAACTGTGAAATTTGTTTGGAAATGATTATTTTCTTTAACAGCCATTCTGAGGTGAAGGCCAGATGAATGCTTGCTTCTGTAATAAAATTACGATTGTGGCAGTAAAGGATCCCAGGTAAGAAATGAGAAACTAACGTCCTAGCACAGGAAGCATCTATTTTTAGAGTCCGTTGCTGCTGCAAGTCCCTGATTGTTGAAGGTGGAGACTTCATGTGTGTGTCTGTCATCAGGAAAACATGATGAATGTGCAGTTTTGTGAGTAATAAGCACTTTTTATCATATATTCAAAGCATCATTGAGTCTCTATGTGATTACTGAGGCAGAAATCAGGTCAGGGAAAAGCTGATTTGCAGTTAGAAGCTGCAGCACTGTCGCTGTGAAAGTTCTGCACATCACAAATGAAATAAAGCAGATGGATTTCCCACATGAGGCAAATTGTACAGTCTGCAAGCAGCAGGGCCAGTGCCAAGGAAGCTTTGCAGGGCTGTGACTCCTGTGGAGTTTTCTAACCAAGATGTTTAGTGAATATAGTGTCATTCGTTCTTGTATAGCTCTAAAAAATTGTCCTACAGATTCCTCACTCCTCTGCCTTCAGCTGAGATGTGAACGGGATGTTTCCAGTGCCAACGGCTTCAGGATGCTCGTCACAGCCCTTAACTCTGAAGGACTCTGGACGGTCGCAGGTCCCAGTTGTTTTCCCTGCTCGTAAGGGTTTCCCATCCATAAGGGTTTTTCTCCTTGGCAGTAACCATCATGGGCTAGAATAGCCTTAAACCCAGACCTTGTCCGATAGTAAAGGAGAAGAGAAAGAGTGAAGTAAAGCACTTGAGCCAAACAGCAGTGGGTTTGAGGTAACTCAGGGGGTCACGGAGGTCCGGAGCCCGCAGGGCTGGTGGGGAGCTGCAGCACTGCGTGCCCCAACCACGAATGCACTTTGAAGGCTCCCCTTGAGAGAGATCCTAAACTGGTCCTGCTGTAAACCTTGACAATCTACTTCAGATCCTACCCAAATTAGCAGCCGAGTCCCTGTTGACAACCCCCTCAGATGAGCTGCGAGGAGCTCTCTTCAGTGCTCAGGAACGACTTGTGCGATACAGATCAGCACAGACCTTGAGAACAGGAGGAGAGTTCACCCTTGGCAATTTGGAACCATTTTTGTGTTTGTTCAGGCTCAGTTTTTCCCTTGCTGACACAGCGAGACCCTCAGCTTTACCCTTCATTTGTCAGTCTTGAACAGAGGCCCCTCTGCGCATCTGCAAGATCTGGTGAGGGCCAGGGCTCCCTCAGCTCGGTGAGAGGGGCTGGCATTCCCGTTATCCGTGCATGATGCCAGCGCTGTGCTCCTGGTGCTGCAGCCCCCGACCGAGAGCAGGGAGCCCCAGCACCAGGACTCGCTGTCCCCGATGCTGCAGCCTGGCACCTGGTGGAACATTTATAAGAAAATAAGATCCCATGCACTCATTCAAGCCACACAGCTGTTCTTCAGCCTTCAAGGAATACAAAGGCAGTTATTTTTTCAGACAACAGTGTATCACCTACCGCTATTCCTGCTTTTACCAGAGAACTTTGGGAAGCGGAGGATTCAGTCATTAAAGATGATAAGGTGGCTCTGTACAAGTGCTGTGCTTCTGAGTAGCTCTGGGGCACAACTCCCATCCCCATGAGCTCCAGAAGGCATTCCTCGTTTCGAAAGACACAAATGAGCTGATTCTAAAAGCGTGCATAATGCAGAGAGCTTAAAAATGAACTCGTTGGTTTTAATAATGTACCTGTTTACGACATGGAAGTGCAAGCTGTTTTGCCATCTGTTATGTTCATGTGGATGTACAAAATGGAAACACTTTGCCATTGTAGTGGTTGTTTTTCTTCCTGTCTTCACTAGTGATGTTTTCTTCTCAGTAGAATGCTCTGAAAAGCCAGACACAGGCTCTGGGGTTCAGGATCTCTGTTTGAGCTTCAGGTGGTGGAAACACCGTGGGTACATCAGCCCCTGCGGTTCCCACGGAGGGAATGACGCTGTGCAGGCACTGCGGATTCAGTCTGAGACACTGAGTCCTGGGCTTTGCAGGAAGGGCTGTGACTCAGAGACGCTTACTGAGTAATTCCTAATCAGAATATTTTCCAATGGAAAATGCTATTTTTCTTCATCTCGTGATGGTTTGAAATGTCATTGCACACTGAAGGTAAATTTCACTTCTCTGCTTTATAAATAGCTCCGTAGGCTGCTGACAGAAGTACTGGGCATGCTGGTGGACACTGGTAAGTGCAGTGTCCTGCCTCGAGGCTGTTTTGTCTCTGATACATGTCACAGGAACAGAATTAATGCATAATGAATGTACCAGCGCAGCAAAGCTGGGGAAGAGCTGATGCTTGAGTCAGTGGATTCATGGTGCATTTTCAGAGAAAACCAAACTTAGGTCAACCAGCTCTGCAGTATCTTCTCCTCTCAAACACACACCCAACACACGGAACTCAGTTTATGAACATTTGCTGTGGCAGAAGGGCTTGCGTGGTTTCTTTGAGCCACTGAACCTGTCAGAAAGGTGCTGGTTATTCCTTGTGAGGTAGAGAAATGCAGCACAAATTAAAAGACTTGTGGCATGGGATGCTGACAGTAAGGCCTGAATTTTATTTGAGTTACTTAATATGTTTTAGCTGAAATAAAACAGCAACAAAGGTAGAAGAGACAATCTTCTCTGCATTAAAATTTTTATCAATAACACTACCTTAATTAAAGTCTGCTGGTATTGCCATTACGAAGTGCTCGTTCGTTTATAACACAGGACATAACTTTGAGATGAAACCAACCGTGCAAACGTGGTGAATTTCTATCCTCTTTTCCCAAATCCTGCTCCATCTTTTGCCAACCTTAATAAACAAGAATTTGAGCCATTTTTCAAAGATGCAAATTCTGTAGGCTAACAATGTGAAGGTGCCCACATTTAAAATTCGAAGCACTGGAAAAGCCAGATGTGTCTTTGTGAAGCTAAATAGGCATAGTAATTTGATTGGTGTTCAAAGTATGCGTTTGTAACCTAAAACTCATTTACATGAAGCAGCAGTTGATCCCAGCCAAGGAGCCCCCATGCGGGGTGTGAGCACGCCGCTCTCTGCCCTCTGGCAGCACAGAAGAGCTGACCCCAACCATGAGCCCGCTGGCAGCAGTGCTAGACACCTGGAGGGTGGGAAGGGGAGATCTTGCAGCTAGTGGTAGCGGCACACTGGGAATTCTGGCAGCAGGGTCACTGCACCGTGCCATCCTACCTTCTCCAGGAGGAGCTGCTTCAGAAACAGGGAAGCGTGAGTCCTACACAGCAGGTGTTACCAGCCAGCGGTGGGGAGAGCCAGACCCCCGGCCTGAAACACCATCTCGGGAGGAAGGACAGGCTCAGCACTGGGCAGCCCTCCTGTCAGGGTACCTGTAAGGTTTGATTTCAAAGTACCCTCTCCATGGCTGCAGGCGTTTCTGTGCAGCACCGAATTTTGTCGGTGCTTCTGGGTAAATCACAGCTCTGCATTTAAGCATCCTTTTACTGAGCNTGTTGCGGTGAGATGGGCAGCCAGGGTGCTGTGTGAGCCTCCTGGAACAGAGCCACTCGGATGGTGTTAGGGATGATTTAGGCCTCATTCATCTGCCTTGGCAGACGGACTGTCAGGGTGACCCTTCAAACACCTGTCAAGGCTGATTTTCTATGATTTTACAGCAGCAGAGGTGGGCACACTGCTCTGCTGAGGCAGGGAGGTACTTAACTCTCATTATATGCCATTTGAGATTTCCTTCATAATCCAATTTCTAGATCTCACAAGCCTGTCTTTAAGAGGAAGCAGAAATGTACCCTCTCAGCACCACGGCCACTCCTGGTGCCGGGGCTGTTGTCCAGGAGAGCTCCGTGGGTCCCACTGTCACACAGCCTATCCCACCTCACGCAGCCACACCAGCTGGAGCCCACAGCAAGGACGTGCTGCGTGGAACAGACCAGGCAGGCAGCTTCCTGGAGAGCTCTGTTGAAAAGATAAGCAGATTTTGTGAAAACCCCCCACTTCTGGCGTTTTTCAGCACAGGTTGGCGTGGTTACAGGCTGTGACAAACATTCTCCTGGACATACCCACAGGCACCGCTTCTCCCGGGGCAGGTGTTTGCTGCTGAGACATTTTCCATGGAGATTTATGTAGCTGTTTTCTGGAAGTATTTTCCCCCAGTATTTAATCATAAGGTTTCAGAAGCATTCAGAACTCCTGGGAAAGGCTCTTCCCCTCTTCGAGCATTTCCACCTAGAGTAGCCAAATGCTTACCTGTCAGGGTTTATCATCTAATACCCCAAGGGCAGTTTTGTGAGAGTCATGTATAATCCCTAGTTCCTAATCCTGTTAATCCCCTTACTTAACACAGAACACCCTGGATGTTCTGTAGCTGGTGGTATGACTGAACAGTTTCCTGTAGTGCCTGGTCACTTCTGCTCTCAGCAGTTTACACCAATAAAACATACAGGTGCATTCAAACTAGAAATTATTCCATTTTTGAGCTAGGAACCTTTCAACCCAGATTGTCCCTCACCAGCCTTACCACGGCACAGTTCTATAAGTGGAAAGAACATCATCTTAAAATATCAAAATCTCAAACAGTAGATCTTCTGAAGTTACAAGCCTGGCACCAAACTGTCGTCTCACTGGCAGGGCAGCAAAGAGAAGTGCTCCACACTTCCCAGGATCTGGTGCTTCTAACCCACTGGTGGGCTCTTCGGTGCATGCCAGAAGAGATCACACTTCTAGCATGGGTTTGGTGCTGGCTGGAGAAAGAAGCAGAAGAGGTTAATGGGGCTCTTCTTGGAAGACAAAGAGTTATGATGTGAGGAACGAAGCAAACTGCATGGAAACGAGCCAGGAGAATGCCCTAAAGCACCACGATGGACACAGAGCTGCCTGTCAGGGGTACGAGAGACAAGGTCTTGGACTGAACACGGGTACCTGAAGTATGTTCACAAAACATGCAACCAAGTACAACCGCAGAAAACATCCATTCTGGAGTCAAGGCTGTAAGGGGAATTTTATAGAATAAGACTTTCTTCACAACACAGGCCATAGAATTACATTCATTTTTTTTCTGCATAAGGACAAGAACGTCTGAGACAAATGGTATGAATATGTTCTTGGGAAGGCAAGCACTCTTACTGCGGAGACTTCCAGCAGGAAAATGTGGCACATCCATTGATGTTCTGACAGCTCCTATGCTCAGAGGCCTGCACTTCTCTGTCAGCAGGAACGCAGACCCTCCTGAAGAGACGTACATTTACACAAGCGCTATCTTAATGGCAAGGTGGAAGAACTAAAGTAGATTTTGTGGAGCCAACAATGGCACGTGTGAACATGGAAACCATGATGCAGATGTGCTGGATGCCAAAGGATGGAGAAACCTGCTGGTCTGTGGGGTGATGAGGGCTTTCAGGACACACTTTGAGAAGGTGGGTGATCCTCTATCAGAAACGTATTCCCACTGGGCCTACTCCTCCTCCTCTGCATCTTCCCCAGAATTGCTCCAGCCCCACAGTGACAATAGTGGCACTGGGAGCAGCAGTGCTGTGACACTGCCAGCACTCAAAAAAACACCCCAGAGCAGAGCAGCCAAAACTCAGGGATCCATAAAAAAGTGAGCTTACAGCGAAAGCACAAATTAAGTCTGGTCTAAGTTATGACTTTTATCACTTGTGCAGTTTCTTCACTCCATTTTTTCATTAACATTTCTAGCAACTAGGAATGTTATGACTCATAAAAAATAGATTATTTTTATTGCAGTAGGTTTACAATTTAATAGTCTTGATACAATAACAGAAGCATTTCTATTCAAAATATGAAACTCAGTATCCGCAAAACTGTGAGCAATGTAGTATTCTAAGTAACTACGCCTCATAATTCTTTAAATGAAAACACATTAGCACCTCTCCAGGCAAAACAGAATATGAAATAAGTAAGGCATAGATTAATATTATTACTATGAGTAAGAAAAGAAAGCGCCAACTATAAAATATGCTGCAGTTCTTCGAGCTCCACTTTAATCACCTGAGCTCAAAGTGCAGAACCTGAAAACCCGTCTGGTCCTGAAGATACGTCACGACTACATGCTACATTTTTGACAGTAAATGACTTTAAGAGCTTAAATTTTCCACGTAGTTCTGAGCACAGCATCCCATTAGCTAGAACAGCAAACTCCCCATTCCTGGAGGCTGTGACCTGCCCAGGGCAGAGGGACCTCTAGGAGTTAAAGCCGTGATCTCGCAGCCTTGTCCATCCAGCCGCAGACGTTTTACTCTAATTGAAATGATGTGATTTTTGTGTTTAGTTTTTAAATAGGACCTCTGCCACCGGTTCCTGCGTCACTGACGTTGGTAGGGTTTCTGATGCTGATTTGAGCAGGGAGGGAAGCAAATTAAGAACTGGACTCAAAGCTCATCAAAGCCAAATGGAAAACTCCTGGTGACTCAGTCAAGCTTTGGGGGTGCTCCTTATCCATTGGCATCCACTGGCTCCTGAACGTGGGCAGGGACTAACCCTGTATGGACAAGTTCCCTTTATTCTTGTGCCGAGTTCTCCACATAACCCCCCACTAAATTAAAACCCTGAGAGGAGCTAAATATTGTATAACAAATAGCATGTGTAGATGAAGAGATGCTAGGAAGCATCTAAGCTGCTCACAGCAGAGGATCTCTTGGCATGCTATAAAACCCCCAAAATATCCTATTCCTTTAAACTTCAATTTAATTAAAAAAAATAACTCTGAAAGTGAAAATTAAATCTAAGACCTAAAAATATGGAAAATGTCTTTAAGATAATTACAATTAAATTAAAACAAAACCATTAAACTAAAGAAACATAAGCAGAAGTTTGTTTTTATAGATCCTGAACTCTTGCTCCTTCTCCCTCTCCCAAAACAACCAAATAACCCCACATTCTCAACCAAGAGAAGAGCTGGGGCTAATCCCAGCCCAGTAAAACATCTCAGCTGTGGAAGCAGAGGATGGAGACTAAAATTAAAGGCATAGAAATGTCTTCAGCAACTCAAAGGCCAAGCACAGCTGTAGTCTGAGCCCTGAAATTGTTGCATTAAGAAAAGATTTATTGAAGGCCAAGGACCCAGACAATTACTATTTTCTTCCCTGGGGCCACTACACAAGTTAAAGGAAAACAAAAGCAAACAGAAAAGAAAGAAAATGATAAAATTAATGGTGTGAGGTTAACTGGCACTTGACTGACTCCCTTTGTAAATGGACTGGGACGGGGAAGCAGTCGTCTGGGCAGAGCTCACACACGGTGCTGCCCCGACAGCACTCTGAGGAGTAAGAAATGTTTGACTTTCTACGGAGGGAAATATTTCCATCTTACCTTACCAATGGTTTTCATGTCAAAAGCTTGTTTCAGAATCTTTTGTGTGCAATGGGAATTCAGCTGCTGGATTTTCTGTTTCGAGGCATGTATTGACAGAAGGTTGGAAGTCAGTATTTTGTTCCTTTTGCTCGGGGTTTTTTTCTCCAAGTCCTTCCCTGCAAAGTCAAGTTTTTCCTCGCTGCTTTGTGCTTGCTGAAGCTCAGCTCCTTCTGTGCTTCATCGGTGGTTTTGAGAAACAGTCCTCGACTTCCACTCCTTCAGTTGTCTTTCTCTCAGTCGTGATGGCCTCCTCTGTACTTTGGTATTTACTTTTTCACACCTTCAAAGTCAACTTTGAGAAACTGTGAAAGTTTCAGTCACATCCCTTTCTGACCCAAGGCAGCACAGTGGTGTCACAGCAGATGATAACATTACAAGAAAGATCTTTTAGAAAACTCAATGACCTCGTTTGCAAGATTTCAGGAAAGAGGGACCCTCACCATTTCCTCTGGTCTCCTCCCATTTCTGGGTCATCAAATCCCTTACAATGGGAATTCATCTCCCAAACAGGCTGACTGGCTTTAGCTCCCAGCCAGCGTTGTACATTTCTGTATTGGACTAAATGCCCCAATATTCAGAAAAACGTCCCTTTTCCAGACCCATTAGACCTTGCTCAGGTTTCGTCCTCACGCCCCCTCAGTGAAGAGCACAAGATCAAATCATGAGGGGACACTGGTGATGGCCTGATCCTGTTGGTGGCAATGGCAATAAATAAAATAAATAATAAATCACAGAATGCCATGGGGTTGGGAGAGACCCCTGGAGATCATCCAGTCCAACCCCCTGCCAGAGCAGGGGCACCCACAGCAGGTCCCACAGGAACGTGTCCAGGTGGCTTTGAATGTCTCCAGAGATGGAGACTCCCCCACCTCTCTGNAGCCCCTGCCTGACCTCATCTCTCCCCCTGCACACACAAAACCAGCTGTGACCTTCACGTTTCACAGGGAAATGGAGAGCCCAGTGCTGCAGCACACCTCGGGGTGCCCAGCAGTGCCCATGCCCAGCGACAGCAGGACATGGACCCTCCAGCTGCCACTGCAGAAGGGCCAAGGGTGGGGAAGGTGGCCGAGTCAGGAGAGAATTATCTGACACAAAGCATTGAAAAACCACTCTCTTTGCCTGTGGGCTATTGCAAGAAGCAAAACAAAAGCGATTTGTCAAAGCACCCCCCTTCCCTTCCAGGTTACCTTGCTCTTAGAGACTGCAATGGGAGCAATGAAATCTTAAGTCTTCCTCCAGGGCAAATTTAGCCTCTTTGTAGCACTTTGTAGCATCTATATACTTTCTCTCCATCACACCTGATTATTTGGACTAGCATCATTTTCACAAAAATAGGCATTCTAAACAACAGACAATATACAGAGCCCCACTCTGCAAATTACTCCCCTGATGCCCGGGCAGGAGCACAATGCACAGTGAGGAGCGGGGGCTGGCAGAAGCCCCAAGGGCTCTGGACCTTCCACAAGAGATTGTTCATCACACTCTTCACTTCCATTTATACAGGTTTGAATGTGAAATGATCATTCAAGAAGAGTACCAAAAACTAGGCATTAGGCTGGTTTAAGGGAGTGGAAGAGAGGAAGCAGAAGGGTTATTGTTCCTTCTCCCATGGCAGGTGGGAGCGGGGCCACTTTGCTCGCTCGGTCTCCTCCTCTCCAGAATTTGGGGTAGATCATGGCAGATCCTGGTAAACATGCAAACCCTTTCCCCCTTCCCCGCTCCCTCCTTGCACTAGACCCCAACCTCGTCATCACAAAACCATTAAGTAAATATCCAACTTTTCCCATC
The DNA here is from genome assembly GCA_013400375.1 of Thinocorus orbignyianus. Taxonomy (NCBI): domain Eukaryota; kingdom Metazoa; phylum Chordata; class Aves; order Ciconiiformes; family Thinocoridae; genus Thinocorus; species Thinocorus orbignyianus. The sequence continues at coordinate 63,450 of VXBW01004677.1, forward strand.
CCAGAGGAGGATCGTTACCCCGTGTGCCCCAACGCTGTGCCCTGCTCCAGCCCCGGGAAGTTCTGCAAGCACTGTCCCCGCAGGGTGCTTAACCCTCCTTGGGCCACAGCCCAGCCCTGCACCAAGGCTGGTGTGGGGACGCTCCTGCAGCCCCAGCCCGAGCTCCAGCAGATGCTGAGAAGTCCCCAAGGCCTCCTTGGAGAGTTCCATCTGAACAAAGATTCATTGGATCAGATTGGATTAATCTGCCCCTTTGATTACACTTGGATCCCTTCAGCAGTCACTGGCAGGGGGAGGCGCTTCAGAGCGACGGCCTAACTCAAGCTCTGCCGACGCACACACCAGGCGGCAGGTGCTTTATCTCTATTCTACTCCACACTGTGAAAGTAATGCAAGGCGAATGTATTAACAAAATATTGAAAGAAGCCCAGTCTTCTGCATTTTTCTAAATTTACTTTCCCTAAAAGATCTATGTTTGTCCACAGAGCAAGACTGAACACCAGCCCATTTTCAGGAAAGCAGCGTAGAACAGCTCAGCCTGAAATGCCTTCACTGACCTCATCACATAGCGAGAGCAGAGATTCATCATGAAGTACCAGAAAAACCTAGAGAAGATCATACTCTTATTTTTCAGGCTGTGACCTGTATCTAACTCCAGAAAATTCTACTTGATCAAGATATTTTTTTCCTCATTCCCACAAAAAGTAGGCTTAAAAACTTCCCACCCACGTCGCTCAGTCCTTACTGACTATTCATTGTAAGTTAATAAATGTGCTTTAACTATTCATACAATTGACTCTTTTCAAATGCAGAAAACTGAAATTTAATACAGAAATTAGTCCCCACCTAAAGATATGAGATAAGAGCACACAAGTTCATGGCAACTAATCACACAGAATCTTAACCAGAGCCCACCAGCTTGGAATCGGAGCACTCACCCGGCGACTCAGAGTCACCAAACCACTGAATGCCTGCAGAACCAATAAAATTCTGTGTCACCGATGCAAAAATCCAAAAATCCACACTTCTAAATGAACTACATTTCCCTTTCTGGCTCCTCCGTTTCAAAGAGGGTAAAAGTGATTCAGCAGCAGCACACTCAGACCAGCTGCCAGAGAAGTTTCAAACTGAACCCAGAATGACAGCGTGATCAATAAAGAATGGACTTAAATTTTGTTTTAAATCTTATTTCCTTAAAATACAGCTGAACAACAGAGCTGAGCACTGCACAGCCAATATTTAAGATGTAAATTCTACCATTCTCCTAAAACTGTCTACAGGCTTTCACTGAACTCATGCAACGATGCTCAGCCCGCTTCCGACAAGGAAATTAAACAACAGAAATGAGCAATTACCACGATTCCGCAGGGAAGCTCCTGGCCCCAGGCTCTGCTGCTGCTGCTTGGGAACTCCTGACTCCCGCGGGCTGGAATCAGAAGTGCAATGGCAAGGATGAGCCTGAAAGGAAGAATTCACCATCTCTGGATTGCAGCTTATGTACATTATTTCAGCTATTAACTCAAGTTTCCTTTTAAAAGGTCTGAGAGCACCGCAAAATGTTTATTACGTAGTAACAAGAATAATAATAATAAAAGAAATAATCTAAACTTTACATACCAAAACCAAAGGCAAACCTGAAAAGTTCAGTGGAGTCAGTGACACTGCCAAACCCATTTCTGGACAAACACAGAGCCCAGGAGCTTTGCTTTGCTCAGCACCACTCTGGGTGCCTAGAGCAGAGCAGGAAACAGTGACATCATCTCAGCACCAACCCAAAACTTCAGCCAAAAAAACATTATTCCTGTCCCTGCCTTTATTGCTTGAGAACAGGGCAGACTGGTAAACCTCTGCTGGGGATGGCATTTTGCATTATCGAATTAGGGAAAAAAAGTCTCGCAAAGAAACTACATTAGTGTACAGTATTTATTACCTTTTAGTAATCTGAAGTCAATCAATTTGATATGACTAAATTAATTCTGAAATAAACAGACATTTTTAAATATACATTAAGAGTATAACATGAGAGTATTTAGTTGATCTGTACTCTTAACCCACATGCAAGATACAGCCATCAAATATTGTACATTTCCTTCCATTTTACACTGGTCCATAATAAAGCACAAGTTTTGAGGGCAAAAGCACGGAGGAAAGAAATCATATTTTCAAGTAGCCCTTTTATTAAAAAAGAGCGTCAGCTATATATTAATGCATTGTGTTTCTCTCTGATTTTGACTTTACTTACAGTATAGAGTTCTGCAAAATATACAGCTCACCAATGATACACAGACTGGCGCCCCTTACTGTGGGCAAAAAAACAAACCAAACCAAGACAAAAAAAGAAGACATACAACAGAAAAGAATTCTACAGATTAGAAAAGTGGCATTTTAGAGCATTATGTCGCTCAAGAGTGCCCTCGACACTGGTAAGAAAGGTCATGCACGATGGTTTTAAGGGAAGGCTGGCATCAGCCCACCAGGGGCCTATGGCCAGAGGAGGCACGAGGGAGGAGGCAGGCAGCTGCCCTGTTATCTCTTGGGCCGGTCCGTGTCATCGATTACCGCCAGCAGCTTCTGCCTCGCCTTCTTGTTGATGTAGGAGCCCAGGCAAACATTCACCAGGTTGGTCAGCTGCTTGGTGGAGTATTCCTGCAAACAAAGGCAGGTCATGGCATGGCTGAACAGAACACTGGCCATGGACAGACACACGCGCTGTGGACTGACCGGGTGAGCACACATGGGAGATCTGAAGGGGAGGTTAAGGCAGGGCTGGAGAGTCTTCAGAGTCGAGGCAGAGGGAAAAATCTGTGTTTTGCCAGATGGCAGGTTACAGTGCAAAAGCCTAACGACTTCAGTAGCTTTGGACTGAGCTCACAGAAAGTAACTCTGAATACATACGTATATAAATTAATTTTGTGGGGTGATCCCCGATGATACCTCTTGATGATGGAGCTGTGCACTCTGGCACATTCTGAGCAGCACACGAATGTTTTCGACTCTAGTTCTCTGAAATTCCTGACCCACCAGGTAGATGTGACTTGCTTATTCATCCTTCCCAGCCACCAGATGTTGAATCAGCACAAACACATGCGAACACCACACACTTATACATATAGTGAGCATGTATGTGCACATGTGCATTGTATTTATACTGCTTCCCATCCAGATGTTACTGTAATAACTGTGTGTACTCATATATATGCAGATATTGATTTTTAACACATAGAAGCATTGATCATTTATAGCTGTTAGTATGATTCTATCATCACGGTGACTTTTCCCAATAGACAGGAAAAGAATGCAAGTTTAATTCTTACCCTGTGCTCCTTTATCCAGCACTCCATGTCGTTTTCTGTCAGGTAGTATGCTTTAATGTAGGTCTCCACAAATTCTTTATCTGGAATAGGCCTAATGTCTGTTAACTTTTCCAGCTTCATTAAGAATTGCTGGAAGTCCAGTTGCATCAAGGCACGTCCTTCATTGCTGCACTTCTTTACATTGGCGTAACTGCGAAGAGAAACACGGTGGAAAGTAAGACTTTAAAGGAAGTAAAACTGAATTTTACTTCTCAAAGTCGTTTAACTTAGTCCTCTGAACTTTGAGGAGGAAGAGAATTATGGCTTTAAGTTAAAAGCAGACAAGAACTCCACTCCAAATGTCTGATGCAGAGTTCTGTTTGCATTAGTAGAGTATGTTTTAACCCCTCTCACAGAACAGAACTACGTCATGCCCAGTGGTGCTGGAACACATTCCCCCAAGCAAAAGCCACCAAAAACCCTACAGTGGGGAGTGTACAGAGTGAAGACAACCAGGGAAATGTGGAAATGTGTAGGAGTGGAAGACAGAACATATTCTGTGATGAAAGAAGTTGTGATGAGAGCCCAGACACACACAGCAAGAGGCAAGAACACAAAAATAAACGCAGTGGATGAAAGGGCTGCAATTCTGAGGGGATAGTATTGACCCTGAAGAGACTGGGACACTGACTCAGAGGGTGGGATGAGCAGGGTGTAGCAGTGTCTGACTAAGGCGCTTGAGCCTCTGCTGATGAAGCCACCTAAGACACCTCTCTGTTCCTCAAGAATTTGGGAAAATCCTGCTCCATGGCTACTCTACAAAATCTGCTTGGGCTGGCAACTCCATCCTGCTTCCCAGCAAAGAGAAATGGCACCACCATAGAGAAGCTGACAATCACACTCTGACTTCTGTCTTTGCTCAGTTGGGAAATAATTTTCAGACAGAAGCTTCTTTGAAAAACCAATTGTTTCAAATGCTGCAGGAAAACACTCCATGTCATTCCTCAGCCATATCTGGGTACAAGATCAACCCCCTCAGGCTTCATGCTGTGCCAGGCTCTGCCAAACAACTACTGAGGACTGTGGTAAGCCTTGGTATTTTCAGGCTCCCTAAAAGCACAAGAGCTTCCTGGTGCAGTACAGAATTAAAACTTTATATTCCATGAAATAGACGTTATCATTATAAACATACTTTCAAAAACCCAAGACTCCTCTGAACTACTTACCCTTCCACGAGAGTTCTGTTGGCCAGGCGGATGCAGTGCTCCCACAGGATGTTGGAGACTGGCAGTGGAATACGGACCCTCTTGGACACCTCATTCAACCTCATGTTAAATTCTTCAAATTCCTGAGGAAAAAAACCCAAGAGCTCATTACTCCTTTAGTGCAAAACGGATCACACTCTATACACCCCTAACAACAAAGAGTTAGAAATGCACGTGAAAGAGAATACTGGAACAGGAGAGCAGAGGCTCAGTAAGCACAGGCCGTAGAGACAACCCTAACGTGCACAGTGGCACGCACACTGCTCTCCAGCACAGCGGTCACACCACCACCTCAGGAGTTTGTTTTAAAAAAGGAAATACTGTGCTTTCCCCAGAGGTGCAGTTCTCCATGAAACTGACACCTCAGAAAATTAACCAAGTAGCTAGTCCTTCAAACGACATCTTCCACTGCCTCACTGCCTCAACTCATCTTCAACTTTTTAGAAGTCAATACACAGCCACTGAGGAAAACCCAGTCACATTCACAGAAAGTTCTACTGCAGAGACCAAACGTTGTAATTACAAACTGATTTCTAAAAGCCATGGCAGCACAAAGAAGGGTAATCACAAAGATTCAGCTTCAGTGCAATGGCAGGTCCCCCATCAGATTCTCCCTTCTTGACTTTATGTTTTATTTAAGCAGAGAACAGCTACAAAAGTGTAATCAAAACTGTTATTCAACACTGACGCGTAACCTGTTCTGTGCTACATACTTCACATATCTCTAAAATACAGTTTTCAGTTTCTCTGTAAGAATTAGTATAATCCTGCAAGAACTTCCTTCTAAAGGCCTTTAGAAACACCATTCAGGCACATATCAAAGGGTGGCAGAGACCTTCCTGTAGCTGGTCCTACATGCCATCAGACACAGCAGCTGTACAACCACTGCTGCTGAAAGCAGGGGAGCAGTTGGGTCAGTGATTCCCTTTTACCTTCCTTTTCATACGCTAACTTCTAAATACAGTGGCTTCAATTAGATAGTGCATGGTCATTATCGATGCTGGTGTGACCTATAGCTCCTATGAGATATCTCGAAGACAACCACTGAAATTGTGCAGGACAGCAAACAGCCTCTGTTTAAAAGGGCACTGTAACTACCTCAGGCCACTGCGTTCTCCTCAAGGCTACCCCATTTGCTACACATTTATGTGCTGCTCCAGACAGAGACATGAAACTCATTAAAACTGCTTTCTCCACCACATCGGCAAAACACCCCCACTGAGAGCAACCTGCCAGCAGCAACAACGACAATGCTGGACAGACCTCCTTATAACTTACCATTTCCCAGGGTGCTGGATTGCTCTAAGCATGCTACTTTAACTGCTTTAGTGAAGTATTACTGTAGTTTAATGTTTATATAAACTCTAGCACAGTTTCCCAGAAAGTATTCACCTTTAAAAGAGCATCGATGTATATATTGTGCTGTGACATGATTTCCTTCACATCCCACTTCACATTAGCCATGAGAAACAGCATTTGTTCATAATCGATGGCTTTAGCAGCAACAATCCAATAAACTGGTTTGCGCAGTTCACTGGCAGTTGACACTGTCTGAAACAGAATATAAATAAAATTCACCTCAGTAAATTTCTGGCTAATAAGAGAAATACAAACCACGATGTACAAGCATGTGCAATGCACCGTACGCGTTTCAAATCCCATTGAAAAATCAGTTGTAAGTTGCACAATTCTGACCTGAGAGTAGAACTGCTGAAGAAAAGGCTTCTTGGCAGCTGGCATCACCGCGTCAAGATGAGGCTGAAGAAATTCAAACTGCTCTGCCAGAAACACCCTTTGAAAGCAAAGAAAATTTACTGTGAGCTAAATGCAACGTTTGCCATGTCTCTGTACAGCGTTACTCTACAGCTGACATATTTGGCAACAGCAATGCGCAAGCTTGGAAAATTTAGCCCCGAGAAGAACCATACAGGTTCCTTGCCAGCGCATCAGCAGGTATTCTTGACTCTGACAGTCCTAAAATACAATTGCAAACAACAAACTGCTTGAATAGAGAGATCAGGGATTGAGTATCAACAACTCCTATTTCTGTTTTACTCAAATACACTGCAAAAGCCTGACCCAGAGTCTACTCAAGTTAGTAGACAAGTGTCAGAGCTGCAGAGCAGTCAACATTTATATTAGAATTCTGAAATAAGATTCCTAATTACTTATATGCCAGTGAATATTTAAAAAATAGAATATGAGATCAAATTCTTTCTCAGGGATAGGATTTGTTAACAGCAACGTAACAAAGAAATGCATTCCTAACTAAGCATAGATGAATGCAAAAGAAAATAAGCTCCTTTGAAAACACATTTTTAAAATGAACTTCTGATCTTTAAGTGTTATCTTGCATGGGGACAAAAAAAATTACAAAATTCCTATCTGACTCTTACCATTATTCCGATCATCTAAAAACCACTCTGTGATCCTTGCTCATTATAACCTTTCCTTCTCAGGTGCACAGAGCCCTGCAAACCCAGCCCAACAAGGACGACCCAAACAGTTCTGAGTCCCAGCCGACACCATTTGAGTATTAATATAAAGTTTAAAGGAACTATACAGATTGAATACTCCCATTAGCCTCCGTAAAATTAAACATTTTTCCTGCTGGATTCGGCCTTGCACTGTCCCAAACATTTCACTGCCTGCAGGGGGCTGGACAGATGCTCAGGTCCCACTGCCTTTAGTGAAGAAATTACCTCTATCGCACATATTTAATACCACATTACATTGAGAGGCAGGTGTTTCTGACCTCTCAAGAAGGTTTTGGCTTGTAATCACAATCTCTTAAACAATCCACAGCTTCCAGTGACCACAAAAGGCAGTGTACAGCAAATAACCTACAAGGATTCTGTGGCCACCACTCTCTCTGCCAAACCGTATAGCGAATTGCCAGATGTCAAAACCACGAGATGACTGAGATGTGGACTTGGCACCTTCTCCTTTCTCTCTTCAGCAGCTGTGAGAGTTCCCGTGGCATCAGCAGAGACCTCCTAAAATAAAGAATTAGACAACTGAAAACCCATAAAACCAGCAAGAATGTCTCCAGCTGAGCAGTTTCAGATGAGAGATGAGATGAAGGGACATTTCTAACTCTAAGCAGAATTTTAAATCAAGCCTGAAACAAAAGACAACCACAGCTTTTTCTATTTGAAAGGTGTGGTGTTCTGACAGGTGAAGAAACTTCACACCATGTAGATCAGTATCTACCTCAGGAAAAAGAAAAGCCTGAGAACACACTTCTTGCCACACCTTAACGGCCAACACAGGCTTTAGCACAGATGCCTCCTGGGGACCGAGGGACCGACCTCCAACCTGATGGTAACCATTGAAGGAGGCAAAACATCATTTGTAGCGCTTAAAGATCTCACAGAAATAGATCAATGAGCAGAAGAGAAAACTTCTAAAAGAAGTGTCTGGTAAATGCTGTCAGATACCGAGGCACTGAGCACGGGAATGACTCTGAAGGCTACCTGCATCACTATGGTGTTTGACAAATGAATTTTCTGTGCTCTGAATGAAGCTGCAATTCCTCAGTTTCCTACCCAGCCCTCTATTCCAGTGAGCCTGAACGAAGCCCAGGCACTCACCAGATCGATGAGACTCTCCTGGATCCTGCTGAGTGTGGTGCGTAGCCTGCTGCTGCTCAGGCCCAGGCCTGTCGACTCGAACTGGAAGAAACACCTTCTATTAAAGTCCGGAAAGGAAAACCCATGGGTTTGAACTTTACAGTGACACAGCACAACTTCAGCTTGCAAACACCAGCTACAGTCCCCCTGCGTTAAAGTGTTAGCACACAATCACAACCACACACGGTGAAAATCAAACCCAGCAGTATGCCGGTGAGAACGGCCCAATACCTGCCATGAAGATGACAGCCCGACAACCAAACACACCCTTTCTTCTCGTGACACCAGATTCGGGTGCAGGACTCCCAATTTTCTCATTTGTGTGACGAGCCCAGAACGGTGCACCCAGGTGCCCCACCCAGACCTGCATGAACACCACCCCAAACCAAGCGGTCTCGGCTTCTCTTTCAAACTGCAGCAACTCTTGTCATTCCTTATCAAACATCTGACTTGCACATGTAAAATTATGTCCATTGATCATTATAAAACAGTCGTTATTGCTTAATGCATTTGAAGGTCTACCTGAGCTACACGCAACCTTCATGTTCATGGCTCGGAGGTATTATGGGCCCAATGTTCAGCCAGGATAAATCAAGAGAGCTGCACTGATTTCCCAGGAAATGCACTGAATTACACCAGCTGCTCTGCTCTGACATGCCAAATTCATGGAGCTACTTATGTTCTACTTCCAATTAAAAAAACCTCAAGAATAAACTAACACAACAAAGGAGGTGGAAAGGGGAGAGATAAGAAACACACACTGACATCCAGCCCCTGGGAGTGTTTGGATACAGTTCTGGTATGTGATTGCCACCAAGAGGCAATTTACCCAACGCCTGGGGCCCTGTAGCATGCTGCACTGTTAGACCTCCTTTGACGCACTGTATCAGGGACGGAAAGGTTCAAGTTCACGTCATACCATCCACTCCTCTCACATGCAAAAAGGTATCATTTAGGTCCCCATTTGCTGCATCAAAGCTTCTGACTGAAGGTGTCCGTGTGCTCCAACCCTCCCACGGAGCCAGTGACAGTTTTCCCGGGGGAACTTCACTGTGCTGAGACGCAGGACCTGAACTGCTGTCCCAGCGCCCACCTCTGACAGATGGAAGTGTTCACACTCTTCTTCTTCCACAACTGAAGGAAGCTTTTTTACAAAAACAATTCGTATTTTTCTTCACATTTTTACTGTAGAAATCTCAGTTCTGAACTGCCTGTGATTTTGCAGGTATATGGGTGGAAAATCAAATAACTTTTTTTCCCTTTAAGAAACACACTCTTAAAGCTGTTTCCCCCCGTTAATGTTATATAGCAGCATTTAAAGACATGGTCATGAGGAATGCAAATTCAAGACTGACTGTTCTCCCTCTGACGGGAAGAAGAAACAGGAAAAATCCACCCTGCTTAAAGGAAAAAATACATGTACTAAAAAAAACCCATATTCGCAAGTTTCAGCCATTAAATCTCATTTGAAGAGATTTGCACCTGCACCACCAGAACTACACACCCCACAATCTGCAACTAATTCTTGCTATTTCTGCCTTTCAATTATTAACTTTCAACAGTTATCAGTAACTTTTATTTACTCATCTTATAACGATGTATTTCTTTCTAAAAAATGGCAATTCCTCATTTGAAAAATATCTGAGTGAAAATGAATGTTTAAACAAAACTTCCATAAAACATTACGCATCAAGAACTCCAGATTTAGCAGCGACCAGTTACAGCCTCAAGTCAGAACTGGGCAGCCACGTAGGAGGGGAAAAACACAACAAACAAACAAAAAAACCCCCAAAAATATTGTCACTCAGCATTTTTCCCCAAGGACAGAACCTCCTGGCTTTACCCAGAACTCATCACTGGGCAGTGCAAGTGCTTTGCTTCAGGGAAGCTATTTCTAGACGCAAAACAGCAGATACTAAAATTCCACAGGCTGATGACCTGGGGAGGGCAGTAAGCAGAGCGTCAGACACTCTACAGAGCAATCTGACTCGTCACCAATTCTACATCACCTCTTACAGTTTGAACAAAAAATAAATAAATAAGTAAAAAATGCTTTCCATAAGAATGGCCACAGGTTTACAAATCATTATGTCACCAAAAACTGAAAACTCATCTCAAATCTACTCTGCTAAGGAAGATTGTTTTGTGTCATGTTCACGAACGTTTTACACTTCAGCAAACAGACACTAAATATAGGGCACTCCTTTTAATTTAACGTTGGTGACTCCATAATTTGAGACAAGGGAACACGGCAGCCTTAGCTTCCATCCCACAAATTAAAAAGGTTCTGAAAGCGCAATTCTCGTTAAAACTGTGCACCTTTTGGCAGTGCAGAAAGCCAGCTGCTGAGCACAGAGGGTCCAAGTGGTCTGGAAGGAGCTATCAGTGGCTGAGCACCACGGCCAGACACAGAACCCAACGCGTATATTTGAAATCCTTGGTTTCCAGAGCTGGCAACGACCTCTGCACAACAAATCACTCTCCTGGTGCGTGCACTAGCACAGGAACAGGAGCACAACGTGCACAAAGAATCTCAACCATGTCAGGAAGTCCTATGGCCAGCACACTGCCAGCAACCCCATTCCGTGCTATTTTGTCAATAAACCAGGAACGCTCTCAGGGGCCTCAATCACATACCATCACCCACCTCTGCTTTCGAGGGGTTGATAAACACTCTGGGGAGCGAGGACATTGCAGCAGCGCTACAAGAGGGTTCATTGCATTCGCAGACCCTTTGTAAGCGTCACATTTCCCACGGAAAATCATCCACCAAAACAAAAGCTCGGCACGCTGTGAGACACCACCCCATCCCCCCGCCTGCAGTGCCATTACCTGTCTCGCACTGAGCTGCTCTCTGCTCGCAGCACAGAGGGAGGAACTCAGCACCAGCTCCAAACACAAAACGGGAGTGACAAGAAATCCAGATGAATGCAACACAAGGTGAAGAGCAAAGCAGCTGACCGAGCCCACGGAAACCCCTTATCTTAACAAAAAACAAACCAAAGCAAAGAACAACAAAACCCACCCATCTTCTAAACACAAACAAGTTGCAAACGCATTTGTACTGCCAAAGGGAACAGCTCAAAACCATTTACAACCATATGTTGAGTCTGAAAATCTGTTACAACCTGCCAACAGATGATGATGAATTTGGAACCCCACGATATTATTACTTGGGGAGTAATTTAGGGGCCAAGAGAGGAGAGAATTGTTTTTACACACAGCCCTTCATAAATGCTTTAAGACAACTCTGTTGGAAGTTGATCTGTTATGTGCAGACATTGCCAACAAGCATTTATTTCAGCTATAAGACCGCCCAAAAACTCCCCCATTTTCATTAATTCAATTAGTTTGACAGAAGAACACTAGATCTCAAAACATGTATTTCAAACCTCTTAAACCTCAGTTACTACTTTACTTTGATGGCCCCCTTCTCCTCTTCCCTTTGCTATTCTTACCTAAGTTAGAGAAATACATATAGGAAAATTAAACCAACCCATGGTCTCCAGGCTCCAAACCACCCCCCTCCTTCAGCAGAGCGCTCCTTCGCTCCCCACCTTTGCCCTGACTCATTGGTACTTCATGTTCCTTCCTTTCAAAATGCTTCTGGAAAGAGAGTACAAAATCTATTCAAAACAAGAGGATTCATGTCCCAGACACAGTGACGCTGCTGGTGCTTGGTCCCCCGACCTCAGCAGCCTTTTTTCCCTCCTGCATTTAAATCCACCCTGGTGGCACTTATTTTTCTGGGATTGTACATCAGGTAGTATTTTCAGCGAAGAGATCCCCTCTGTGTTCTCAGCCTGTCTGCACAGTGCTACGGGAATGGATGATGCTTCTACCTACCGTGTCATTTCGGCCAAAGAACGTGTAGACTGCATACAGATAGTAATCGAAGAGCTGGGACATGAAGTGGATCACGTCAAATGCGATTGGTTTCAGAATGTTCATCATCTGCATGTATTTCCCTTAAAAATTAAACACAGCAGGTTAGTTTCCCCAGCATTAAGTGCTACAAACACAGCAGTGAGTTTGGCAAACTCAAAACCAGCTTTACAAGGTTTATTATTTAGCCCTGAATATTGATTAAGAACAACTTAGTAATGTTTCAGAGACTGGGATGTTTAACAACAAAGTTAAACCTGATGATTAAGACACCACAAATACCTCAAATGTGGATGTTAATCCATATCAACGTGCCTTGGAACCACTCTTGGCCTTGTGGTACCAAGCTGACAATATACAGCTTTCTGGATCCTCTACGCGTTTTAGCTTCATTTAACCAAAAACCAGCAATCCACCAAAGTAGTCTCTATCAGATGATATATAAAGCCACTGCAGATTGTATGCACTGGTGTGTGTCCAATGTGCACATACGAGTATTTTTCAAGCAACAGAAAACCCCCGTATAAAAACGACATGCCCAAGGTTGGATTTCATCCAACAGCTCACACCAGCATCAGCATTTCCTGCTCTCCTGCCTTTTTATCCCTGGGTAAGAAACCCAAATGGTTTTAAGATGTATGTCTGAAATGTTTCTAGAGGGACAGAGTGACAGAAAAGGAGGATGCCGGGACCCTGGCGCATCCAGGGATTCTGTTTGTCTTCCAAGAGGGAAAACTGAATGCACAGCCCAGTGTGTGCTGGGTGCTTGGGAAGGATGGCACCCCAGTCAAAGCATCTCCCGGCATTGCCACAGGCTGTTTTTCCACTTACTCTGTGATAAACACATTTTTAAGCTTGCCCACAACCCTCCAATCTATAAGGGTGATGTGTCACATTCTGGAGAGTCGGATTTCCAAGTATCTGTGCAGCTGGCGTGAACGTTCAAGGCAATCTCACAGGCAGCATCTCATGCTTTCCCAAGGGGCTGCACACTGTGCGCTGCCCAGGTCTGTCCCTGTAAAAGTCTCCTGGTGCCAAGAACATTTCTCCATGACTGCATCACTCAGCATCTCCACACAGCACATGTTCCAAGAACACCTCCTCCCGGTTGCTCTCCCTAACAGGACGCCAGCTTTTAACTTCTCTGCACTGGTGCCTCCTCGCACTAAGACCCTGTTTTGGTCACAGAGGGGAGCAGGAGAACATTTCCAAAGAGCAGGCACAGGCCAAGCCCCCACCATGCTGCAAGCTCCGGGGAGCACTCAACACAGCAGTGAGTGTCGATAGCTCCGGCAGGCTGACACTCCAGAAGGTCCCTGGTAAGGGCTAAAGCTGCTTAGCCTGTGACAGGTTCCTTCTGAGCTATTATTTCCAACTTTCCTCTTGCTCTTAAAGGCAGCAAATAGAGAGCACTGTCCATCAGACTGACCTGTACACAAGGGATCACTATAAACCCAGAACCACCCCGTGCAGATACACAGCCTCCCGAGCAATCCAGACTGGAGTTTTAGTGTATCTGTGGTCATTAGAAACATCCCTTCTTAGGGAGCCTCACAATTCCAAATATATAGCTTCCTAAAATGTACATTAGGAGCTAAAGTGCCACTTTGAAGGAAAAAGAGAAAAGAGGATTGCAATTATATCGTTCTGAAAGACTGTATGATTGGGGTTTCTGTAAGTCCCGTGAGATTCTATGCCACGGGACCAATCACTCATTTCAGCCACCAGGTTTCTGCTGTGAGATTTGTCATTACTGTTATTTTTTTCTTAGAAGTTAATGGGTTTTAAACCAAGAAAAATCTAAGAGCTTATTCCCAAAAACTATTCACAACAAAATCGAAAGTGAGGCGTAAAAAGGTATTGAAAAAGCCAACCTGAGAAATAGTTTAATGGGTATTTCTTATGTCAGAATGGTATTAATTTAAAAAAAAAAAAAAAAATCACACAAACCTCATATACAATGACAGTCATTGATTACTATTCTTGGTGTACAGAACCCACATCAAAATCTTCCATACAAATTTAAGACAGGTTCATTCTTCCTTTGTATTTTAAGTCAACATTCAATGGCTTGATAGAAAAAAATTGCCTTATAAATTAATTGGTTTATTTTGGAAATAGAGAAATAATTACCTGGCTCATAAAGCTGAGGGAAAACCAGCTAAAATGAACCATCGGCTTGAAATTCAAATTAAACAAAGCCACAGCAGCTCTCACTTCTGTTACACACAGCAACTCATTTCTGCAGTTCGTATTTGTTGAGCTACACTTTGATTTACTCGTGCAGCCCCCGCGCAAAGCACAGAGCACACAGCAATAGTGCCAAACGGGTCCCGAGCGCTGCTGCACCCTCCAGGGAGCCCCCACTCCAGCGAGCACCCACGCCAGCGGCAATGGAACCGGACAGAATAAAAAAAACAGCTGAGAAATGGTAGGTCTGGCGATGGGTGTAATCACCTGCCCGTGCAGTGAGCCATCGAGACATGGGCTGTACCACCACGACTGAAAAACAGCAAATACAACCATAACCCAGAGGAGGGAAAGCAGCCATCCTACTATTGATCCATTGCTTTAATCTGCAGGATGTGGGACTTCAGATCAAGTTTTGAAGAAAACATGGAAGTCACAGAAGCAGATAAATGGAGGCAATTAAGGTCTAGGCAAAATATTAGCTTAAGAATATCACACGGTAAACAAGAGAAACTAGACTTCTTTGAATGAGTAAGGGTTTAATAAAAGACAGACAGAATGGGGTGCGTTGAGAAGGGCAGTATCTGGAAAAGCGACTAGTGGAGTTCCCAGCAACCAGTCTCTTCCTTAATATTGTCATTAATGACCCTGGCACAAAACCAGGAGTGTGATAATGGAACAAAATAAGGAGGCACCATTAAAACAGAAAAGGGTTGACATAATATACAGGAAGAACTGGGGATCTTGATGACAGCCGTAATAAAAAATGGATGAAATTCAGTAGTACAAAATGTAAAGCCATGCATTTGGGGGCCAATTAATTAAAAGCAGGTGTCTTTCTACTATAAACTAGCAGCTCATCCCTTGGAAGAGGCTCGGACAGTGAAGGACCTGCTGGCTGCACAACCTCGTGGCAGGTGGACCGAAGCATCAGCACAGGGAAGCTGTGAGAAATCAGAGGTACAAAAGGGAGCAGAAAAAGCACTGGCAAAGTAGGGACTTCAGCTTCTGGTGGATAAGTAGAGAGGATAGGAAAAAGCTCGGTATGTTTAGGTTCGCAAATCAGGGGCTGAGAAGAACCAGGACTGCTTTCCGTAAAAACAGCGGGGCAGTGGGTGTCAGAGAACAAGGTGGTCTGTTAACCCTGAACATTTATTTTGGCGTAAGATCAAGTGGGCAGAAAATAGGTGGATTTTTTTTTTTAACCACAAAGTTGATAAGGCTTCTGGAAGAATTTCTGTTCTACAGAGTGGTGGGAACAAATCAGAACTATTCCTAAGCTGGAGCTCAAAACAAGCATATTTGCAGGCAGTACTTTTGGGCAGCAGGAGCTGCAGGAGATCCCCCTTCCAGTGTCATGTTCCAAAAAAGGCTCCTGTCAGGCATTACAGGAAAAATATAAAACACTCCCAATAGCAAAAATTCTGAACACGCAATTCCAGGAGGGGCAAAAAGCTCTGCAAATGAGAGATCTGAGCTCTGCAAATGAGAGATCTGAGCTCTGCAAATAATGGTTAAGTCTGAGGTTATGGCCAGAACCCACAAACATAAAGAGACCTTGTGGAAAAGTGGAAAACTGGAACTGCAGCTCTCCCTCCCCTTCCACTGCGCAAGAGCAGGGCAAGGGCTGCGGCAGAGCCAGGAATTTATGTGGCAGTGGCAGTGCCGTGTGCCAGCTCTGGGTTCAACCCTCGCTGCTCTGGTTTGTTCCAGAAGGCAGCAAACAAATCTCTCCAGCATAATGCACAGATCAACAGCAGAAAAGTCATGACAGAATAACCCCAGTTCTCTTTCCAGGCCTGTATTGTAGGTGCTCCAAGAAAAAAAAAAAAAAAAAAAGTTAAAAATGGTTTAGAAAATGCATTTCTGATTTACGTGCTGCCCTCTAGGACAGCAGAGGAACTAACCAGGTGTCAGAGTGCTCTCTCAAAATCTGCTTACTCTGAAGTACCAATATTATTTCTAAGGACATAAACATTTAAGACAAACTTCATTAATGTAACACATACAGAATTCCTCTCTCTTCTGCCTCACACAATAAATTTAAGTAGTTACTGCCCACATTCTACACATAAAGTCAGTAGCTTTACGCATTCAATATTTGAGACAAGTAACCCACCACTATTGGTTATGATCAATATATGCATGCAGATTAATTTTCACCGTAAAAGTAACTCACAAGATATAACCAAATTAAAAATATTTTGGTTTAGTACTTTATTTTATTAACACTTTCTAGGAGTTGTTCTCTATTCTCAGTAGAGCCCAACTAGGTATATTTTTAAAAGCCCTTACCATCTCTGCTCTCGGTAGGTTTGCGTTACAATAAAAGCACACACAAAAAGGTCCAGCTGTTGTACGTACCGACGAGCCGGATGACGTTCAGCGTGGTGTTTGTCAGGATTGGAGCGTTCACTTTATTGAGGTTATAGTCTGATCTCTTTTTGCTCCTCAGAGTTTCTCGAGAAACACTTCAAAGAAAACCGAACAAAATACACTCCATGTCTATCAAGGACATACAAATAAAATTCAGTAGAGGAGAAATCCTTCCTGCCCCCTTCTTCCACAGGACAGAACGCCTTCCAGCACAGCGCTGTATTCCCAAAGCATGACTGGGGTAGGATTCTAATCTTTAGAGAGAGAAGCCTGGCCTGATTTACACAAATTGGTGCTGGAGAAAGGGCTTCCTCGGTTGCAGCCCAAGGCGTGGGCTCAGAAATCTCTCTGGCCTCAGAAATCACCTGAACCCTTCCAACCCGGGTTCATGGCTTATGAAGCTAAGAAAATGAAAACAACGCAAGTCAACAGAGCAGCAGCAGACTAGGAAACTACAGCTGAAACCAACCGCCTGGAAACAGGAGCAGTTTTGAGGAAGATTATACCGAAAAGACATTAAATTTTTCATAAACTGCAGTCCTGTGAGAAGCAGGGAGTTGGACTGGATGATCCCGACGGATCCTTTCCAACTCAAGATACTCCATAGCAGAAACTTTCCACCAGTTGCCATTGTTATTCCACTGTCACAGAGTACCAACTGGACAGAGAACGAACTAATTAGAGTGCTGAGGTAAAAAGCATGTAAATGAGACTGCGGACTCACACAATCTACTCACCTTTTGACAGGGGCATCTCCTGTCTGCTCATCCACATAATCTCTTTTCAGCTCTTCGGGAACATCGCTGTCGCTATCATACTCTTGATATGCACTTTTTTCTTGTTCATCTGATTCATACTGTTTAAAAAAAAAAAAAGCTTAAAAAACCCCCCAATTTGACTGTCATTCTTTTCCCTATAATACTCTCACTCATTTAACACAGCATTTTGTCACTTCTTGGCTTTGACCTCCATCAGGACACAAGTTAACTGTGCTGGCTGAAAGGTTGCTGACAATGTCCATAAAAACGCAGCAGGAAAACTATGCAAAGCCGTCTGTAAGTGCATTTCTAAACCAACTGCTATTCTCAATGTGTTGATTAAGAGTAAATATTTACATCATCGTATTTCTCCCAGGAACTGATTTTTATTATTTTCTTTTGCTTTCTTGTTCCTGTGTCAAGTGCCCACGTATCTGAGCTTTCGTTATATGCTTTATGGCCCGAAAAAAACAGTAATAAAACCTCAAAATGTAACAATATGCTAACAAAGAGAGCAGATAACTTCCTAGAGAATGATATTGCCGTTACCTCGTCCTGCAGTTAACCGACCCCTGCGCTAAGCCACTTTGCCACCATTGACACACACAATAAATCATAGAGTAATAGAATCATAGAATGGTCAGAGTTGGAAGGGACCTTAAAGACCATCAAGTTCCAACCCCCTGCCCTGGGCAGGGACACCTCTCACTAAACCAGGTTGCTCCAAGCCCCATCCAGCCTGGCCTTGAACACTTCCAGGGATGGGGCAGTCACAGCTTCTCAGGGCAACCTGTTCCAAGTGCCTCACCATCCTCACAAGTAAAGAACTTCTTCCTAATATCTCATCTAAATCTCCCCTCTTCCAATTTAAAACCATTACCCCTTGTCCTATAACCAGACTTCCTCACCACAAGTCCCTCTCCAGCTCTCCTGGAGCTCCCTTCAGATATTGAAAGGCTTCTCTCAGGTCTCCCCAGAGCCTTCTCTTCTCCAGGCTGAACAGCCCCAGCTCTCTCAGCCTGTCCTCACAGCAGAGGGGCTCCATCCCTCTGATCATCTTGGTGGCCTCTGATGGACCTGTTCCAACAGTTTGCTGTCCTTTCTATGTTAAAGACTCCAGAGCTGGACACAGGACTCCAGGTGGGTTCTCATAAGCGCAGAGCAGAGGGGGAGAATCACCTCCCGTGACCTGCTAGTCACGCTGCTTTTGATGCAGCCCAGGATGGGGTTGGCTTTCTGGGCTGCCAGAATCTCCATTTACTAAGAGCAGGATTTGCTTTGTTTTTCTATTTTTTTCCTGAAGCACTCCATACACACCCCATTGGAAGCCAGCACGTCCTCGGTCTCATAGTCCTTGCTGTCAGCCTGAATTTCGAAGGGGTTCCCTCCGTGGCGGTACTGCTCAAACAGCGTCACGGCGGGGGAGACGGCAGAGGCCGGCTGCTTACTGGGAGACACGGACGGCGACCGAGACTGCTCCAGGAACTTGAATTCCTGCTCACAGAAAAAAAGAGCAACTTTAACCACCACCGAGACACTTTCGGAGTCATTCATGGACCTTACTACTCCTCAGGACTCCCCGGCTCTGAGCTAGCAAAGGATGAACACATCCGTGTGCCCTATTCACAAAACATACATGGAGCTGCAGAATACTGAAGCTTGATTTAACAGGACAAAGTTCCCAGGTCTCATTCTCCAAAAACATTCTTAATTCTTCAAGACGGGTCCTGAAACACAACAAACGAACACTCTTAATTGGCAGCCCGAGTAAATCATGAAGTAGACAATTATTATTATTATGTGATAAACAGCTTCAAAAACCATAAAAATTCACATTTGAAAACAGGCATTTAACTCGTTCTTTCAACCGGCAGAGCATAGCCAAGGTTTGGCTACTAACACAGTGTATGTTCTATGACCCCTCTGGAGACATTCTCAAAGAATGTGCATCTCCAAAATTTGGAAACAAATTTTTTCGTCAAAATCATTGAAAATCATATAGAGGAACATCTGTGATGGTGCAGTAATGCTGGGCTGTTTTCCCTGTGTCAACTGCAGAAAGCAGGAAAGGGAAACGTAATCCAGTCACTACCTCTCTGCGCTGTCTCTGTTATGTTCTTAATCCTTAGAAAGGCAGAAATACCTTTATTAAAGAAGCTCTTTTTGCCACATAAGCAGGAATTGACACAGGAACAGCAATGAGCGCTGACCAGGTCACTTGGTTCTGAATATGCAGTATATTGCTTCACTTAACGAGTAGCACTTGGCAAATTATGCATTGGGTTTCTATTTAACTAGGCAGTAAAATATTCCAGAAATACCACTATTTCGATAGCAAACTATAACCATCACAACGATTAGAATTTTCTGGCCTCAGGGAGACAAGCAGTGTTGATGGTGACTGCAGTCTGCCGCATCCATTTAACCTCAGCAGCAAAACACAGAGACTCCGAGCGCTCCCCTCGAGGCACCGAGCACTCGCAGCCAACAGAAACAGCACAGAGAGGTGCTGGGAACATCAGCGTTACAGATCCAAATCCCTCCAGAGGAAGGCTAAGAAGAAAGAGTCACAGCAAAGCATCAAAACCAGTTAAATGCCAGGGAGCACAAGTTTGGTTCTCATCTCACAGCTGAACCCAGGGATCGCCACTTCCCCAGTGCCTGAGCCCAGGCAGCGGCTCACACCAAGCTCTAACATGTCCATTCTCTGACCAGTTTGGGGGTCAGACACCCCCTTCTCACAACAAGCACCCCCTCACCTCGCCAACAGCCTCTGTCAGAAGCCTACTTTTGCTTTTCAAAATAACCTCAACTTGTACCCAACCAGGTTCCCAACCGCTCTCTCTGACACTACTCCTCACGCTCCTGGGCAAGGTGAGCAGCTCCGAGCTCCCCCTGCCCCGGCAGCTCCGAGCATCCGCCCAGGAGCCCTGGGATCTCAAATTGCACCATCAAAGAACTAATTACTCCTGTACTCGGAGCATTTCAGCGCTGTGTAGCTTTTATGTGCTAATGAATCCTCAGAAGCACGAGCATTTTTTCACCCTTCAATTAAATGCGCAAGGAAAGCCACATTAGCTGATCTGAAACAGCAAGATGCTTAAAGCCTTTACAGAAGTCAACGCAAAAGCTAGAGCTGGGAAAAAGGGTTTCCGTATTTTTCCTTCTGAGGATGAAAGCATCAGCCAATTAATTTTCACAATACTCACAGCATAAAACATGTAAAACGTACTATAAGGTTCACATAATTTAAGTCATATCAATAAGTACTTCCTTTTATTTGCACAAGAATTATAAGAACCACGACCTTAGTAAA
This sequence comes from Thinocorus orbignyianus, assembly GCA_013400375.1. NCBI lineage: Eukaryota > Metazoa > Chordata > Aves > Ciconiiformes > Thinocoridae > Thinocorus > Thinocorus orbignyianus. The sequence goes on from VXBW01004677.1 coordinate 84,165, forward strand.
AAACACAAGTTATTTCAAAAAAAATAATTATTTCCAAACACATCCCATCGATGTTGCTTAACCTTTATTTCACTCAAAGATAATTCAGCAAATTTATGTGTGATTCCCCAAGCTGTTAAATAGGCCCTTTAAAGAGAAGTGAAGCCATAATGGCCAAAGCACTATTTCCTTACCCAGGTCAGGTGCTGTGCAGTGCAGCCCGTGCAGCTAAAGACATTTGGACCGAAACAGCTCTCCTGAACCCAGAGCTGCAAACCTCGCTGCCACACCACGTTATGGACACAGCTCAGAGCTCAGAAACACTGCTGAGAGACAAAGCGAGGTGGCTGGGCACCTCAGCCAGCCCCTCTCCTGGGGGATGTCACCTCCAGCTGGCTAAGGCTGAAGCTTCTCAGACAGTGGAGCTGAGCTCTTCACATGCCCAGACAGAAATCCCAGCTCCAAACTAACAAAAGCTGGAAAAAATTCCAAACTGCTCTCTCTCAGCTTCTGAATTTAGACACCGTCTCATACTCTCCTGCCCCAGTTCTCACACTTCAGATTTTAGGCAGAAAGTCTCAGCCCAGATGGGTCTGAATGCATTACTTGTACGACAGCTCCTATTCCCAGGCTTCAGCCGTTGACCTCTGGGTAAGTGGGAACAAGGAATGCTGTATTTCTTCCCCCATCTTCTGAGCTATTTACACCCAGAGACACAATGAACGCTGGATAACAACAGTGAAAGAGCTGTCAGTCATCCGAGCCAAAACTCTTGGGAAATGAAGACGAAGGCAACCAGCCAGCCAAGCCCTGAAGCTGTCACAGCCGTGTGCCGTATCCAAGGGCAGGGACTGCCTGCACATGTCAGCACGTACAGCTGGCCTCAGATACGAAGGAGAGTCGATTGAAATGTAATTATATAGTGCCAATGAGAGAAACCTATGAAAGCATGACTCGAAAGGATGGAATCAGTACTAACCATCACATTTAATACATGACAAAATCGCATGTTAAAAACCATTTCATAGCCAGACATGATGAGCTCACTTCATGTAAGGGCATAGAAAAAGAAGTAACAGTTTGCTAGAAGTATGGTTTTCCAAGGCATCCACACTCAGGATCCCAGGAGACAGCTTAAGAGGCAGCTTGAAAAACTACTGAAATTCTCCATAAGGAGTTTTTCATCTTTATCTGGCTTGCCTGCTGCAGGACTAGGGTTTTCCACAACTACAGTGGAAGCAAAGGCTTTGCCACCCTCTGCTCTTCTCCAGGGTTCAGAGCCTGATTCTCACCATGAAACATATTTGAAGAGATGCCCTGTCAGCCTCCGTGCAGGAACATGACATCGTGGAATTCCTCTGGAAACCACTGACAGTTAAACCCAACAGAACCAAATGCCATTAGACTCATCCACTGCACGTGCATCAGCCTCACCTGTGGTATGTTCTGAAATAGTTAACACTTTGTTTTCTGATAGATTCCTGTAAAACTTCAGACTTACTGCCACAAAATTCTTCTCCAACTTGCATTAGCCTGTAACAATAAAACCAAGTTTAGGAACATTCACTGACTTATTAGCACTGCTTTCCACCCTGCCTGACAAGCCTCAGTCACTTCCAGGAGCACACATGTATCTCCATTCAAGCAGAGCTTCTCAGCTGCAAACATGACACTCATTCCATAAAGTCCAGGTCTCACTTCCCTCCAAATCCCATCATAATGTTTCAGACACTCAGAGACAGAGAGCCATACACAATATAAATGTCTTTTTGAAGTCCCACTATGCAGGGCATGCAGTACAGCTCAGTCTGGATCTGTCACTTTATTACCAAACCAGAAGCATATAATCCTGTACACAGAACAGCATCACAATACTCTACTGTTTTTGACTGAGACCACCTTTAAAAGCTGTTAGAAACATCAAAATGGTCAGATCTGCACATCTGAAACCTCAACAGTGGCCAACACAGAAACCACATCCCACTTAAGCCCTACTTGAGCAGCAAAGCACTTTATGCCACGTCCTTGGAGCAGGCAGTGAAAGAGTCTGGAACTCAACTCAAAGACTCCTGCATAAAGATGTGCTCTTCAGACTATCAGTAGATGGGAACAAAGTTGGCATCAGAATGTAAACATCAGCCTTAATTAACCGTGCTGTCTTATCAGAGCTAAAGTTTGTGCACGTGCTAAGCAGCCTGAGAAGCACACCGGCGTACCTGCTGATAACATCCAGTACAAATATGAAGTCGTCATATTTGAAGTTAGACAGATCTGTTCCCAGGAGATACGTTTTCACTTTCAGCTGAACATCCTACAAAACACAAACAGGGTTTGTACACTTAACACACTGGAGACAAAAAGGTGAGGGCTCAGACGCCTGGTTCAGTAGCACTGTGTGGCTGGGCTGCACACTGAAACTCCTTCTGAGATTCAGAGTAGAACTCAATTTTCCATAATATGGATGATGTGTCATTGACTTTCTAAAATAACAGTATCATCAGTTTCTTTAACACTCTATCACACAAGGTCAATCCTAGATGCTTTACTGCAAAAATGGAGCTCTGGATTACAACTGAGCCACATAAAAGGATTTCGGCTTTTCCATCACACCTTTGGGGTCCCACTGCACATCAAACTGACGCAGGAGTCAGGAACATGCAAACCCAGACAGGCTGACAGGACTTCAGGTTCTCCATGGCTATGGTTACACCAGAAACACAAAGCAGTACAACTGTGCTAACAGAGAGAAGCACGGGAGAGGAAAATGACCTGTGGGGCAGCACACGGGCTGGGAGAAGCGGAATCAAGCTGAAAGTCCCATTACCATGGTTTGCTATCTGCCCGAGTGTGTAAGCACAGCCACCAAGTAGTAACTGAGGCATAGAAATCAGATTTCCATGGGTTTGAGTAATCGAGAGAGAGATTTTATTTTTTTTTAGGAAGATCAATATAATTGTAACTTTAATTAATACAGGGAAGAGTCAGGAGATACATAGAAAAAGAAACCAAAAACCACACCTGCCATATCCGCGAAAGCCCATGCTCCAATTTCTTTTTGACATAGCTGCGGTCAAAACTGTTCTCTTCAGTTCCAATCACATTGCTGCCATCTGAAACTGAAGATGAAAGGTTTTGTAGGTATTTTCAAAAGTCTTGAAATGTATCCTACTTTTCTACCCACAATGAGACTTCTGCCTTAGCCATTATCATATTATCCAAACAATATTCATGTTTCCAAACAAAAAAAATCCTGTTGTGAATGTACTCTTTATTCCAGTTCGCTCTGCAGTCTCAAACTAGGCTAATTTTCAGACCATAAACAAGCAGAATATTTAATGATATAAAGCAGACACATCTCTTTTCCCAGAAATGCAGAATAGGAACTATTTACAAGTTACGGAAAGTCCATTCTAACATCTGTAACAGGCATTCATCATCACAAATACTTGACACACGACCCAGATGAAGTGCAACCTCCTTTCCATAATCCATGCAGGACTTCTGTTGGATAAGCTTCACTATTAACATAGGAAGAGCCATGTGATTCCCCTCCTCTGTGTCCAGCTTCTCACTTCAACAGCTGGGTTTGTGCCCTAGGACCAAGGGCCTGCTGAAGGTACTTTGTGAGACTCCTGACACAAACTGGCGCAAGGAGAGAAAATCCCCAGCCAGCCTAGAGCTCTCCCAACGATAAAATCCAGATACACACACAGCAGTTCAGGCTGCTCCTTCCCTGGGGCTTCACTGCTGGCACCATGTGTCACCCCCTCTTGAACTGTCCCCAGGTCCCTGTGACAGCCCTGCCTGACAACAAAATGAAAACAAGAGAAGGAAATGTAATTAAATTATTCCAAATTTAAGACTAAATATTCTTGAGAATGGGAAATTCACTCAAAATCTTCCTTCACACAGTGCATCTAAAAATCAAATATTTCAACTCTGATTTTTAATTCTGATACACTTATAAAAACTTGCATCTGAAATAACAGCTTCAGTAAATCCTTTTTTTTTTTTCTTAAGACTCCACACAATACGGGAATGACACTCTGAAGAAAATATTTTCATTAATTTTTCAAATTTAAAGTAGGAAGACAATGCTAATTAGCATAAATGTCACTCTTTTTAAGACTTAAAATCTGTAATAAGTCTGAGCTTTGAAAGTAATGTTGGATTTCAACTACACTGCAGGAAGCACAGTGTTCCAAGACGTAGTCTTTACTTCCATTTCAGTTTTTTTCCCCTTTCTACTTCTCACCCAACTTTAGCAGCAATCCTCCGGTCCTTGTCCTTTGCCGGAGCCTCCTCTTCACCAAGAACAGAACAAATGTATCTGACTGAAATAAATACGAGTCTTGCATAAACCTTACCACTGCAAATTTCACCCTCTGCCAAACACAAGCACCTTGGGTTCGTGAGGAATAAAGTCTGTCTTCAGCCACGTAATATTCATTTAGAATACATCCAGCAAAATGGACTTAAAAGAACTTAGCCAACAGACAAAGGTTTTGTGCTTCCACTCTAAAAACACAATCCAGAACAACAATAAAAGAAACCCAAAATTCTAGTTTAAGATGAAACATTTGCCTTTTCCCACAAGGGTGTGAAGGGAACCATGACTGTATCTCGTCACGGGTTCACCGGTGTACATGACACGCAACATTCAGGAAACTGGATTTCCTGGGAACCACAACAGATTTAGGCCAGATCTGTTCCCTGCTGCTCCACCCACCTTTCCCAGCAGTCCACTGGCCCAACCTACGAAGCTTAATACGCAGTGAAAAGTTCACCATCAAACAAAAAACCTAAAATTTTACATCGGTCCTATATTAAAAGGGAAAAATCCTCAGATTTTGTAGTCACCCACCACAGCTGACTCCCAACTCAACAATAATCACTGTTTAAAATAAATCTATTTCTCTCTGTAATAGCTGCACATACATGTACTCATTAAAAATTAACATCACACTGAAGGCTACAAACACGGGCGAGCGTTCAACCCTCACTGCGCACGGGGAGCAGCAACGCTGAAGGCCCCGGCTCAGCACACGAGGCACCCCCACACAGATTAACAACTCCAGCGTAAGAAAAGCTGTTTCCCAGTGCCAGAAGTTCTCTTTCCAGAACAGCTCCTCACCGGCGGGCCCGGCTGCCTCCTCCTCCTGCTCCTGAGTCCCGTGCCACTGCATAGTGCGGTAGTAGCTGAGCATCACCTCCCAGAGCGCCTTGCAGAGGTCAGCGAGGCAGGGGATATAGCTGTCTGGCGTGATGTGCTGCGGAAAAACACAGTCCTGCTGTCAGATCCAACACTTGCATTGATTGTCTTCAGAGGCAAAACAAACCACACAGATCCCTCCACACCCACAGCGCCGAGGTGCTCGGTACAGACCAGTTTCCTTCCCAAAAGCACTGGGAGGCAATGGATGCCTGGTTTGAGTCAGCTAATCAAACGCTGTCGAAAAGTGTATTTATTAATGCCTTTTTTTTCTTTTTTTTTTCCTTTTTCTTTTTTTCCAATTGGCCTGTGTATTAATCACCTCTCATAATTAGGGAAAAGCAAGGTAAATACAAAGGTAATGCCATATGGTCTCAGGGTAAGCACATGTCCCTAGGGCAGGGGGTGGAACTGGATGACCTTTAAGGTCTCTCCCAACCCAAACCACTCTGGACACCTGTGATTCTGTGCCGGTGCAGTGACACAGACACCTGCACTTCAGCAGCACACAGCAGCCATCCTGGATGGTGCCCCAGAGCATGACATCCTGCACAAAGAAACAGGGAATCACAGAATCCCAGGCTGGAAGTGCATGGGCGGAAGATATACCGGAATACATAGCGGCTCTGGCCACGTGGGTACCCAAAACCAGATATCCAGGGTGATGGAAATGCTTTGGCATTACAGCAAAACTCCTCAATAATGCCATCAGCTGCTGCAGCAGAGAGTCAGCATAACCACCAGAATCATCGGCCGCGGGTTCTGTAGGATGCAAGCCCCTGATCAAAGCCATCGATCCCCGTGGGACTGCACCCTCACCCCCAATACAGCCCTGCCTCTCCGAACACCCAGTGTCCCTGCCCAGCAGGGAACTGCAACAAAGCCTTGGGAAGCTCCAGAATTATATTTGTTGACTACACTGGACAGATTTCTTTGCAAATGTAGACACATCACTTACACCCATCGTGTTTTCCAGTTTTCAGGTAGAAAAATCATAAACTATACGTCTTTACCTTCTACCTCATCTCGTTCTCTTGCTTCCTGAGCTGAAGTGATGCCCCTGGCAGAAGCACACGCTGCCCAAGCCACATTCTCCTACACTCTGCTTACGATTAAGGACTCACAAAAGCTATTCATCAGCATTAATAGATGTCACTAGCAAAAGTATCTAGAAGCCTAATATTAATCATTATGTCTTTTCAGTTTGCCTGGGGCTTTTAAAAATGAGTTATTACTCTGGTTCTGTTCCCTATCAAACAGAGCTGCCTCCAGGATATAAATAAGGCATTCTGGACACAACAACAGAAAGGGTAAAAGGTAAGTTCTTGGTGCATAAAAGACTCAACAATTGAGAATACTACTTCTTTTTCTAAAACACCTTTTGATTGGAGAATTGATACACATTACTGACTGCATTATCGAGACACTTTAATCTCAGACACTATAGATTCTTCTAACGTTGGAACAAAATAGGGTAGTAAGTTTATCATTTAAACGAAAAATTGCCCTGCCATTTCAACAGCTGTTTCTGCAATTTTCTCTGCCAACCTGTCAGAAAATGTGACTGTATTTCAGGGCTTTTAGTAGCTACAAAATCTAAACTTTGGTTATGGAGATCACTCTACTTGAAGAGATACTGGCTTCCAGTGGCCAGGAAGAAAAGATCACTTACTAAATACCAAGATAATTTAGACTAAGGAAATAAAAAAATTAGTATCTTTGAACTTATGCCAGAATAAAGCAAATCAAATCCTGAAGATGCAGCAGCCACAGTCTCCCCTGCTCCAGCAACATCTGAAAGGAGAAAGGATAGAGCAAGGCCTATCGCTGGGGGAAGAAGAGATGCTCCACAAGGACAGAGTGACTCAGAGTGCACAGGCACACAACTCACATGAACAGCTACACTGAAAACATTACTCTTTCTAAAAAGCCACATTATTATTAAAACCAGTATCTGACTTCCAGAAAAGAAACAAACAAACAAATTAAAACAACAAAAAAGACCATATTCTTCCACTACCCTTGTGAAATGGGAATGAGCTAAATGAGTTCATTTAGAAAGATTTTCAGAAACACAACAGATGTTCCCAAAAAGGAAGATTTTCATTTTGTATGACTTCCACTGTTTAATCAGAGTAAGCACTCCCTAACCACTTCAGTGTTAAGAGTAACCTGGCTTCACAGTGTAGCCAGGCTGAAGGGGCTTCAGAGTAACAGAAAGACTCCAAGAAGGTTAATGTCTTTACAAGAGTGCTTGCTGAAATGAAGTATTACAGAAATTGTGAATGCACTGAAATAAAAGTTCAATGCACACAGTGATTCCAGCAGCCAGCGTATTACACTGAGGATGAGTTTTGAAATCTTGATCTCCTGTTGGTACGTTTATTTAGATGGTGTGCACACTCACTTCAAACTGCAAAGCTTTAGTGCGATCCAAATCAGCATTAAGTGGTGAAAAGCCGATCTCCCAATTAGCCTGTGAGTTATATTAAGAAACTCGAGCAGCTGCAGGGTTAATTTGATAACTGAGTCCCTCCTTACATAAGGTACACTTACAACAGTGGAAAAAATGAAAAACTAGACGTATAGGCAAGTGTTACATACTGTGCAGAGGTCTTTGTACTGCAGCTTCTGAAACTTGGTGTCGGTGTTCCCTGCACACAGCTCCACGTAGCCCAGGACCACCTGGAACACGGTGTTGTGGATGGCCTGAGTGAAGTGCATGTGTAACTGGTCCATTGCTGTCTGAAAGAGAAGGAGCAACACAAACCCAGAGCGTAAGGTTTGCTCTCCCACGTGCCATGGGCTTTTCATCTGAGTCCTTGTCGGTCCTGGGCAGAGGCAGATGTAGGCACGGCCTCCAATCCCTGTTCCAAAATTACCCGACACAGCACTTGGCCATACTACAACATGGTGGTACTACCAGCATAATCAGTTTCCCTCACCATTCTCCCTTGGTAACTCCCCGGGGTTTTGACATTATCACTAGTTAATACTAATTTTATGTGTTTATAATCTATTTGATTATAGAATTTACTCATTCATTCATTCATTTACCCTCACACTGATGAATGTCTCAGAAAGTAACGAGTTGAGATCGGTGCTATTTTTCCCACTGGAAACACTTCCAATGAAAATAAAAATATTTCCTTTGCAATTAACAAATCTGAAGCCACAATTACAGTGTCTTCAATCCATCCACTTGAAGAATATAAAGTCAGATTAAGTGCTGCAGAAAGGCACGCACATCACATCGACAAACTTCTTACAAAAACCCTCTTTGCAACAAAACCAAAATATGGCATTTGTTTAACAAAACTTACTTTTTCCAGAAAAGAAAAGAAATCAGTACAGGTACTGAACACTGGGCACTATATACTTCTTGCCACAATCAGGTCTGAGTTTCAGGTCAGGCTGTTTCCCTGATCCTTTATTAATGAACCACACATCACATTAATCCATTTCAGGCGCTGGATTTTCCCACTGTTTCAAGACATGTTAATGATCGGTGATGATATGGTATGTAAGAATTGATCAAAAGCTTGTTTGACATGCCAGAATGAAGTTATCAGATCCCACACTAAAAAGTGGTGGGTTTCACTACTTGCTATCGACCGAGAACTCAGCTGTGCTCATATCAAAAGAACAAGCAACTCTGCTTCAATGTTATCACAAATAACCCACCTTGCGCAGCCAGCCCTGCCAGGAGTCAATCAAAGAGGGAATGACAAATGAAAACAGGAGAACCACTGAAGACACTGAAAGGAATTTCGTTTTGTTTAATGAGAAGGGGCCAAAATGGGAGATATTTCAATAATGATGCAACTAAATTCTTTTCAGAGCCCATTCAAAATACATTAACAATTATTAAAAGAATGTAAAATTCTCTTTAAATTATGTGAGCGTCACAAGTGTTTGCACACCCAGCAGTATTAGCTGGGTGTTAGCGCCCCGCTCCTCCAGCGCTGCTCAGCAATGGCACCAACCTGTGTTTTCCCAAGCAGCCTGTAGGCCTGCTGAACCTTCGTGTAGTGGCTGATATCAAAGTTCTTGCATATTTTGGAGAGTGCTACGTCCAATTGTTCCTATATAAATGAAGAGAAAAAATGTGTTAAACACTTAACAAAACCAGGCCAACTAACACATCACTTAATCACAAGCAAGGTAAAGAAGCTTGTTTAAATAATCTAATAATTATGCTTGTGCCAAGACTGTACATTCCTGGACTATTTTGAAGTGCTCAAATGTTACTCCTGCAGCACTTCAGTCTGAAACTTGCGCCAGACACAGTCCCACCGTGTTCCTGTGGCTCCCCGGCTCTGGAGCAGCCTAAAGAGCTCACAGCAGCTCACGGACTGGAAACCACGGCACATTTTCACTGTGCAAGGAGCACCCCTCGCCCCAGCACTGCAAATCCTACAGGCATGTTTCATTTGGCTGCTTCAGCACTTCCAGTGGGCACAGCTGGGGAGCTGGGCTCCCAAGTTTGACAGCAGCACAAAAGGCTAAACAAGCAGCAATGACTGCAGCACTCCGAGGACTGCCTTGGCAAGAGACGTGCATGCTCTGCTGCTGCCAGCAACGCTGTATCAGAAAGCCCTAGGGCCTGGGGGTCAAAGACCGACTTGCACCAAACATCAATAGATTCATCTCACCTCTATTTGCTCCAAGGTGTCTTGCAGTTTTGAATTCAACTCACTATTAATGAAAAAAAACAATGTTTAAAATCAAACTACTGATTACATAACATTTTGCACCAAGTTTCTTGTCCCCCAAAAATATATTTGCTAGTTACTGAGCCACAATGCAGTAATCTATCAAAAATCTGCTGTCAGTGTGTCAGACCAGCACCACCACACTCCTGTTACCACCACAAGGCAGTTAATGCAGGCACCTGCAGCATCCCTAGCGCTGCCAGTTCAAGCACTCCTGGCAGTTGCACATCATCCCTGGCTCACAACACAATGGTGTTAAGAGGGCCCAGGCAAGACCCCATCCTGCCAGGATTTTCCCAAGCATTCCAAGACATTCCCAATACACAAGAAATCCAGGCTCTAGTGTCTGCATTTGGCACTCTAGTTTACAGCAGGAGAGAATTTTTTAATTTTTTAATTTTTAACTTTCTAAAAAGCAACGGAAACATCAAGTCTTTCTAAGGTAGGAACTGCAGGCATTCAAATGAGTTTCAGTCTGAAAGCACGACAACATGAAGCTCTGCACTGTTCCCAAGAAGCAGGGTAAGTCACCCTCCACAAGCCATCCTGTTGTAGGCAAATTAATTCCAGAATATAAACCTGCTTATTAAAAAATGAGCTCGAGTGTCTCCAGCCCACAGGCTGTAGCCCTGTTACACCTCAGTCGAAATGTTACCTGCCAACAGTCACAAAATAAGGACACAGCCCAAAGCACAGCGAGGGCTAGTCCCGGAGGGAAGGAGTTACTCAGGATGCTCGTGCTTTTAGCGATGCCTCGCTCTTCTAAGCAGGAAATGAAATGTCAATCAGAGCTGCTTTAGAGCATGAGAATTAATGATCGCTGTTTTGTGCCATTTACAAATAACAAGGTACAGAAGCTGACACATGCCCAGCGTCACCTTACCTTATACAACTGTAATGTTTGAAAGTGCTGGCAGCTTTCTGGCACTCCAGGCACAGCTGGATAGCGCCTGGGTAGTCCTCTTCCTTGGGATAAAACATAACGAAAAGCTAGTACAGCTTCTGAAGCAAACACCGAAACACCCATTTGTGCTCACACACTTACACATAAACACCACATTTTGCCTCTTGGGTCTATGGAGTAAAGTCAGAGGAACAGAGCAGGGTCCGTCGCAGCACTGCATGTGCCAGCTCGTGACCCGAGGCAAACAATTCAGTGTTTTGGTTCTTTAGGCATTCACACAAAACATATCAGAACATTTTTATCACAAAACCCCCTAACATCTTCCCAACTTCCAAACCTTCATTAATGTATCATGACCTATTGAGGAGCAAGGGAAGGGGTGAACTGGGGCACTGGCAGGCTGCTGCCGCTGCTCTAAAAACATAGAGAGACACATTATGGCCAAATAAACACTATTTAATAATTTGACACATTCTATAGTTAATTAGAAATTAATTTAATGACAAATAGCTCACACAAGGTCCCAGGACGAAAAGAACATACTTGGAAAAAAATATGGAAACATTGTCCTAGTTTATAAGGAGCATATCCAACAGGGAAGCGGATCAACCAGGAAGCACATGAAGGCGCCAGGACAAAGCCAAAACAAAAACACACACACAAAAAATGTAAAGCCCCAGGATCTTGCCAACAGAACACAGGCAGTGCCTTGGGTACAACCACTCTTTTTGTCTCCTATTAGATATGAGGCCAGAAGGCTCTTGGAGTAAGGAAACCCCTCCTTAATAGCTAAGAGCTTCCTTTTCTTGTCCCAATTACATCTGATATATAACGTGCTTCAGAGAGCTCAAATGCAAAGCTGCTACTGGAAATTCCCAGTCCCTGATTTAAGAGTAAAAATGCAAGAGCAGTTTATATCTGGCTATTATCATAGAGGAGTTTCTGAGATGAAATTGGTTTTAACAGCAGCATTCTAATGCAGATCAAGTGTAGCTAGAAACACACAACCCCCCCACATCATCCATTAGATGGAAAGAGAGCAGCACGTTGGGCTAAAGCCATCGCTGCATTCATAGCTCTTTCACCTCTCTCCACGGGAAGCCTGCTCCCTGCTCCCTGCACCCAACACAGCTCAGTCAGTAACCTGCTGCTGGGACACGGGTCACAAACATTCCCCATGCTCCTCACCCCCAGCAGTTACTGCATCGTGTCTGGTCTCTTTTCATCTGGGAACTCTCTCAGTCTGCTGAGACGAGGTGCATTACACACGATGGAATTAAACTCCAGCCTCAATTACTAAAGCTCAGTTTCCAAATTTACCGACTAGAGATTACCGTAATGATGTATCAGCTGTAAATATTTGGCAAACTAGCAACTCAAAACTGTTATGATACATGATAAAAATGTAGCTGTCTGAAGCTTTTCAAGCCACCATAAGACGAGATCTTACTTTTGCTCTGTGGTATCCACTGCATTTTTAGGCCGTACCTACACTGCCTCAGCAGAACTGTCCGTGCAGGGCGGGTGTGCTGCAACATTCCCTACAGCTGACTATGAGTAAGCCAGCCCCGTGAACACGGAGAGAAGCTACTGAGCTTAGAAATAAAACACCAAGGAAGGAGCCCAAATACAAACAGGTATGGCAACACAGCAGAAGTACTTTATCCAGAGCCAGTACATCAACAATCAGCTGAACCTCCCCTTCTCTGTGCTCCCAAACACGCGGGTAAGGCCAGCAAAGCAGGGTGAGGGAGGGCGGGGATGACTCACGGCGCCCTCTCTGACCGCCCTCCAGCCTCGGTGTTCAGATCCAAAGGCAGGATTGAGTTTCTGACAGAAAATACTCCCTGGGCACAGTGGCTATCAAATTTGATGTGCCAACAGTGTCACAAAGTTTTAAAAAAGAATAAAAATCTAATCCCACCGCATGGACATACCCGTACCCAGTTTGCAAGAGGAAGGAAAGAAGGAACTAAATTAAGATGACTGACAAAAAAAATAAAATAGAAGTAGACTTACAACAGCTTCAAATTATAACAGTTTGGCAGGGACTTACCTCCAGCATCTCATTCAAACGCACATCAGTTCTTTGCTAAAAATAAAATAAAAAACAAAACACAGTGATTAACTCCACAGAAATGAAGAAAAATACTGTGCCACTGAACAAAACCAGGGGTACACACCAGTGTTTTTATTGTTCTCAGCGACTTCAGCAGCCCAATAAGCAACTGCCGTTTCCTTTGGTTTGCAAGAAGCCCCAGACTGGTTTGTGTGAAGCCTTCCTTTGCTATGTTGAGGTGTCTGCAAAAGTTAAAAATGAACATAACCTTCCATGATATGTAAATGAAAACTTACTTCTAATAAATTCTAACATATCCATCAAAATACATGCTAGAAGATAATATTGCCAGCATTGTCAGGAAAACACAGAAACTGAGGCTGTCCCAACAGACTACTGAGAAGGCACGGTTTCCCTCCACTGTCTGTGGATCAACAGTGCATCTCAAAAGGTTCCTGATTTAAAGACAACTCCCAACTGGAAAAGCAAGAGCTGCAAGGCAGAAAGCAGCTGGGATTTGCTTCAGTATCTTTAGCTACCACTGTTAATTCCATTCGGCACACAAACAGGAAATATCATCAGCAACCAAACTTCCCGGGTCTACAGATTTCTTCTTAAACACTTTCCCCCTCACTCCCTCCAATCTCTGCCATTATTTTGGCAAGATACCTTCTTCCATTTGTGCAAATGACAGCCGCGAGCTGCAGCCCAGTCTGCAAGGAGGTGACACGTTCCAGTTCCTACAGAGACACAAGAGGATAAATAAATAAATACACCAAAGGTCCTGCTCTGCACCAGGGAAGCCTAGCGACGAGATTGTTTCTCCCCTTCACACAGGCTGAGCACCGCAGTGGAACACCAGTAGGAGCTACCATTTAAAACACTCTTCCCTTTTGAAGAAAGATACCTTAAATCCCTTTCCATCGCAGTAAGACCCTCCACGTTTGTACACTGCAGGGTCACTATACCATTAACACCCCACAGCACAACCATCAAAGCACAAGGTCTAATTGGCATTAATATGCCAGGGAGCAGCAAAACAACAAAAAAATCATGTTTCACACAGCATTTTCTTGTTTAGAAGCACTTGTGTTCTACCAATTTAATAGATGTCACTTCATAATGAATGTTAATTGTATCCTGTTGAATTTCAGCTGAAAACTCCTCAGCACAGGTGACCTGAATTCAGCTTGATTTTGACTTTGTGAAGTGCCTAACATAATCTCAACTCCTTTTAAAAAAAAAAAAAAAAATGTTTAAAATACCCATTAGGATTTCTTTTGTTAGGAACAGCACTGCAGAAAAGTGAATGCTGTCTCCATGCTAAAGAAAAAAAATATTTTTTTCTTTTTCAAATACTGCTCATCGTGTCAAAGCATCTCAAGTGTTTTCCTTGGGGAGAACATGAGACACGTGCGCCTCACTAAGGGGTTGCTGGGATAAGAATATTAACGTTACAAAGCAAAACGCAAGAAGTACATTCTAACAGCACAAAATGGAGTGGTTTACTTTTGAAAAGTGACTGACTGTTAGCTGTCTTACCTGCACATACGCGGGCTGTTTTTCAAGAATCAAGTCTGCAACTTTCTTAGATACCTTACAAAGAAGAACATGACACATGACACACGGCAATACCAATTAAACAGGCCATCTCTGTACCAAAGTTCTACAACAAGTTTGTGACTCTGTATCATTTAGCTCTGTAGTTTTCAAATTTATTAATAAATATGCCACAAGGTTAAAAAAAAAATCCTAAAAATGCTAATCAGCTTTTCTTCGGAGCAAGACAAGAAAAATGTTCTCCACTTTGCAGTCCCTTACCTCTCTGCTAAGGCGCACACCAGAGCAGAAGCAGAACTAAGGCCTGTGCCATGCAGCCCCTGCTACAGACATGTTGGTTCTCCCCTGAGGGGTCCATCGGGCAGCACACACGGATGAACCATGCGTTTCAGTGAGTTTCCCTTTCAGTCTTTACACTGCTTTTTTGTTTGTTTGTTTTGCAGGTTCTTGATTACCCTTCATCACTAACAAGCTCAACACTATCACCACCTGCCACAGCCAATTTTTTTTTCTTTCCTTTAACTTAGTGATACCACCTCTCTGCTCTTTCAAGCTATTCCCTTCCCTTTCTTTTGGAGGAGTGGTATTGTCCCCCGTTACTTCCAGTCATCTGCAAATTGTGACAGCCCTTTTGGCATCCTCCATGCAATTATGTTGGTTTATTTAATTCTTAACTTTTGGAATCCAGAATTGCAGTTGTTGGCATTGAATGTGGCTGCAGTTATCAATGCATGCAAACAACGTTCTTTGAAGGGACCAAATAATTTCCTCTAAAACAATTTTCTCTTTCCTAATCACCTCAGGAAAAATATTTCATCTCCTGGAGAGGGGGGAAAAAAAAAAAAAAAAAAAAAGATACAGCTGAGGAGATCAGTCTACTAATTAAAATGAAGTCACAACAAATGTAGGCTAATAACCTCCTAATTCAAATTGTCTCTACCAAGATGGTTAGACAAATTAAAGCTGACACAATACACATATTAAAGAAGTCTTGAGTGAGTTGGAATCCATCCAATGGAATGGAAAACTAGCGGGGAAAATTACAGAAAATATGGCATCTACACTGAACCCAAACCCAAAGGCACGACCAAGATCAGCTGTACAAAAGTAGACGGCCACAGTCATTGAGAAGTGGAAGGTGGGAGCTCTGTTACCTGTAATTCACATTCATTTCAGTGCTTGTGTTACAAAAATGTGGAAGTGGGAACTCTCTCTAAACCACTGTTGTGAATTCCTGTGCCAGCGACAGACACAGGCACTGGAGTGAACAAGGCACTATTAATTCTTTTCGAAAGCAAAGGCATTGTGTGACCTGTCAAAAGGCTTCTTGAGTCCTCAGTCTAATCAACTCTTCACAATCAGCACTGCAATATTTTTAGGACTGAACTAACAACATGCAACATTCTGCAGTAACGGCTTCCATGGAGGAGACTCATGTCCTTTGAGACAGACAGCAATCTAAAGGACACATCAGAAGATAAACGGACAGTAACTGAGACAGGAGAAGAAAATACGCAACAGTCTCTCAAGCCACACCTGGAAATACGACACAAGGACACAACATACAACATGGAAGGAATTCTGGCAACGTGGCACATGCCAAAGGCAGAAACCAAACCCAAGCACTGATTCCCTCCCACAGCAGAATCACATTCAGGCAGACACGTGTGGGCCCGTCTCCTGGGAAGCTGGTGCCCAGTCCCCACCCTGCTGGGGCACACAACCCAGCACTGCCACTGTGCCCACCAGCCAGGACAGCGACACTGGGGCTGCCTCAGCAAAGCTGTCTCAGCCTCGGCACTGTTTCCTAACAAAACAGGGCACCATCAGGTGTCCTCTTCAACTTTAAAAACCAAAAAGCCACCACCCACTTTCAACTTCTTTCCTTATACCTCTCGCTGAGACACATGGAACAGTCCTTTCCTCAGCTTCGTGCTAATACTTGACAAAATTTCATACATTCACTCCGGGCAAAGCAACCTTCGGCAGAAGGGACTTGTTCTCCATGTATTGTTAAGGATCCAATATTCTCCTTCAGTACATTCATTCATTTAGAGAAATGAATTAGGATGATTATTGTTATTCTACTTGCAGATACTCTCCAAATGCCATAGTTAATACATTTGTTCCCTGTACCACATTATTCATGTTTGAAAGAGCAATGAATCAATAATTAATGTATGAACAGAAAATAAAAAAGCCTGAAATGTACCAAGTACCTTTCAGAAGCTGCAGCTCTGACTTCCCCCCATAAATTACAGTTATTACTCACATCTCATCTGTTTTATTACATAATAACTCTCTACTGGCACTCACTAGAAACCCCGTGGATGGTTAACAAATTGGCAAATTAAAAATAAAGAGAAAATAACAACTATAAAGAAAGAGGGTTTAAAACATTCTATGCTTTACGCTGCCAGAAATCCCTCAAAAAAGAGATACTCCAGCATTATTCAATGCCGTGTTGAACATGACTTCTCTTGTACTACGGAGGAAAAGCCGAACATTCAGAAAATCAGGTTTCAAAAGAAACAGCACATTGGCTCCATATTACAACACTTACCACCAAGACTTACTTCCGAGATTTCATATAATTACATGATTTACTGACATGATTTTCCACTATAAAAGCACACAATATAAAATTAAAAGAAAAAAAGTGTAATATCTAATGTGTTTAAGAAATCAAAACTTTTCCAGTTCCACCCCGGCTCTACTCACAGACAAGACCACAAATTGCCTGAGGGCACAGAGCAAACAGCTGTACTCACGGCAGCTTGCTGTTGTTTTAATTTGTCTCTGTACTCTTCCAGTTCCTGAAGACTAAGTACTGGAGGAAGCCTCTGCATGTAAACAACAAATTAAATGCAGTGAGAAATTAAAGGCCTTTAAAAACACGTGCAGCATTAACTAACCAACCAGTTTCATTAAAGAAACATTCTTTTTGCTTCTGCATTCCAATTTGCAGAATTATTCCATTATTTCAAATGATGGATGACAAAATAAACCAGTGTTAGGGTAAACAATGTACTTTCAGAATGACACCATATACTATTGGAATTACCTAAGTCGCCTTATTTTAAGGCATATATGTATGCACACCACACCACCAACCATTGACATGATTATATCTCAGTTGGTTTGCTAAAAAAACTACTGTCTTTTCTTTTAAGACAACTTACCTCTAACTCATACTTCACAATGTCAAAGGAATCATTGGAAAAATAAACGTCTTCAATGCTGTTAATTATTTCTTGCTGAGCTTGAGGATCAGTTGGCTCTTCACGCAGCTCTCTGAGATCCTCCTTCACAAAATAAAAAGGATTTCCATGGTGTAATATCACATCCTGACAAGAACAATGTTTTACTAACCCAAGTATTTTTCAGAAGCCATTTACAACAGTAGTACAAGAAGCAACGGCAAAGAACAGAAAGACCAGCACACTCCAGCTTGTTCTTGCAATTACAAATAGCAAGAGATTTAAAATTTCTTGAAGAACACAGTGCAGATGTTGCAGATCACTTAAACACTTCTTCATCAATACATTCACAAATGCACGCTGAGCCCACAGTTTTTCTCTCCTGAAGTTTAGAAACTCCCATAATAACTAAAAATAAATCGGCAGGCTGTTCCTCCAGGAGTCAAAAAAACAAACCACAAAAACATACCAAACAAAACTTGAGTTTTTTAAACCAGAAGAGATCACTACAACATGCAATGTTTCAATTCAGCCCCGAGAATTTACATTTATTAAAGTCATGCCATTAAATACTTGATTTTTTTTACAGGCAAAACCACAACGTATCTGCCGTCTTTGCACAAAATTAAGATTTCCGATTTTTCTCCAACCAGCAGGGTGGTCCCAGCAGAGATGCACTGTCAGCTTTCTGAAAGCCAGCACTGAAGAGGTGAGCACCCCCTTCCTCATGGTCACCATCTCCCCTGGAAGTTCTTCCCACTGGTTACCAGGAACCAAGGACTGAGCCTAAGCCTCCTCTTCCTCTCCTGCACTGGACATTTCAGCTAATACTGGCCCTGTCCTGGAGGCTCTTCCCACTGAAGGAATAAAAATTCTTTATCAGACTCCAAAGGGAGAAGTGACAGAGTATTCTTTCGCCAAAAATTCAGATAAAATGTTTCAAATTACTCAATATTGGCATTTAACCCTGGTGAAGCGACCCAGCAGACTGAAGCGTCCCACGAAGACCCCAAGCCTCCCACCCATCCTGAGTTGTCACAGTGGGACATGGTGTTGATATTCTCATCGCCAAGAGCACAAGGGATTATTTTGCCAGCTAGAGGCATCCGATTTTACAGACTCTGACTAAACAACTAACTTGCCTATTTTTACATCAATTGAAATAAGGTGGATGTTACAGGGCACGGCGCTATTTTGACTATGAAGCAAGGTGCTGTTTCTCTAGGCAAGGCAATGGGAAGCAGCCAGAGGGTGAGGAGCGAGCCGTTTGGCAGAGCATCAGAAATCATAAATGATAGCGATAATCAAACAGCTCCTGCAGGAACCAGGAGAAGACAGGCAGTGCTTGGGCGCCACCAGCTGGGGCACGGGCAAAGCCACAGCTGGAAAGTGGATTCCAGATGATGTGGCAGAGGGTGAGCCAGGAAAAAGCCATGGAGGAGACACCTTCTTCCTCCCCTAAGTGCCACGGATCTCCACGGAAGGGCTGTGGGAAAATGTGGGTTCAGCCGCTGTCCCCAGCCAACCACCCAACACACCCGGCTGGAGGTGTGCAAGGGAAGGAGCCATGGACAATGCCATGCCAACACAGACATGCCAACAGACATGGAAGAAATACGGAAAAAACAATCAGAAACAACAATATAGCAACAATAAATATCACAGAATTGCCTAGCTTGGAACAGACATCTAAGATCACAAAGTCCAACCACCGACCTAACCCTGATAAAGCCTATCACTAAACACATCACTGAGCACTATGTCAACCCGTCTTTAAAATCCCTCCAGGGATGGTGCCTCAACCACTGCCCTGGGCAGCCCATTCCAAGGCTTAAGAACCCTTCATGTGTAAAAGATTTTTTCTAACATCCAATCTGAACCTCCCCCGGCACAACTTGCAGCCATTTTCTATTCTCCTGTTCCTTGGGAGAAGAGATCAACCCCCCTAGCTACCCTGAAAGGTCAGGAAGTTGTAGAGAGCGAGAAGGTCTCCCGTCAGCCTCCTTTTCTCCAGGCTGAACAACCCCAGATGCTCTGTGATCTATCATGCTATTCATAGAATCTCAGAATGGTTTGGCTGGGAACGGACCTTGAAGCCCCCCCAGTGCCACCCCCTGCCCTGGGCAGGGACACCTCCCACCACACCAGGTTGCTCCAGCCTGGCTTTGAGACCCTCCAGGGATGGGGCAGCCACAGCTTCTCTGGGCAGCCTGGGCCAGGGTCTCACCACCCTCACAGCAAAGAATTTCTTCCCCAGACCTCACCTCCATCTCCCCCCTCTCAGTGTCAAACCCTTCCCCTTCATCCTGTGGCTCCCCTCCCTGATCCAGGGTCCTTCCCCATCTCTTCTGGAGCCTTTTAGGGATTGGAAGGGGCTCCAAGGTCTCCCCGGAGCCTCCTCTTCTCCAGGCTGAACCCCCCAACTCTCTCAGCCTGTCCTCCCAGCAGAGGGGCTCCAGCCCTCCCAGCATCTCTGTGAGCTCCCTGGTCCTACTCCAACAGGTCCATGTCCTTCCCGTGCTGAGGGCTCCAGAGCTGGATCCAGTGCTCCAGGTGGGGTCAATTCTATTGATATTCTACAATTATTCTTTAGACAAACTCATATTTCAGCTTTGCCAAGAGCATGAGAAACAGAGGAGGACAGGTTATGGGGGATGAGAATGAAAAGATTTCAGAAAAATAGCCCCTGTAGAGTCTTTTCCAACTTTTTAATACACAGTTTCAAAGGTTCCGTCACATGAGGGTGCGTGGATTGGCAGGCAACACACACGTTCTGATAAATGGCACACTACTCTTGCAATAATGTAATCTGTAAAGCAAAGAATCTGTTACCTATCCACATGTGCTCCTGTGCTTTAAAAACAAACAAAACATTATTTCTCTCTGAACTCCCTATCAAATGGCAGCTTTTTGCTGCACATGCCTCTGCAAATTGGTTTGCATCTTACAGGACACTGAGTTTTAGCTACATGAAACTGAAATTAAAAATTACCCAAGACAGGCAACAAGGTCAGCTTAATTTGTCCAGCGAACCATTGCAAATGGGACAATCTAATTTATCATCTGACGTTTGTCTACAAGTTCCTGCACGGTTGTTTGTTGAAAGAAAAAACAAAGAAAACACTAAACCCAAGAAGAAATCTTTAGGATCATCTGAATTTCTCAACTACCAATATCTTGTCACATCGGTGAAATGGTATGTCAGTGCTGTAGGTCGGTGGTGATTGTCACCCCCTGAAGATGTATTAAGAGAGCCCTCACGGACCCATATTCCACGTTTAGAGCCACGGGACAATAAATTGGGAGGGCTGGTTTTAATTTCAGTGCTTCAATGAAACCTGATCAATGACCTTTTTGTCTTTATAGATGCCAAGAGTTTTCACCACAAAAACACAGCTGACGTCCGCATGGGCAGAAAAATGACTAAGAAAACACTTTATCCTGTCTTAGAAAGATCGTTCCTCTCAGAGTCTCCTGCCAAAAACAATACCTAGGAAAATATTTATTAAATGGACAAGATTTTTCTTTATCTTATTCATTCTTTCTAGAAAAGCAGCCTAGTGAGACTGGCTCTCCAGGATAAACTAAAACTCCCATATAAATGACATTATCTGCCACCAGCCTTCATGCCACCATGAACTCCAGCTTCCAGCCCATCACGCCCCTCCGGCTTCAACTGACTGATGTGCTCACAGAAGAGCTGCTCCCTCACCGCTGGAGGAACCAAACAGCCTCGGCTGCAGGTTATTTGCTGACAGTCAGTCTCCCTCATCCCTCCAGAGACACAGCTACAGCAGCAGCCCGGAGTTTCAGGGGCGTAAGGGAAGGTCAGATTGAGAACTGCGGAGCTTGTGCTCACACACTTTGCAGAGTGTGAGAGAGAAGCTCTAGCAAACCCCTCAAGGCACTTTTCCACCACAAAACTCATTCTAACTACTGCCACTTAAATACCTGCCTTTTAAAATAAAAAGTCAACATTAAAATACACTTGTCAGTAAACTTCATGTAAATTCAGCAATTCCAAGGGCTATTCTGCATAGAAGAACCTATAAAAATGGGGATGGAGGGAATCCTGTGATGATACTCACTCAGAAAACGTGACCATTGCTAAGCTGACCTGATGAGACACAGAGGGGACCGTGGGGGCAGGAGGCTGGCAAGGGGGACCCCGGGGCATCCACCCCAACCCGCCGCCCCGCTAATGCACACGCAGCAGCAGGACCTCTCCAGGAGACACCGTGGCCAAGGCAGCCAGCTGAGATGCTGCTTTGTGGCCTACTCATTTCTCCAAGGTTTTGTTCAGCAAGAGACTTCATCTCCTACATAAATCTTGCATTGCTTGGGGAGACAAATGTGCAGGGGGTTGTTCTGCACCCTGCTTTTTGCCATGATCATAGTTCCACAGAGAGTTCATCCTGTCAAACATACCTCCTTTCAAGTTACAATTAGGGCAACCTCAAGCAGCTGGGCTCTCTCTCATAACGCCACTCAACAGTGAAAGACAGCTTCTGAGAACAAAAAGCAAAAAGAACACAAAGGGAAAAAAAGCAAAACCCTACCTGTCTGAGAGCTTTCTGTACTTGAAGAAGCTGTTGCTGAAGCAAGCACAGTGTTAGCATCCACACACTTCCCACATCATTTACGGAAACAGAAGTTTACAGGTCCAGGAGCCTGTGGCCAACTCCTCGAAATACATTTCAGAAGAGTCATTTCATCACAGACTCATCTGAAATGCAGCTCAGCAGGTTCCCAATGACTGACCCGGCTACTTCCCAGCACATCCCACGCCACCTGTGCTCCACACTGCCTGCAGCACCAAATCCAGCACGCTGTGTCCTGGGAAGCATTACTGGGAGAGTGCTGAAGCAAACTCCTCCTGCATCCCAGCCACTACCAACCGAAACACTTAGGAGGTGAAGATACTGAAAACATTAACTGATACTACTCAAAGAAAATAAAAAATCTAAAAAGCTCCCAAGCTAATTAGAAGCTGAAGGCCAGCAACAGCCCGTGGTATGCCCTTATCTTTCACAAGAAGTGCCCAGAACCTTCATCTGATCTTTCCTTCTTCAGTCTGTGTGCAGAGTACTTACTAAATCGCCCTCACTCTGCCAAAGCAAACGTGACACTGGAAAGCAATTCTTCCCGTGGAGAGAAGAGCAGAGCCTGATGCCCAGAACAGACACTGGTCACAGCACCCCTAAGGCACTCCTGAGCAGCATGGGGCTCCTGGGGAAACAGAAACCCACACAGACCCAGAAAACCACACCTCTGGATCTAGAGGAAAAGAATTCAGAAATAAACCCCCAGTGTTGTTTACCACCATAAACCACAAAGTCAGATAACATCTGTATGTTGCACAGGAGCTGACTACCTTCAAGATAAACATAACCTAATTCAACATCAACTCATTATTAACCCCGTGCACTTCAATTCACATGTACAAAGCACCTATCTCGCCCTTTTGTGACACAACCTACCCAGCGGAACTGTCACCAGCTTGGGAAATGACAATGTTGACAAGAACAGAGAGGTTCAAAAAGCACTGCAGTTCCCCGGGGCGACGGGGGCACACAGATGAAATAAGGTCTCTCAATCAAAAACCACATGAAATCTCTGCAGACAATTTTCTCTTCCACAAATCCTGCCTTGCCTTACCTTACCCACAGGCTGTATCACAGACTACAACTATTATACACTTCTTTCTCTGTGTGACCAAGTTGGCAGTATCAGTCCGATACAAATAAAGTAAGATTGCTGGTGATTTGCACTCATATGATGGAAGTAAACTGAAATTTTTCAAGACAGTTCCAGAACTTACTAGAGCACCAGTTAACATGAGTGCATGCACTCGGAAGCATTCTGTAAAATATCCAGGTACCAAATAATTTCCTTGTTTAAAAAGAAGTCAAGGAGCACAGTCATCCCTTTAACACCCTTGCCAGTAAACCCCCACCAGTCAGCACACCAACAACCTGCAGATATCAAGACCCAAAAGGGTTTTGCTGGTTTTCCCCTCAAGGGATGCAAGGTCAGCACATTCTTCTCCTTTGCTGTTTCCCACTTGGCCTCCAAACGAGCGTGAGAGCCCTTTGCTGGTGGGACTGGTGCTGGCCCTAGAGGTAGCGTGACCCATCAGTGGCTGATGCTCTCTCCAGTGAGTCCCGCTGGCTCGGCAGCCTTTTGCTCCCCACACCTCTCCATGGTTTAACTCAGCCCTGAAAACTGTTGGGAACACTTGTGCCGAATCAACTGGGAGACACCACCTGGAATGTGGAAGCGTGAAGACCAAAGTGTGGCATCATAACTGTTCCTCATCAACACGGTATTTGGCTGCTGAGCTGGAGACTTTGGCTCTTCAAGACACACACAAAGCCCATCACCAAAGCGCGGCAGCAGAGAGCAGCCCTGCCTTTCAGACAGCAGTCTGCAGCGCCACGAAATCATGCTTTTACTCACTGCCTTCAGAAACCTGCACCTTTTCTTTAGTCTTTACTTTCGCATTCAGAAGTGAATTCCCTTTTCCAGACCTGACCCACTGTCATAAAACAATTACTGAGGGGCATTAGCTTACAGCCAACAAAGCTGCCTGATCCCCTGATTATACCCTAATTCTGAGTTGTGACATCAGTTGTGACATGTTGCCATGGCACTGGACATCGCTTCACTTCAAAAGAAATCCCAGTCGCCAAAAGCTCAATGACTTTCAACTTCTGAGCAGAACCCAAACCCAGTCTCCCTCCTCCCTCACTCACACCACAGGCACAGACGCTCATCTCCCCCTCCCCGCTCCAAAAAACAACTCTTTTCAAGAAAGGCTATGTGAATCTATGCTTGCAGGGACAGCAGACACAGTAGAGTGCCTCATCCGATGTCCCAGAATTTGAAAAGTAAAACCTATAATAAAGGTTTCAGCAGAGCTAAAGAGGCACAACAATACAAAATCCTTCCCCAAAATGAAAAGGGCTGGCAGTAAAGTCACCGTCACAGCTTGGGACCGTAGCCAGGAGTTAAACTGATCAAAATACAATCATTTTACTCAATTCTTATGACCTAATGTTTTAATTTAGCCACGTAGTCATGTAACTTTGAAAGAGTCTCGCTCAATACAGCTTGTTGAGAAGGAAAAGGTTAATGTAAGCATCTCAGAATTTTGAGAACTACTCACTAAAAAGCATTTTGGAAAAGAAAAAAAAACATTAGAAGACCAGGAAACAAAAAGTCTTATTCTGCAGCACTGCAGTTTTGTCAGCTTCAAAAAAATTATCAGGTGACAAATTCTAACATTGATGCAATCTTCTCTTTTCAGGCACAGAACGCAACAGATTCTCGTAACTCCATGAGATTCTGTTCGCAGAACAGCTGTAGATGATGTTTTCACACTGCAAACGTCTGACATAGGTGCACGAAAATTCTACAAATGATCCCCCGGTATTTGTTTTCCCTTTGTTATTGATGCAAGCGGCAGGTTACAGGACACTGAACATCTAAATCCAGACAAGGAACCCTCCACCTGCTTCTGCCTGGAGAGCCAGCCTGGCCAAAAACACAGTCTGAAACTGGACACACAGAGGGCAGCAGCAAACTGCAGTTCTGAAATCTGAGCCCTGGAGATGAGACTGTTCCTTTAACGTGGCTGCAACTATGTTCACTTCTTGAAATCAGTACATTGGCTGCTGTTTGAGCATTATGGACTGATTCAGACACTGTTACTAGATTTTTTTTAAATATACCAGAATGGTGATTTTCTACTCTGCCTCAGCATATGACATAGTACTTGCACAGAGACAAACACAAAGGGGATTTGGAGTTTTTTTTAAAGCTACTGTAAAATAAGTCAGTAACCTAAATATCTCATTGATTAAAGGCAAAAATTAAAAAATATGCTATTATTATTATTATAAAGCTATAAAATTTAACACAGAACATGAAGTTAATTATATATGTTGAAGATTAAAACTATAAAACTACAAAATGTGCTTATGGCACCAAAATCACAAAGAAAGTAAATATCAAGGCCAGAACTATACAGACTACCCATGTGGCAGCATCTACATTCTGAAGTTTAAAAAAAAGGCACTTCTCTTTTTCCTTCTTTTTGGGTTTTTTTTTAGTTCATTCAAGCAGGAAATCTTGATAATATTAAGACCAGCACACAGGAAGAACTCAAAAGGTCCAAGAAAGAAATCTTAATGCAAGTCATTCTGTGTAAGCGACCTCTTTTGCCTCACAGCTCTTAATCCTTTCATTAAAATATTTAAAATATTTTCAGCAAGAAATAAAGCTGCCAAAAAGAGAAACAGCAAACCTGTTTTTAAAAAAAGAAAAAAAACCAACGACTAAGTGTCATTAACTATAAAATGTAAAACTAAAAAGGAATGGGTGGGTGTGGAGGGGCCACGTATCATACCTTACTGGGAATCCGAAAGCTCTCAATAGGACTGAGGTCATGAACGCTCTCCTGAGGACTTCTCAGACCCTTTAAAAGAATTTTAATAGTCAGTTAAAACTGATTTACATATCTTGCAATCAAACTGCATAAGTCTCACCTGGTGTTGAATATATACCTACAAGTCCTATAATAAATTACACTGACATGAGGCTGGGAGGGTAAGACTTCATTCTGTGAACATTTAAGCAAGACCATTGGTGCATACATTATGCTCCTCACACATCTAAGCATTTCCAACTTTATGCTGCAATGTGCACCTTTCCAGCACAGCTCACTAACATGGCTGAATGGAATCAAACAATCCAAGGTAAGTGCCACCTACTACCGCACTGCAGAGAAACTGGACTGGTTTTGCTTGATGGCACATGTGTCTCTTTACCATAGAACATTATTAGGACTGGCTTTCCTCACACATAACTAAATTGAAAATTAGGTATAATTTTTATAATTATTACTCTTTAAAACACATATAGCCACATAAACAGAATATGCGCTAGCAGACTGAAGCTTTTTACAGGAAGCATCAGATAACCAGCTGAGTATTTGTTGTTGAACATCCACCACGTTCTGGATTTTATGGAGCAATGCCACAGGACATGCCGCTTCGCACATCTTCTGCCCGATCCCTAGGCAGAGGTGAGTGTAATCACTGATGTTTCAGGTATGACTCTGAAACCAGCTCCCCCTGAGACCCCAGGGCGTTCACATGAGTCCCGAGTTTCAGGCAGACACCCTTCCTGCTCTTGCAATCGACCCTGGCAGTCCTGTCTCCAGCCCCTTTCGGGCCCTGTGTGCCCACGCTGTCTTTGAAACAGAAGGACCAACGTAATTACTGTGTGAGTGGATGACCACGAAACTTGGTATTTATCCTTTGAAACCCATAAGGTGTTTTACAAGTTCATCGCTTTTATGGTAACTATTACATTTTACAAGTTTCATCTTCCTAGGATGCAAAACCTCGGGCAGAAGTTTTAGTTTTGATTCTCAGATTTCCTTGTGCATCGTTTTGAAACACCCTTCCTTTCCAGTTATCACCAAAGGTGACTCATCTCTGAGCATGGGGAATTCAAGGCTACAAACAACTGCTGCAGCTTCTCACACTTCACATGGAATCTTCCACATGTCCTCTCAAAAGCCTGCAGCACTGGCAGCTTATCTCCAGAAGCAGTAAAAACTTTCCCTTCTCAAATGCTAAATGGAACTCAATCCTTCCCCAAGGCTGAAAATGACACAAGTCGCATCATTTTCAGACCACAACATTTCCCATCGCTCCTCTGAGTCTGAGAACTGGTGGCTCCCCCCTGTGCTGAAGGGGAGCAAAGCATTATTTTGGACATTCAGCTTCCGTACCCATCTCCAGCTTTAAGGCCTGTCTCCTGCGCAAGCCTTGCAGCTCTCAGGATGTCGTTTAGGATGAAAAATCATAGAATCACAGAATGGTTAGAGTTGGAAGGGACCTTCAAGATCATCCAGTTCCAACTCCCCTGCCCTGGGCAGGGACACCTCCCACCACACCAGGGTGCTCCAAGCCCCATCCAGCCTGGCCTTGAACCCCTCCAGGGATGGGGCAGCCACAGCTTCTCTGGGCAACCCGGGCCAGGGTCTCACCACCTTGGAAGAGAATGCTCTGGCGAGACCTTAGAGCCCCTTCCAGTCCCCAAAAGCCCCAGGGCTTTGGCTCCATGGAACCTCCTCTTCTCCAGGCTGAACCCCCCAACTCTCTGGCCTTGAACCCCTCCAGGGATGGGGCAGCCACAGCTTCTCTGGCCAGCCTGGGCCAGGGTCTCACCACCCTCACAGCAAAGAAGTTCTTCCTAATATCTTATCTAAATCTCCTCTCTTCCAATTTAAAGCCATTACCCCTTGTCCTGTCACTCCACTTCCTGACAAAGACTCAAGGAGAAACCTAGGGGCCAAACACTAGCAAACAATGTTGGATACGAAGAACTTAAAGCCTGAAATTAAACACTTTAAGCTATTCTAATGGAGCGCAAAACCAGCTGCAAGGCACCAATGCCTCTTCGACTTGTTAACTATGAAAACACGAGCCTGCATCACACACCGACCGGTACCAGGAGGTTCCAGGGCGTGGCACAGCCCTGCCCGAGCCTCCCCGACACCGCAGGGCCCGGAGCGCTGCGGGTCCCCGTCCGCAGAGAAGGCCACTGAGCCTTCCCTCTGCCCCGGCCGGGCCCAGCGCCGCGCCCGCGCCCCAAGGCCCCACCGAGCCGCTCACCTGCCGGGTCATCAGCGACTTGATCTTCTGCATGACGGTACCGGTACCACCAGTACACCCAGTATCACCGGTACCAGCGCCCTCAGCAGCCCCGCAGCGCGGCGGGCGGCGGGCACGGGGCAGCCATGTTGGACGCCACCTGACCGCGCCCGCGCGTTGCTCCCTGGGAACTGTAGTCCCCGGGAGGCGGTGCCCGACTACAACCCCCGTCAGCGCCGCCGGGGCCGGCTCTTTCCGCCGCGGCGGGGTCTGGGGCTGGCGGACCCCTGAGGGGAGCAGGGCGTTATGAGGAGGCGTAGAATCACAGAATGGTCGGAGTTGGAAGGGACCTTCGAGATCATCCAGTTCCAACCCCCTGCCCTGGGCAGGGACACCTCCCACCAGAACAGGTTGCTCCAAGGTCGGGCTCCAAGCTCCTCGGCCTGGGCTGGCCCGGTATGGCCGGGGTGCCTCCGCTCTGTGGGGAATATAGAGCGTTTGGACATTGATCTTTGCTTGTTTGGGCTTGGGAAGCGATTATCTGAGAAGACAAAGTGAGGCGGCGGCAAAAGAGGGCGAACGTGCGCTGGGACACCGAGCAGGGAGGTTCTGTGGGGCGTTGGGCAGGGGCTGCTGCTTTGCCTCACCCGGCCAGGCCGGCCTGCCTCTGCGCTGGCCTTGTGTGGCTCTCAGCTGAAATAAAAAGCGGATAACTTTAGAGATCTGGTTTAGATTGATGGCCTAAAAGAAAAAAGGAAGGATTTATCCTCTAATTTTTACCCCACTGGAGGTGACATTGAACATTGCTGCAACACGCAGGCGCCAGCCCGTTCCCTGCAGCACAGCGGTGCCAGCAGAGCAGGGCTGGTTGTCCCTGCGGGGCCCGCGCTCAGCCGGCGCTCAGCCCGGCTCAGCACACACCTTGTCCCCTCGCTGGGGTTTAGCTGCCAGCTGCTGTTTGTGCAGCGCCCAGCCCAGCCTGACACTGGCTGCAGGGTGTGACAGGGACAGGCGGATGCGCTGCTCACTCTCAACAGGCAGGGACGGGGGCACGGGGGGACCAGTGCTCCTCTCCCAGCCTTCTTTAGCAAGTATTCATTGCTCCTGGCGACTATTTGGGATCTAAACCATAGTTATTTCAATGGAAAGCCTCTAACTAAAGTTTAGCACATAACACAGTTACTCGTTTGTAATAAAATAACTAGAATTTGCAGAAATATTAAAAGTATTCAGAATGCTACTGCTGCAAATAAAGTGGCTGTAATGTAGTTGCTTTTATTAACCAGAAATAAACGGGGTTTGATTAAGTCCAAATGCCATTCAATAACCAGCACGAGATAGAATTCTTTTTAAAAAAAAAATGTACTTTTTTAGTATCCACTGTGTGTGAGTTACTCGGTGTAAAAAAACTGCAGCATATTCATGACATCAAGATCATGTCCAAATGCTGGAAAAAGGGGCATACACTTAAATAATATAACTTTGCTCGTCTGTTCTTTTTCTAAAAAATTTTCTCTGCATGGATAGGGTATTTAAAACAGTTTACCCCAGTGTGAAAGCTCCCACTCATTGCAGTTAGAAATTAATTGGAACCTGTGACTAATATTTCATTACGTGCTGAAACCAAGTAGATAATAATTTCTAACTCAGCATTATAAAAGGCTGCAGTTGGATACTCATGTCCTACCCATAAGTGGATTAAACAGGTTCTAAAGAGCAGGCTTGAGGAGGGGCGGGAGAGGGGACCCGGGGAGCCTTTGGGAACAGGTAAAGCACCTTCTTCATCTGCTGCCTCTTGTCAGCGGGGACGTTAGTTCTGGTGGGAGCCCTGTACTTATATTTTTGTTAGCCTGAAATAACCCTCCTGTTTTTTACGATTGCTTGTACAGAGCTGCTCAGCATTCTGGAAGGATCGGGATGTTTTCACCTCCTGTAAGTAAGAATTGAGCGCTCAGCCCTTCTGGTGGGGGCTTAGCCCCTCGCAGGACCCTTGCAGGGAGGGGGCGGCAGTTCCGTGCTGCCAGCCCCCCCTGAACAAGGCAGGATACAGTCCAGCCTAATATTTGTTAATCCATAATGATGGGCGTAAGTGCTGTGCAGCGAAAACTTGTTGTCTTTTTCTGTAGCTGAACCATCCCTGTGGATGCAAATATTTGCTGTTGTAGACAGTTGCTGTGCGTGCAGGTGCGGGAGGCTGCCTGCCGTGCGGCTGGCAAGATGCGTACGGTGAGTGACAGCCTTGGACAAAATCCAGATCATACATTAATACTAGTATTAATTAAACCTATGTAAGTTAATGCAGAACAAACAGCAATGGGCAGCTAATTCAAAAACTGTAGTTAGCTGTCCACTCTGGCCACAGGATTTCTTGCTAGAAGATGCCTGATAGACACTTTACATGACGTGTTTTTCAGAAAAAAGGAACAAAATCATCACCAAGTTACGCTTATGTTAAGGAAAAAAATACAGAAAAGTCATGGGCTTGAAAATGCTATAAAAAATTAAGATGAACTCGTGCTCTTAATATTTTTAATAGCAGAAAAGGAGAGACTGTGACTGGAAAAGAGCTGAGAAAAAAAATTGTGACCACTGCTGTGAGCTGAGCAGCAGGTGTAGCAGCACGGTGTTTCTCAGGAGGCTGTGGCTGGAGGATGTCTGTGCCCCTGCAGCCTGTGCGTTGGCTGCGGATGCTTCTTGTTATTGAGAGAACGTACTTTGTATTCTCACCTGCTTTATTACATTCTGCGTCGTATTTGCTGCGTGGGTGAGAGGGAGGCAGCAGGGACGTTGCTCACCTACCAGGTGCTCCCTGCCTTTGTTCCTTGTGCACATATATTCAAATGTCAGGGCAGGGACGGGAGGGCCCGGTACGGCCCATTTCCCTGGCAAATAAGGCAGCAGCTGCGGGTCCCAGCCCGGCTCAGCCCCGACAAGTGGTTTTGCTGTGGGACAGGATGCTCTCCTGGAGCCCTTTAGCCACCTTCTTCTGGGACTTACACTGCAAAATATACTTTCTGCTTGTAGGTAAGAAACAGCATGAATTGTATTTGCCTGTCACCGTGGAAATGGGAATTGGTTTTATACTCCTACAGTTAAAGAGGCTTCTGTTGTGCCAGCTGGTTTGTTTGAAGGCAGCCTAAAAGCTTTCAGCCGGCCTCACCCTGCTGTGTGAGTGGAGCTGGGAGCTTGTAGCAGCTGGTGAAAACTAGCACTGTACATCCTCTGTGAGTAAAGTGTGGGCATCGCTTGCAGATAGGTTATCCTGCTCAGTGCTATATGCACTGTGCATGCTTTCTGAGAAGTCAGGCTGGGCAGAGTTGGAGCCACAGTTTATCCGGGAGCTGTTACACGTCACTTCAAAAATGCATTATACTGAGACAGTGCCGAGACATTGGGTTTCAGTTCATGATGGTGGCTTACAGTTAATAGGGAAAATTCGTATGTTGTATTTAAAGTTAGTTGGTATTAAAACTAAATTAAGCTTTCGGTTAGCTGAGCAATGTTTTCCCATTAATAATACATTCGGTTGGTTGGGTGCAGTTTTCCTGAGTGGTGTTGTGTTATCCCTGCGGTGGATAGAAAGTAGATGTTCGATGCCCTTTGAGAGGAATATCCTGTGATCAAATGTTAGATAAACTGTTATTTCTACAAACTCTTGCAGTTCACTTTTTCTGTAACTGTTTTTGAAAATATCAACAGAGGGAGCATAAACTACAACAAGCGGAGTGTATCCTCTACGTTCAGGTGTAAGGACACTTTATCTTCTTTGTTAACTTCATGTACTGTCCCCACGTTTCCTTGAGTTCAAGCTGAATACTTTGCCAAGACTTTTGGCTTTGTGACAATTGCTGTTTTGTATGAAGTTTATCATATTTCTTCTTTAAAAATTAAAACACTGCTTGATAAAATGTACTCCCCCCGAATGGGGAAGAGTATGCCCGAGTCCCTCATGCCATATCTGCAGGGTACAGGAACTCCAGATTTCCTGGTACCTTATATCTCTTTTTTTCATAAATTAGCTTATTTACCATCGATCTAAATGAACACTGGTGAAAAGCAGCTGGCAACCCAAACTCACTTTGACAAGGAGATGTGTGTGTTAAATTCAGAGAAGGATAAAACCTCGCTAAGCAGGTTTCAGTTTGTGCCGTAAACTCAAAAGTTCTGTCATAGTTTTTTATTTAAACTCAAGCTGCAGCCCATGTTTTATGTCAACAGGGATTGTGTTGTGGTTGCTAATACTGGTGACAGCGGAGTGAGGTGGGAGCCAAGCATAGATCACCGAGCCCTGGTGGAGGTCATTGTGGTACAACCCTCTTGCCTCACAGTTAGTGTACCAAAACTAGTT
Source organism: Thinocorus orbignyianus (assembly GCA_013400375.1). Lineage (NCBI taxonomy): Eukaryota > Metazoa > Chordata > Aves > Ciconiiformes > Thinocoridae > Thinocorus > Thinocorus orbignyianus. The sequence goes on from VXBW01004677.1 coordinate 116,809, forward strand.
GTCAGAATTCCATCATCCTGGGGAAACTCGTGTTGTGTTACGGAGTTAGGCTGAGATTCTGTGGAACTTGTGCCCGAAGAGAATGAAGTAAGAGTTTGGCCCGTTGGCTTGATTTCACCATTTACGTTACTTGAAGGATCAGCCACGACAACCTTCAGTTCCACCTGAAAATCAAAACGCAAGTTAGTCTGATATTCCAGACAGCAGAAGATTTGCAGTCCAAGACTATTAGTCAGTATGAGCTCTAGAAACTGGAATTATTTTAAAGGGAAAATATTTAAATAATAAGGTAAATGCAAATCTTTGACCATGTGTCAGACTTCTAGCAATAAAAGATCCTCTGCCCAGAAATCACAAATATCCTTCCTTTGGCTTTTTGTATCTTTTAAAGCTGGAGCTCTCTGGTTAGATCTAACATCACGAGGGTCAGTGGGAGCTTGCCCCTGTCTTACTTGAAATGGTACAGAAAAAGGCTCTAAGCTTTAACTCTAAGAGCTTTTTTTTTCTCCATGAGGATTTCTCATTTGAGTTTTCCGATGTGCCCATTTGTGTCTTGGGGTTGTTTATTTGTTTGTCCTTTAATTTTTATGCAGGTGTTTGTTCTGCCTTGAAGCTGACAGTACCGTCTCACACCATCCATGGCATTGAGGGGCAACCCCTCCATCTCACTGTTGACTACAATTTCAACGCTACAGCTTCTGAAATCCAGATAATTTGGCTTTTTGAGAGGCCTCAAAGTAATCCAAAGTACTTGCTCGGCTCTGTAAATCAAACAGTCGTTCCAGACTTGGAGTATCAGCACAAGTTTACCCTCGTACCACCGAATGCATCTCTGATGATCAATCCATTGCATATCAGCGACGAGGGCAATTACATTGTGAAAGTCAATGTCCGTGGGAATGGGACAATAGCTGCCAGTCAAAAGATTCGAGTAGCTGTTGATGGTAAGTTCATAAAATATAGCTTCATTTTGAAAATAAAATTGCAATAGTTTTTATTTACTAGTTCTTGGTACCCGATTACACTAGTGTATAATTTAATCCAGCCATACCTGAATAAATACTAACAATTCGGTTGCTTTGTTTCCTACTGCTGCTGCAGGGAATCCTACAGAGTGTCATCTCCAAGCAAAATTAATATATTGACTAATGCTTCTGGATCATAAGTAAAAATAAAAAGGAGTATGGAAAACAGTAAACAATATTAAGTTAGACAAACTTCTTAAAAATAATGGTTCCTAAGGCTCTGCTGTGCTCTCAGTCATGAGGATGCATTGACTCTCAAATGGTCTTTCTCCTGGGGCAGCTTTACCTTTGCCTCCTGGAGCAATGGAAGAGGGGCCGTGGGCTTCTGCTGGTCACCCTGTGAGCCCAGGTCTGAACTCCTAAAATAACAAAGGTCTCTCTCTGTACTGTGCCCCTTGTAGTGGGGATATTAAAAAAAGGGATAAAGGGGAGAAATAGGAAAGAATGATGTAAAAGAATGCCGAGAGGTTACTGTAATTCGTGCATTGTATGGAGGGAGCCCTTAACTGTTGGGCTTGACGTAATTAAGTGCGTGCCATATTGACCTGAAAGAGCTGTAACTGCCTTTGAGCCCCCCTGCTCCCCCCAGTTACGGACAGCGCGTTCCAGCAGTGCCCGGTGACACCAGGCTGCGGGCAGCTGCACCGGGAGGTGGCACGCCGTGGGCACTGGCACACTGGACACTTGTCATTGCAGTGGCCACCTACGAGGGGGGAGCTGTGGCCTTTGCTGTGTGACAGGCAATGCAAGCAGCCACCTTTTGTTTGTGTACTGGAACAATTCTTACAGTCACCAGCTGAGGATATAGCCGCCTTTTATCAACCTTTAACTGCATTTAGTAAATAACATTGGAAATGCAAGTACTTTCCTGAGGGGGTGATAGGCTGCTATTTGTATCGTTTCGGCAGTGAAGCCTGTAATATGTGGGACGTCACTTTTATAACTCTTCATACCTCTTTATTTTACAGTTCCTGTCACCAAGCCAGTTGTGTATACTGAACCGGCTTCAGGAGTAGTGGAGTATGTGGGAAATATTACCTTAAAATGTACTGTGGAAAAAGGTACAAGGGTAGTTTACCAGTGGATGAAAAATGGCAAGCCGCTTCATGGCAGCCCTACCTACACCTTCTCGTCAAACAATGCAACGCTTCTGATTGTCCCTGTTGTAAAGGAAGACGTTGGGAACTACAGCTGCCTGGTCTCTAACCCTGTCAGTGCAATGGAAAGTGAGATAATTGCACCAACCATATATTGTGAGTATATGAAATATTCATAATTACCTTTGTATAAATGATCTGGCTGGAAGGAATGCCTCTAACTATGGAAGCGGGCAGATGGGAATTGAGCTTCCATTCACATTGGGCAGAAGAATCATCATAAAGTGCTCTACAAGGAAATAACTAGCTCTGATGGATTTTTAATTTATCATTACCATAATATAAAAAAATAATTATCATATTCTTTCCTCAGTCTTTCTCCATATTTAGAAATATGTTGTACGTATTTGCACTTTCATAATGTACTTTTGGCCGGAATTGAGGATTTACTTTTTGCATAATTTAAGATCTGATAAAATCATCAAGAGAAAACCATGCAACGCTGTGAGACGGCAGCACTTGTGCTACTGTCCATATCCCAGCTGGGAGCTGGATCCTCCTGAGCCGTGCAAGGGCACGCAGCTGGGTCCGGCCCCCGCGCTGGCTCCCGGGTGTCACTGCCGAGGCAGGACGGGCCCAGGTCCCTCTGTGCCATATGTCACCGCTGCAGGGAGTCACTGGTGGGGATCAAGAAAAGGTCGCTCACAGTAAATACCTGCCATCTGCTTGGAAACGGCACCAGCCTCGCCGTGACAGGAGCAATTGGAAATATTCCCACAGAGCAGTAGGTTGTTACTCGGAACAGGTGATTTTATTATTTTACAAGTCATTTAGTTAACAGGCTCTGTGAGAATGGGACTGGAAAGGAGAAGTAGAGCTGGGGGATCCGGGAAGGCTGTTGCTGTATTCTTCTGCTGAGAATCAAAAGTGGTTTGTTCTTCATTTCCCACTTGCCTGAAGCAGAAGCTGCTGCCATAGAGGCTGCAGCAGTGTGCTGTGCCGTGCTGAGGAGCTGAATTTAACAGACCAAGGAGGGGTTCCTTCCTTGGGACTTCCCAAAGCTAGAATACATTTGGTCCTAGAGAGGAAATGGCTGATTACCTTCAGAACCATCCTTAAGCTGTGTGAATCCCTCAGCCGCCCAGTGCTCGAGGATCTAGATGATGCACACAGTGCCCAGGAGTGGCAAAAGCCTGACTCAGGGAAGCAGAGGGCTCCCAGGTGCTGGGACTGGCAAATCTGCCCTCTGGCGTGAGCGAGCACAGGGGCCAGGCAGCTATTCTCGCCATTAATCTCTGTTTGCATATATCAAAGGTTATATTATCAGTGCTAATTCTTCTAGAAAGAGTTGGACAGGAGGAGCCACTGAATTGCTCTAAAAAGTGTGTGTGGGGAAGTGTGTTCCTGCCTATAAATAGTCCCCAAGGGATTTTCCTTTCATTTGTGCAGCAGTCACAGCTCAGTGCATCCCTCTCCTCTTCCGTCTGAGCAAAGGGCAGTGAATCCCTGCGTCATGTTGGGCCTTCCTCAAAATGAAGCTGCATGAAGCTTACCCCTGTGAAATAAGTTGACTAAATGAAAAGTTTGACAAATTTATGTTGTGAAAGATGGAGGTTTGGTTAAAAGTTGATTTACACTGGGGCCACGGTGTGACAGTCCACGTGCTCTTGTCTGAGCCCTCACAAATAGAGAATGAAGCCCAGCGGCACAGACATCAATGGCTGGTGTGTACTGTGTGCTGGGAGAACAGGTCAGTCTCATAGCAAAGGCAGGCGATGCCCAGCAGTGTGTGTGCTGGAGGACGTCCTAGCATCAGCCCCAGTTTGCTGCTGGGAAGCAGCAGCCGCGCCGTGCCCGTGGTGGGACAGGGAGTTTGGCACTGGCACCCCGGCCACGGGCAGGCAGCAGTGGGGCCCCAGTGCTCTGTCCACAGCAGCCTCCAGTCACCCACCTGCCTCCTGCCGTGCCCTTCAGAGGGGCACGTGTCCCCAGGCCTGCCAAAAAGCTGTCTCCTGATCATTCTGCAGGGTTTTCTTCTTCTGGCTCCTGTCAGCGTTAGGTCTGTGCATGTTTGATTGCGCATGTAAGCACTTAGGGAATTAGCAGCGTCAGAATGATTAGTTCTTTTGACTGGCAAACATTGTTTAATAAGGCACATCTTGATTATTATAGTCTCTACATTAATTTCTGTACTTAGATCCCTGTAAAAATAAATTTTAACATGTAAAGATAGAAAAGATCCATGATCTGAAATTATCTATTAAAAATAGCGTGGGAGATATTCTTATCATATTTAAATAGGTTATTTCCCTTCCCCTTTTCCTATGAAAATTACCCTAAATATACTTAGCTGCTCAATTTCCTGACTTATGAACATGACTGTGGGACAGTAGCCCAGCAATAGGGAGACCTGCCCCGGTACTTCCCAGCTTCTCCAGCTGTTGCCAGGTGTCATCCTTTTTATGGATGAAAAGCTGTGCTTTTGCCGGAGCGGCGGTGGGACCGGTCCTGGGTGGGTGCAGCTGATACCCCCGGCACAGACCCAGCCGTGGGACTGAAAGCCTTTTAGCTGAAATGACTGATTCCAGTGCCAACCATTCTAAAGACTACGATCATTTGAAAATCCTAAGTTCAGAGATATGCTTCTGTGTAAAATTTACTTATATCCTTTGATTTAAATTTTTATACTGTGTTTTCTCTGTTTCCAATGCAGACGGACCTTATGGAGTTAGGGTTAAATCAGATAAAGGCCTGAATATTGGGGCGGTGTTCACAGTGGACGTGGGGGAGGTGGTACTGTTTGACTGCTCAGCAGACTCCAACCCTCCCAACACCTACTCCTGGGCTCAGAAGGCTGACAACGCCACACGGGTGATCCAGCACGGACCCCACCTGCAGCTTGTGTCTGACAGAGTGGCCCAGAAGACAGCTGGTTACATCTGCCATGCTTTCAACAACGCCACTGGAAAGCGAGACGAAACTCACTTCACGGTCATCGTCACCTCTGTAGGTAAGAGCAGGAATTTAGTGCTGTGATGGCCATGCCTGGGCAGTGCCAGCCCCTGGAAAAGGAGATAATTCTTAGAGACAGAATTCATCTCAGAAGCCAGGTCTTGCTGACAGTGTAGTAACAGGGATTCTGGCACCCAGTTGCATCCAAGTTTTAGTGGGACACAGACTGGGATAAGACCCACTCAGATGCTGAAGTTCTGGGGGAGTTTCTGAGGAAATATATTTGGTCATTTGGAGCTTTATCCCTTGAGCAGAAAATCTTCCTTGGTGGGCAGACCTCTCCATGACCAATACCAGGGCAGAATTGTATGTCTCTTTCTCTGTTTCTTACATCTTGCCTTTAAAACTGACAAAGATGAATGGGCAGAACAAGGCGGCAGCCTGGTGAACGCCAGGACTCAATGCAGTACTCTTCTTCTTTCTCACAGGACTGGAAAAGCTGGCCCAGAAGGGAAAATCTTTGTCATCTCTTGCAGTAATAACAGGAATTTCATTATTTTTGATCCTAGCTATGGCCTTTTTATTCATATGGAAAAGATACCAGCCACATAAAGGTATGGGAAGTTAAGCGCACTCCAGCTCTTCTTTGGGACTATTAGAGCAAAAAGAATGATTTTTCTTTTCTCTCTCCTTTTCAGTGATACGACAGAAGCTGCAGAGCAGGTATAGAAACAAATCATTCTTAGATCTTAAAGCCCTTTCCATCAAGAGAATCGCATTTTGTCATATTAATTTTCTTTCCTTGGCTTGTGACATCAACCTGAAAAGCGTGTTTGTGTTTTCTAGGCCAGAGACTGATTACGGAAAGGCACAGACATTTTCAGGTAATGCTAATGAAAGAAATGAGTGCAAAAGGTCAAAATCTATGCCTGGAAAAGGGAAAAAAAAAAAAAAAAGCATGTCCAGTTACAAAAAGCAAGGAGGAAAGGGAGGGAAGTGTTTGAAATTAGGCTGCACCCCTCTGTGCCAGCGTGGGTGAGAGAGAACCAGCATGAGAACATGGGTTAGCTCATGGAGTTCACTGCAGAACCTACCCCGTTCCCTTGAATTCCAGCTGCTAATCCCTACTGGAATCACCTGTGCACTGCTGTTCTCACCAGTATGAAACAGATGAGTGTTATTATGGGATAGCAATGAAAGGTGATACACCAGGGCATGACCATAGTTCTCAGTGTCCATGGCACCAACCAGCACCAAAATGGTGAGACGTTGATACGACATGACGGTGTCTGTGTTGTAGCCTCACCACACCCTGTGCGACCTTTCTCTGGGCCATCAGGACGCAGCGTGGGTCTGTCCCTGCCTCCCTTCCCCCCACATCACCCTGGGCAGGAAAGCTAGGGACGGGCCATTCTTTGGAAGGGTAGCACTTTTTTTCCCATCCCTTTCTCCCAAAGCACCAGAGCAGGCCATAAACGGCTCCCTGTGAGGGGGCAGGGAAGTGGAGGAAGCTGAGGGAGGTAAAAAGGAGTCACTGGAGCAGAGGGTTCTTCACCCCAGCAAGTGATGTCAAAGGAGATGCCTTCAGAGCTGCAGCCTTTGCTGTGGGGTGGTGGCCCAAGGGACAACCAGGAGTCTCAAATCTCCTGGACAGTGGGAGGGTAGAGAAGGAGACTCTCACCCTAACTGCAGGTTGTGTCTGAAGCCGCAGGTACAATTTGTCAGCTGGTGAAATGATTGCAGAACTGTAGAGCACAGAGTCATGGAATCGGAATGGTTGGAGTTGGAGGGACCTTAAAGAGAGAAGCGGTTTAGGGCAGGTCAAACAACCAATATTCAAACGTTTTAAAAATTGGTCTAAATGACTTTGCCAGTTGTTGTTTCCTGGGTTCATGTTACGACTCGATGCCTTCTTTCATGTTTGTTTGTTCTAACTTTAGGACATGAAAGTGCTTTGGATGATTTTGGGATCTATGAATTTGTCACTATTCCTGATCTTGCCAATGGGTCTCGGGTATGTGACGTTACATCATGAACTAGTGGTTTCTTTTCTGGTTCTGAAGGTGTACTAAATACCTGTGCTGGAGTCCTGCTGTGGGTTCTATTCTGTTGCTTTTTACGGATGTCTGTATGACACCATGTTCATGGCTGTTGTTCCCTCAACACCTCCTCTGTCCTGCGCATGGGGCTGGCTCCATGCCTGTCTCCACACGGAGCGGTGAGGACCTGCCCGAGCTCAGAAGACAAGGGTCTCAGCTCGGCTCCCCCCGTGGGAGCAGCACGGGTGGTGTTGGGGTGCGGGGTGGCACTGACCCACTTGTGTCACACAAGCAAATTATCAGCTTAGTTTGTGTTGAATCTTTTCTTGTTGGTACTTACAGCAGGAATACTCTCTGCTACTTTTAGGTTTCAGGTCAGTCTGTTCCTGGCTGTGACCCTGCCCCAGGCCAGGACATGCTTAGCACGGTGTATGAAGTGATTCAGCACGTTCCTGAGCCGCCACAGCAACACCATCAGCCCTAAGTTGAAGCCCACGTGTGCTCGTGGTAGCTCAGAGACAAACACTGCTGCACCCAGAACAATCTATGTGTCAGTGGCTGGTGCTTGATTCCAGCGAGAGGGGTAAGGAAGGAAAACAGGTTTGAGCTGCGTCACTGCCTCCACCATTTCCTCCCCAGTCCCTCGCCTTTCCTCAGTGCTCCGGGCCCTCATTTCATCACGCCGGTTTTGCCTGAGTGCGTGAAATAGAAGCCAGGATTTCAAGCACAGTTTCAAATGAGAATTCCCAGGTGTTGTCAGAGGGTGGCTGTAGTTTCATGGCACTGAGACACCGACGCTTCCCTCTGAGCACCTCAGATCCTCAATCAGAGCAGTTTAATCAGCAGCTTCCAGCGGGGAAAAGTAGAGCTGGGCGTGGGGGTGGCAGTGCTGAAATTGTTGAGCTCAGCAGCTAGTGGTTGTTAAAAGGGTCACTGAAATATTAACAGATAGTGCTCAGTCACCTGGGTAAGCAATGGCTTCTTCACTTCTGCCTTAACTAAGGGGTCAGAGCAGCAGCGTGCTCGTTGTGCAGCAGCCTGGCTGGGGCTGCCGTGGGCAGGCTTTGGCCCAGTAGAGACCAGAAAGGCCTTGGTGTGCTTGGGTTTATGCCGTCAGGGGCCGGTAGCCCTGCTCTTGTTCAGATCACCTGCTTGGCGTGAGAGTCAGTTCCCTGGGAGCTGCTGTGAGGCGGCGTGGCTGTGAGTAGCGACAGCCTTCCTGTCAGAGCAAGGGCAGCGCACGCAGCTCCCTCTGTATGGGGGCTGCCATAACCCCTGGATTGGTGATGTGGTCTGTTTCTGTCACGGGTGAGAGGGAAGATGCTCGCTCTTAACCACACCCCGACCAGCTGGCTGAACCATCGGTGTGCGTGGCTGCAGCAGCGTTCCCTGCTGACGCTGTTCACCACTGTGTGCAGGTCGCAGCTTCCCCCAAGGGCCCAGCTCGTGTCTGCACACGCGCAGCTTGCGAGCGCACGCTGGGCGGTGAGCAGGTGATAAGGAATTACTGACGGCATTTCTCTTTGCTTGGAGGGGGTTTTTTTGCTTCTTTTTGATTAATAGGAGAGTTTGCTTCTTTTTCTTGAAAAATATGGGGATTTGTCGTTCCTTACGTTCTTTATTTGTGAATACAAAAGACAAAAGGACATCTTAAAATTTGCAATATAAAACCTAAATATTTCACAGGGAGGAATCAGGCCCAAGATGCCTCCCAGGCTTGTTTTGTTAAAAAAATGGCAAAAAAAAAAAAAAAACCAAAAAAAACCACCAAAAAAAACGGGGCAGGGGGGGGAGTTTTGCATCAGGGTTGGCTTTTACAAGAGAAGGTCTCCATACTGGCATGTACAACTAATAAATGCAATGTGTCAGATTGCAGAATATCTTTGGGGCTTAAATTAAAGTAATTTTTTAAACTCTTTAAATGTAACATTATCTTTTAATTTACAAACATAGGAATGGCTCTGTCATGCAGCTACAGTTTAAAAACGCACATATGTACATTATTCAAAATCATGTGTTCTCATTAAATTCTCTTTCCTTTGCATTTGAACTGGTTTTCTGTGTGCTGCCGAGGAGCCTGTTCCTCATTGACTCAAAGAGCAAGTGATATTTGAGTAATTTCTGCAAGCTGCACAATACTCAGCCTATTTATACATTAAAATTGTAATTCTCTGGTGCAGATGAAGCCAATCTCTGTTTCAGCAGTGGGGGGGTGCAAGTCCCTTCACAAACAGAGGAATCCTCTTTCACAGACGTCTGTCAGCAGCGCTCTGAATCCTGCAGGAAAATTCAGCATTCTTGTCACAGCTCTTAGGTGGCAGCAGTCAGCTGCAGCCAGGGAAGAGGGGGATTATCAGCTCAGAATGATCTACGATCTACGGGGCAGGAGCCACTTCAGTGACAGCCAGTTGTGTGGGAAATGGCCAGGGCGAGCAGTGAGGAGCCTGCCGTGTGCCCGGCCTTGAAGGCAGGCTGTATGGGACTATTTAAAGCTTTCTGTATTGTGGAAAGTAAATTGCACTTATTTAAAATACCTCCCTAATCTGCATTTACTAAACATTCTTCCTGCCTCTTTCAAAGACGAGGAAAAATAAGCTGGTTTTCGATGAATATTCTGATCTCATGGTGCTGGAAAAAAGGGAGAAGGACAACGTCACCATCACGTGTGAGGAAGCGCAGGTCTGGCCCTTCCCAGAGGCAGCTGGTGCTGCCTGCACTTGTGAGAAGTTCCGAGGTGCTCTCAGAGGTACCGCTGTCACCAGATTTGCTCCCTGAGAAATAGCCCCCCAACCCGAGTCTGGGAGCAGAAACTCTCAGACAGAACCCTGACGTTCCTGAAGGATGGAGAAGCTCAGGAGCCATCCCCACCAACCCTCCAGCCTTCCTTCAAAGCCGACGTCGTTTGTATGTTTCCAGTTGGGACAGCCCCTGGGGATGTGCAAGGTCTGGGGTTTTGCCCTCTCTCTTCCCCATCCTGCTGGAGCAGATGTTGGTTGCCCTGAAGTGAGCAGCGCTCAGCCCCGTGCCCGCCTCCACAGCCCCATGCCAGCCTCCACAGCCCGTGTGGCTGCAGGGCCACAGGGCAGAGTGCTGCCGGGGTCACAGCACTGGCTGCTCCTCCACCCCTGGAGCCTCTCTATTGAAACTATGTCAGTAGCAGACATCGTTCTAAGCATTTTTGTGACAAACAAAAATAAATCCGCTCAGTGGGATGTTATCAGTGTTTATAAATACCTGAAAGGGGGGGTGCAAAGAAGAGAGAACCGGGCTCTTTCCAGAGCTGCCCAGTGGCGGGGCAGGAGGCGATGGGCACAAACCAGTTCTGTATGAATGTAAGAAAAATCCTTTTTTCTGCCAAGGTGGAACTGGCTGCCAGAAAATGCAGCTGACGCCCAGCAAGAGGCTCAACAGGTAAGTGGGCTACGGAAACCACAGCTCTCTGGCTGCTGCTTACAGGAGCACCAGGGTCACATAGGTCCAGGCTCCTGCCCGCAGAGGTCCCCTCAGGCTATGTGCCTGTCAGAGTGCACAACCCAGGCTGGACATCAGCTCTGCTGGCTGAGAAACCAAGGATGTGGGGATATGATCCATTTCAATAGGAAAAGCACAGAGAGGAGAGCAGTAAAGGGGGCTCTGTCTCACAGGAATGGAGCTGGTTATTGGTAACGCCACCTGAGAAAACGCATCTAGCCAGGGGTCGGCCTGGCTTACCCCAGCAGTGATGTGGTCAATATGAGGAGCTGTGGTCACAGCCTCCCAGCCAGCAGCCACGAGCAGGGAGTGGGTAACCTGGAACATCAACAACTGGGAGAGATGCTGCTTTTTGCACAGCTGGCTGTGCGGTGGCTGGAGATGCTCCTTGCTTTCTAAAGCTTGCAGTACCCTGGTGACCTCACCCAGTGCTCAGAACACACCCCACCCTGAAGGATTGTGGTGGGTTGACCTTGTGTGGCCACCAGATGCTCACCCAGACACCCTCTTGCTCTCCCTCCTTAGCAGAATAGCAGAGAAAGGAAGGTGCTGGAGCTCCTGTGTCAAGAAAAAGACAGGGAGATAACTTACCAGTTAGCATTATGGGCAAAACAGACTTGATTTGGGAAAAAGGTAATGTAATTCCTTGCCAATTAATTGTTGGATAGTGACGTCCTAGAACAGAATTCTTGCATTAATTTCCTAAGAGAAGGTGGCTTTCCCAAAGAGGGAATCAGGAAGAGGCAGACCAGAAGCAACTTTGGTTAGTTAAAGAGAAAGCGAAAGGGGAGGAGAGCAGTAGAACCTCCCAAACGCCCTCCGTGTACTTCCTCCGGTTTCTCTGCAACTCTCAGTGCTGGCTTGCCCAGTCCACAGCATCTGGACACCCTGCTGGAGGGGTGAAGCAGAAGTGTGCAAGGAAAAGGTAAGGAATAATAAACGTTCTCCAGCAGGCACTGTCATTTCTGTCCTCTAGAGATGGGTGTTTGCCGCTGGGAACAGCTGATCCTGTGTCAGTGCTCTTTCCTCACTATTATTGCTGACCCCAGGCCCCAGTCTTCTGTTAGAAACTAATTTTTGTGGGTTTTTTTCTCATGCTTTAGAAGAGCAACTCAGCTGAATTTTAGCTGTCAAGATTCCTGCTTGAACAAAATATACGTATCAAACAACTGTAGGAAAAGACCCACAGAACAGAGCAAGTAAGTACATGCACATTTACTTCTAGCCTGGAATGTTTTCTGGAGATCTGATGGCTTAGTCTGATACCTTTCCTTTTTTCTTTTGTCTACCTGTGAAAAGTGGTTGTTATGAGATTACAGTGAAATAATCCCAAGGAATATGTCCTCGGGGAAATTATTCGGCAGAAATAATACGATAGAGTTGTTCCATGTTGGAATGGTTGCCTACCCGGGAACACGAAACATAGAAATGCTGCCAAGAAGTCCAGGAAATGAAAGTATCCCGTTCTGTAGCTTTATCTCATTCAGGAGTTCAAACACTGAAATGCAGAGTAACTGTTTTAAGGACATAAAAATATTTGGGTTTATGGTAGTAAATCGTACCTCTATTAGAAAGTAGAAGTTTGGTGGGAATTAAAGCCATACTTTTAGCCTGCTGGGTTGCACCCCGTCTGTGAGCAGAAGTGCTGCAGTTTCGGTTTCTTTTCCCGGCATTGGGATGCCCTGGGTGGGGTTCCCCGGGGAGCAGGAGCCATGGCAGCCACGGGGCAGGAGCTCCGCCCCGCTGCCCCCGCGCCCGCAGCAGCTCGCCCAAAGGCCCCCAGCTGGTTCAGCACTAGCCCTGAGAAGCCTTTGTTACTGCTTCTCAGTATGAAAGGTTACAGTTTAGGAAATCAACTGGTAGATTGAGGAGAGCACGTCGCCAGGGTGGCGTGGATAACCAGGTGTTCTTTCAGAAAACACAATTTCACTGAAAAAAATCTAAGAACTCATTTTGTCTCAGGAACACTCAGCTACAAGTAAGCAAAGGTGTGTGGAGGACACTGTTACCACTGACACAACGGCTGTAGCCGGGTGCAGCTTCATAGAGTAAGCATTTCAGATGGATGAAATAATTCTCCCCAAGGAAGTAAGAGGATAAAGTGAAATTAGACACTATTAGGGGAAATTATTTTATTTCTTTAAGGTTTTTGCAAAAAAGTCCACATTGAGGTGAAGGGGATTGTAAGATGTTTTGCTTCCTGTCACTTAGCTCCACACATGCTGCTGAGCTACTTGCTTTGCTTTCATTTGAGAAACCTTAGTGAACGCAAAAGGTACTGAAAAGTTTTGACAAAGATCTTCCATTCCTTTGCAATAGCAAGAGCTCAGTCATCACGGCAGTATCTTTCCACCCCAATGTCTTTGCAGTGTTGCTCTAGCAAATTCTGTACCAAATGCCTCCTAAGGGTCAAAAGGAAAGGTTGGATTTCCGCATGCAGTTCATTTTTCTTCTTCATCAGACTGGGAATTTACTGAGAGCCATTCGTGACATACAGACAATGTGAGGGGTGACAGCTGGCTGGAGGACTGGCCCCAAAGCATGGCAGTGAAGGGAGTAACACCTGGCTGGTGCCCAGGCACTAGTGGTGCTCCCCAGGGCTCAATTTTAGGGCCAGTTCTCTTCAATGCTTTTATCAATGACCTGCACACCAGAGCTGAGCGCGCACTAAGCAAATCTGCCAATGATACTGAATGAAGAGAACCCATTGGTTGAGAGGCCTTCCAGAGAGATCTTGACAGGTCAGAGTGCTGGGCAGTCACCAACCATAGGAATTTTGTTGAGGACAAATGGCAGATCCCGCCCCTGGGACAGGGTAACCCTGGGTATACGTGTCGACTGGAGGACAGGAGGCTAGAGCACAGCCCTGCAGAGTGGGGGCTGGGGGCTCGGCTGCTGGTCGGCACAGTGAGAGTCAACAATATGCGCTGGTGGCCAAGAGGGCCAACCATAACCTGGGCTGCACTAGGCACAGCATAGCAAACCGCGCAAAAAAGGGATTGTCCCACTATACTTCACAATATATTATTATATAAATATGTTTTTATAAAATATATGTAAATATTAGAATGTGTCTAAAGGAGGGAAACAAAGAAGATGGAAGAACTAGAGGGCATGACTTATGAAGAGCGGCTAAGGATAGTGGGTCTGTTCACCTTAGAAAAGAGGAGACTGAGAGGTGACCTCACCGCTGGCTACAAATTCCTGGTGAGGGGGAGCAGAGAGGGAGGTGCTGATCTCTTCTGTCTGGTGCCCAGTGACAGAATGGGAGCTGTGAGAGGGGAAGTTCAGGTCAGGTGTAAGGAAAAAGTTCTACAGTGAGAAGGTGGTCAAGCACTGGAACAAGATCTGCAGGGGAGCGGCCACGGTCCCAAACCTGTCAGTGTTCAAGAGGTGTTTGGATAATGCTCTTAGATATGTGGCTTAACCTTCAGGTTGTCCTGTGTGGAGTCAGGAGCTGAAACTGATGATCCTTGTGGGACCCATCCTACTCAGGATATTCTATGATACTGTGATTCTATGNGTGACCTCACCGCTGGCTACAAATTCCTGGTGAGGGGGAGCAGAGAGGGAGGTGCTGATCTCTTCTGTCTGGTGCCCAGTGACAGAATGGGAGCTGTGAGAGGGGAAGTTCAGGTCAGGTGTAAGGAAAAAGTTCTACAGTGAGAAGGTGGTCAAGCACTGGAACAAGATCTGCAGGGGAGCGGCCACGGTCCCAAACCTGTCAGTGTTCAAGAGGTGTTTGGATAATGCTCTTAGATATGTGGCTTAACCTTCAGGTTGTCCTGTGTGGAGTCAGGAGCTGAAACTGATGATCCTTGTGGGACCCATCCTACTCAGGATATTCTATGATACTGTGATTCTATGATTATTATTTTTATTAGTGGATGGCCCATACAAATGTGTGTCCAAATGACCACAAATAGGTATCAGCCACAATTTTTGTGTAATGTCAGCTACAGAAGGGGTTTAAAAACAATGTTCAAATAAAATAATTCTGTAATTAATCTCTCTCTTATAAGTAGCTAATGCCTCATATATGATCTTACATCACATTCCTGCAATGTCCCCTAGCTGAACTCTTGTATTTCATGTGGCAGATACACTAATGAAGATATTAACCGTTGATGATAGCAAGGAAACGAGTGTTATTCAGTTAATAGGCTATTATAAATCATTTGTTTAGTAATTTTGTTAATTTCTTTCCTCAGAGAATGGACAATGCAAACACTGAAAAATATAAGCAATCACATTCATATCAACACATGGAACAGTTGACAAAAGAAGAAGTCAAACAATGGGCAACTGAGGTTGTTAAGATTGACCAAAAATATGCTGAAATCCTGTTTAACCAAGAAGTGACAGGTTTTACTTTGAAACTGATGACCAAATCAGATTTTGTGAACATGGGCATACCTCATGGGCCCACCATTCAAATAATGCATTTTCTGAAAGAGCATGACAATCCAGCCAAAGGCTCAAACCAGGCTGCGGATCGAGAAGGCACTGAACAGAGCCTTGATGGCCAAGGGGAAGATGGAGAAATTGCAAAGAAAGTGTGCGAGAAGAAATCTGGGTCTTTTACTTGCGATATACCCCAGGATTTTAAGACAGAGCCCAGTGAAGAAGAAAAAGCAATGAAATCAGCTGATAAAGAGAATGTATCGGAGAAGCCACCGGTGAGCAGCCAGCACCCAACTGGCTATATGTGCATGCCATATCCGTTTAATAATTTCAGTGATGGTACTCGATACATTCAGCATAATATACTTAATGTCCCTGAAACAGGGCCTCAAAACCTCATTGATCCAGCACATGAGTTCAAATTACTTACCAACACAGGAGACGCAAAAGAAGAGGATGTCATGATGAGATTCAGCAACGACATCTTTAAATTTGCTGCAGCCTGCATGAACGCCCGCACAAATGGCACTATTCATTTTGGAGTATATGACAAACCACATGGCAAAATTGAAGGAGTAGAGGTTACCGATAAAGAAGAATACATTAAGCATTTTAATACACAGATTGAAAAGTACTTTCCTGAGCACTACATCAGAATCGCAAAAGCTTGCATTAAAGGACCTAGATTTGTGGAAGTGCTATTACAAAACGGAACTCCATTGCAGCGGTTTGTCATTGAAATAGATGTGATTCCCCAGCACGACATCTGTGGCACATGCTATTTCTCTACCAAGATATACGACATTAAGACTAAGAAGAGGGGAAAAGCTGTCTTCATCCGGGATGGAGCTAGTTCCAAAAATATCCTAAATTCTAAAGAATTTGAAAGTTTTAAAAATAGCTTGAGATCCATAGCATATTCTCGTGAAAAAGCAGAGGAAGAATACATCTTAAAGCAAAAGAAGTCAGTGGATGAAGGACTAAAGCTAGTTAGTCTGCTCACGGGTAACAGGGACTCCCTGGATAGCTCCTACTATGACTACTACATTTTGGTGACAAACAGGTGCCACCCAAGTCAAACTTCGCACCTAGACTTTTTACAGGAAATAAAATGGTTTGCTGTGCTTGACTTCAGTTTTGAATCAGAAACGAATGGTGTGTTAGACACTTACAATAAAAGTCAAAATGCCAAACTTTACTTCCCAGATTATTATGAAAACACGGAGGGTTCAGTTTCTGAACAAGCTGCAAAGCTGAAACTGCATCAGGAGACCAACTGGATTTTCTGCAATGGTGGATCAGACTTCAAAGGCAATAAAAAACTACCACTTGATTCCACTTCGTGGCAACGAGAAAGAGCTGCTGGTGTCAGAAAAATGATTTCATTTCTTTCACACAAAGATGTAAGGCAGAGTGGAAAGTTTTTAATAGTGTTTCTATTGCTTTCCAAAGTGGAAGATTCAGTGGATCCCCTTGCTGACACTTTTATGACATTTTACCAAGAATTAATGGGACTGGAACACATGGTCTGTCTTTGCATTGGTGCAGGTACATACCAGCGATGGAAAGAGCTTCTGCATCTCAGAGGCATTAAAAAGGAAGAACTTTCAAACAGGTGTGTATCTAATTTAACCCTGCAAATGGTAAATGGTACCATCATGACATTAAAATCCATGACACACTCTTCTAAAAGACTTCTGCCCTCTGTTGGTTGTTCTACCGTTCTTCTAAAGAAGGAAGAAGACTCCATGGCAGCGTTGGAAATACTATGTGAAAATGAATGCAAAGACACAGAAATAGAGAAGGATGGAGAGAAATTTAAAAAGTTCCTTAAAGAGCAGGAAGAACTTTTTTATCGAGGTGGTAAAGTATCATGGTGGAATTTCTATTTTTCTTCTGAATCGTACACTTCAGATTTTATCAGAAGGGACAGTTATGAAAAGCTTGAACAGCTAATTGTGTCTTCATCCAACAGTGCTGATCAGTCACCTGTAAAAATTATCAACCTTTACCACCACCCAGGCTGTGGTGGGACAACATTAGCTATGCATATCCTTTGGGATCTCCGGAAGCGATTCAGATGTGCTGTTCTGAAAAACAAATCAAGTGATTTAGGACCACAAGTGACAACTTTACTCACCTATGAAGCAAACGATGACACAGGCTATTTACCAGTGTTACTTCTTGTGGATGATTTTGAAGAGCAAGAAAATGTTACTGTTCTGCAGAAAGAAATTCAGACAGCTATAACAGAAAAATGCATTCGGTATGTAACTCCTTTAGTAATCATTCTAAACTGTATGAGATCTCAGAATCCTGATGAAAGTTCGACAATCAATTTACTGAACAGTACTTCTTTAAAACATATGCTTTCTGATAAAGAACAAAGGGACTTTGATCGGAAACTAAAATGTATTGAAAAGGTGCATCTAAATTCTGACAATTTCTATTCATTTATGATTATGAAGGAAAATTTTGATCCACAGTACATAGAAAACGTGGTAAAAAACACCTTGCGTAAGCTGAATACTGCCTCTAAACCAGCACAACTGGTTTGCTATCTAGCACTGCTAAACTCGTATGTAAAAACATCTATAGTTTCAGTATCACTATGTGAAGAATTCTTGGGAATTAATTCTCAAGAGATCTGCTCCAGTAAAGACAAACTGATAGAAAAGATGGGAATTTGTTCCAATATTCTAATATACGATGAGGTGCGTGAGTACAAGAGATACAAAGGTCTTCGTGTCACTCACCCATTGATAGCATCTCACTGCCTAACAGAACTGAAACAGACCTATGACTTGCCTCAGAGTGAAATTACATCACGCTTATTGAAAGAAGATTTATTTTATAAGACTTTGCTAAAGCCCGACAAACTTCTTTGTGACATACAAGCCCTGCTGATTACTAGACAGCGCAAGGAGCACGGCGATGAGTCAGACACTTTGTTTTCCCCTTTGATTGAAGCCATTCACAGGGAAGGGAAGGGTGGTAACGTGGAATCCGTGTTAAAAGAAGCATCCGCTAGATTTGAGCAAAACAGTTTCATTTGCCAAGCCTTAGCAAGATACTTCTACATTAAAGAAAGGGATTTTGACTCCGCATTACACTGGGCCAGAGAAGCCAGAGAGAGAGCACCACACAATTCATACATATCCAATACACTAGGTCAAGTCTTTAAAAGTCAGCTGAGACACTGTGTAGACCGCAAAGCCAAGACAGCAGTCCTGACAGCCGAGGAGCTGAAATACTTGCTGGAGCTTGCTAAGAATGCTTCATGGGCTTTCACAGAATGCCAGCAGCAAGCTGAAAACACAAACAAGGAACAATACCTGCAGCATAAAAAGCCTAAAAGGAAGCCTCAGACGTACAATACTGCTGGTTATTGCGGAGAGATAGAAACTGGTCTTTATGTTATTGAAGTCCTTTGGCATGTTCCTTTTTTCAGCAAAAAAGACTCATGGTGCAGAAAAAATCTGAAAAAGTACCTCTCAGGAAGTGGTGGGCTGAAGGTAGTCAACCCCAGCACAGACACTGAAACGCTCAAGGTTCTTAAACATCACTCCAGCTTTTTAGGTAGCTTGCAATCACGGTTGAAAAAGGCATTTGACTTTTTTGAAGACTACTTTGTGTTTTTCAAAACACACACCAATGAAAAAGAAATTGTAGATGCAAATTTGTATAAGAAGGTTCAAGAATATTTTACCAAATACAAGGAGACATTTTGTGATTTCAGTTTTGACCAACTGAGATGTAAGCAGAGCTCAAAGGGTAATCTGTCCCAGCACTTAGAAGCATACAGGGACACCCTGGAGGCTTCCAAAGCAGGCTCCTTTTCTGGCATTTTGGAATACCTCCACAGGAATCACCAAAACGTTGACAGAGAAATAGAAGACATAGTAGAAGCGTATGCATTTTTGTGTCAGGAGAATGCACCAGCAACTCTGAAAGACAAACAGAATTTGATTTTGGCAAATGTTGTTCTGAACTGCATTAAACCTAAATCCACTAGTTTATATCCCCCTGAGGAGCTGAGAAATAGGCTTCTAGGCATTCTAAAGGAAGTGGGACCAACTTCACAGTGTGTAGAGCCTTTCTTCCTAGCCTCCTTGTTGTTCTGGCCCCAAAACACAAAAGAACTAGATGAAGATTCCAGGAAAATGGAAACCTTTATTAGACAGTTAAGTGAGTCTTTCAACAAGCTCTATGGAACCCTGCGTCTTTCCAGGCACCCTCTGGCTCTTTTCTATCTGGCGAAAGGCAGTGGCCTGGACAGATTTGTTCACAAAGGAAAAATAGATCAGCTTTTTAGTGCTCTTTCACAACAGGAACTGAATTCCCTCTGGCAGAGTGGAAATATCTGGAAGGAACAGGCTGTCCAAGACCTTCTGCTTCCTTTGGAAGGAAGAGCTGAGGATGAGGTTATCTACATAGACTATGGCAGCAACGGAACCTTTCGGATCCCAGTCCAGCCTGTTCCCTCCTGCCTATTGAAAAATGGCCCAAACATCAAAAGAGTGTCTTTTTACCTGGGGTTTTCCATTGCTGGGCTCCTGGCATACAACATGCACAGTCATTCATCACAACAATAGGTATTGCCGTTTTTCTGCCATTGCTTGTAGTGATGCCATACCATGATTTTCATACTCTTTTATGTGTAATGCAAGAATAAGAAATGTACATTAGAAAACACAAATTACTATGAAATCGTATTTTCATCACCAGTACCTCACAAATAAACATTTGATAACATACTTAATTGCACAGTGTGGAACTGTATTTAGGGATAGGTATCACACACAAAGGCTGACAGAATTGCTTTTTGAAAGTACTTCCTATTTTCCATTACTTTTCAAGACCATTTTTTTTCATGGCTATTAACTTTGTTGATCTTTGTATTTTGAAAACTAAGCTCTCCCTTGCCAAATATGTGCCTCAGACATATTTTGTGCTAATTGACGCCAAAGGGCTCAGTACCTTCCAAGTATGAGGTCAAGGAAAAAAAAATAAGTTGTACTGCCTGTGTTAAACAACTCTACCAGCTTTTTCCAGCATGCTCAGAAGTTCTTTGGAGTGGTGTTTAAAAAAGGGGTTACTTCGATAGAAGAAGAAAGGCCAATGTGAGGGGACATTTGTCTGCACAATCCCAATCTTAGCAAGCTGCACGGCCTGGAAAGGCTGCCACCCACACCTGGGCATGCGAAAGCTGAGGCTTCCAGAGCAGAGCAGGCTGTGATGGGCCAAGGTAAGCGCTGCGCCCAGGCAGCGTCTGTGGGCTCTGAGCTCCCGGGCAGCAACAGGAGCTGAGGAATCCTCTCCTGGAGCAGTGCAAGGCCTGCAAAAACCAGTTTAGGGGTGGAATTTAAAAGTACTGAGCATCCTTCTTTGTCTGAAGTCAGAGCTAGAGTACAGAACACGGAGGGGGCTTCACAACTGAGGACGGGACAGAAAATTTCCACTAAGGAGATCTTTGGGGAAACAGACAAGAACCCAGCCGGGAAGATTTTGGATGAGAACAGTGTCAGGGTCTATACTAGGCAAGAGGGAATGAAAACTAGGAAAAAGGTACCAGAAGGTGATGGGATAAGGGGCAGATATGGAGA
>VXBW01004677.1:137620-183530 GCA_013400375.1 Thinocorus orbignyianus
GGGCAGCGGCAGGCCCGCCCTCCCCATGGCCGCTGGCAGGAGCAGGGCCCGAGGGGGCCGCAGGCCGCGGCCTGGGCCTTGCCTGAGCGCCGCAGCCCCCGCTGGGCCGCTGCACGGCGGCGGCGTGGCCGGGGTGAGGCATCCCCGGTGGAAAGGATTCGGGAGAGGGGCTGGGCTGGGCTGCAGGGGCCAGCCCTCGCCCGAGGGGACCGAGGAGAGCCGGCACCACAGAGAGTCTCCCGCTTTGGGCCGATCCCGGCTAGGAACTGTGAGATACGTCCCCCTGGTTTGTGTCAGTGTGGAATAATGTTGTTGTAAGTATGTTGGAACAAGTATGATGAACTGTGATCCTCCTAGTATGGATAACCCCTGACTCTGCTGCTTGTGCTTGTAAAACCGAG
Source organism: Thinocorus orbignyianus (assembly GCA_013400375.1). Lineage (NCBI taxonomy): Eukaryota > Metazoa > Chordata > Aves > Ciconiiformes > Thinocoridae > Thinocorus > Thinocorus orbignyianus. The sequence goes on from VXBW01004677.1 coordinate 138,022, forward strand.
AGCTTATGGGGAAAGTGGATAAAATGTATATAGTTCCTGCTGCTTGCAGAAGTGACCGAAGGAACATTCTAGAAGGCTACTGACTTCATCCATTGACCACCAAAGACCCATCCATCCCCAGAAACCTGTAGCAAAGGCCAATCACTTAGTGGGAATAGTTATGAATATGTATTAATATAAGAGATATAGATCGAAAATTGAACCTGTTCAGGGTGCGCGTCTTGGCTGAGCAGGAGCTCTGGCACACCCAGCGCTGTTTGCTTGTTCCTATTCATTTAATGAATTAGGAACTTTAATTGGATTCCTGTTTGGATTAAACCATTTATCACAAAACGCAGCCCACCCTCCGGTGAGGGGCGCATTGGCTGTGACAAATCCCTATGGCTTTAATTTGAGGACCGTGCTGCAGAAAAGCTTTTTTTCTGGTGTCCCTGTGCCTGTTGGAACCGCAGGCCTTGGGTTTATGTCACCTGTCACAAGACAACTTCTGACCTCCTCTTCCCAGGCGCTTGCTTGCTCCTGGCTGTGGCTGGGAAGCTCGGGATGGAAAAAGCGCTCCTCCCCGCCAGGCAGCGGTGTTCCCCGAGGGCAGCTCGGTGCTCCCCGCTCCTCGCCGGCTTCCGAGCAGCGATGGCTGCGTTGGGAGAGGTCGGGCTTCACCACAGATGGGAGGCTGAAAGAGAATGTTGCGATAGCAAAACTACAGCAACAGTTGCAAATTAATGATAATAATGACCTATACTCGTGTTAGCCTCCTGCCTTCTTCAGCAATGATTCCTGTATCTAAGTCTTGTAACTCTGGGAAATGAGAAAACATCGCAAACTGACTGTTTTATTTGAAGCTGTCAAGATGGTCCCGGTCTATGCATACGGTGGGATGTTGTGAGAACCAGACAGAAAAACAGGATGTCTCAAAGCACCCTCGGAATCATTACGAGCCCCTCCCGGACCAACAATCTGACCAGGACCTAACAGATGTGTGTACTCCAATGAAACAAAATACAGGAAGAGTTAAAAAAATACACTTCAGACATGCTCAATACTGTGAATTCTATGTTGCATGAGTTACCACCTCATGATAAACCGACCAATGGACTGCACTGAACATCAGAAACAACAGCTGAGATCCTTGGTAAAACTCCTGTTGGCATCAGCATAGAGGAGGTTTCAAGATAGTGATGATCAGTGCAGCCACAGGGATCATTTTGGTGTTACATGTTGGCGTATGGACATGCTTTCCCAGAAGGCCAAGTAGAAGCCAAAGATCGAGCAGGAATGAGAGTCTTGTTAAAAGCAAATGACGTTTTTAAGTCCTGCCTAGAAGCTGTTTGCACGTACAGCTTCTACAGAAGAACAAGAAAGCGCAACTGATCTTTATGGTTAAATTTCTTCACCCTGCAGTTGTCATGAAAAGGCAAGTATCAACAGAAAGAAAATGAGCATAATAGCAGAGAGAAATTGTCTTTCTTGAGAATGAGCTGAAATGTCAAGGGCTTAGGGTCTACAGTGTGCTGCTAAGACACAGAAATGCGTGAACTTTCCCTCCCAGAGCCATCCGTTTCTATTATCACTGCCTGGAGATGGTCCTGTGTCAACTTTGCATCTGCATCAGTAACTCATTCTGTTCAGCCATCTGTTCCACAGACATCAAACTGTTAAGAAGGCCCAGTGCAGTGCAGTCTAGTCCAGGAACACAGAAACAGAAAAGATCTCATTACTATTTGAATTCACAGGTGATATACATACAATATTTTTTATATTGACATGAACATGGTAATTTGGTGAGTGAATTTTTGGTTATAACAAAGGGATTAGAATCAAACCCATGATACGCAACAGCTGTGTTCAGAGGCAGAATAGCTGTTGAGTTAAACTAGGATTTAAGGTAGCTGTTTCTCACTTTGTAGTCTTTTACTGAGTTAAGAAAACATTCCTGTTGCCTAGAATGACTGTTCCATCTTTCCATTTTAACTGCTGAAGAGTTCACCACTAATTTATAGTCTGAACGAGATAGGCATTTAAAAGCTACGGTCTCAGAAGAAAAATATGAGAGTAAATTGCTGACAGGTTTCTGGTGCAATTTGAGGTTTCTTGTTTTGTTTTGCTTTATCCAAGTCCGTATATGATAGAAACTTAGGATGTTTTATTTCAATTAGCCGTGTTGTCTTTCTCAATTAATATGTCCCAAGAGCTTGTAAAGTTATATCTGCCTAATTCAGTGGGTTTTGATATTTTTTTTCTAGGTTTTTTGGCACTACAGAGCTAGGATAATTAAAGGCCAGGGAGCTGGATTCCATTCTGGCCTGTAAATTTTCAACAGAAGTTGCTGAAGTTTCAATAACAAAATCATTATTGTGAATGATTACTGAGCCAGAGAAAACCATTGATTGACATTCAGATTCTTAACTGAATCTGCAGATGCTGCGAAGTGAGAAGGTTTGGTGGGAGGTCTGCGAGAGGCGGGATCTTACCCTCACATTTTCAGAGAGCTCTCCTCCAGAGCAGCGCTGTGCTGCTGCAGTGCTTGGGTTTGAGGAGGCAGGGACTGCAGAATCGTGCAGAAGCAACACCTCAAGCCTTGTTCAAAGGAAAACGAATGCTGTGTTTAAAACAATAGTCCCTCTGGCTAATTAACATGTGATCTGATTGGTAAATTAACCCATATGAAGCTTTTGCTACCACAGCTCAAGTATTTTCAGTGCCTGAGGGCTTTTGTTATTTAAAGGTAACTCTCCCAGGAGGTGGGCAAAGATCCTGCTTATGCATTGACCCTGAATACTCTTAACACATTATTAAATGTGATCCTCTGCTCTGACATCATCACCAGTGAACAGAACTGGATGTAGGGCCTGATACTTTGTGGCTGTGTAGCATGCATCCCGTTAGATAGGCTGTACTCCAAGCCCTGCGTTCAATTCTTTCATGTTCTAGAGGTTTATTCCGTGGTTTCTGCTTTCACGTGATGCTCTGACCTGCTCTCTCGTTGGTAAAGTACAAAGCCTGTGTCTGGAGCTGAAACTTGCTCGGCTGTAGTTGGTGTCTGTCTTTCATTTCACCTCTATCTCTGTTTTATATAACTCTCCCCACACTGTCTCTTGGAAAGAAAACACCAGACTTGTGTCCCCCAACAGAGCTGTGGTCTCTAAGGAAACTCGTGCATTAATTAAGGAATAGTATAATGGGTATGGTTTTGTTTTGTTCACCAGTGCCCCAAGGAGCATCGTTTCACTTACATAAGTATTTTACTCATGCCCCCCGCTAGCAAATATCAGCATATTTCTGTTAACTGTCATGTGGGTATGTTCAAAACAACACTTTTGAGGTAAAATTTTGTCTTTTGACATAGCGAGCAAATTGGCACATGAATGTCATTTCTGCAGTAACTTGACACTTTCTTCTCTGGTTACTGGTTGTTGGCCTCCTCCTCCAAATGTTCTGGCACTGAAGCCAGCACCCGTGGCCACACACTGGGTGAGCTTGGCAGCTGCAGGGCCCAGATGCCAACCACTGGAATGTGTTTTACGTACCAGCGTCTCTGCCTGTGGCTTGGCTCCCTGGCCAGCCTTTAGCAGAGTCTCGTCTCTGGGCTCCTCTGGCTCCGGCGCTCGCAGCTCTCGTGGCTGTGGAACTGAGGCAGAAGCAATTTACAGCTGGGCTGTCTCACCGGCCCAGGAGCTGCTGACCTGCGCCGGCTCCTGCAGGGGTGCCTACACTGACTCCTTTCGGGGTGTGAGGAAGGGACGTCCCTGTTGCCTGTGTTCACTGTGGAGGACCAAGAGCATGGATTCATGGGGTCTGAAGGGGCAGAGCACCCTGGTGAACCCGGCAGACAGCACTGAGGGGTATTTCTTGATGTCAGACATGGAAACCACTGTGCACCGAACTCTCAAGAGAGGCAGACCTGCAGGAGACTCCAATTTCTCCAACAAGTGTCAATTTCAAGTTCCTTTCAGCTAGGCCTCTGGAATATTGGCTCAGCATCAGATATTTTGCTTATATGGACTTGCATCACTCTCTTCAGCAATTAGTGTGGGCATCTAGACATGGATTTCTCTCTGCTATTCCACAAGATTAAAAAAAAGTACAAAAATGGGTCCAATACTTGAAGCAGCAGGTGGGAAACGAAGTGAGGAAGTTATAAAGATGCTGTGGAAGTTACAGAGAAAGGGTAGCTTTAAATACCAGCATGTTCTTTTGGCTTCTGATATTAAAAGCAGGCTTATAAGCAGTCTACTGAATATTTTAAACATAAGCCTTTGAGGAACTGATATTTGTGTTTCAGTGCTACGAATGAGCTGGAAAACCATAGTTTTCCCTGATGAGAGCCACTGTACTGTTCCTTGTGACGTTTTCTGACTAGCAGATAAAAGGCAGGTGTGGACTTCCAGGGGATCTCGGCAGTGCGGTGGCTCAGGCAGCTCCGAAGGGCTGGTGCCAGTTCCAGTGATGTCCTACCACGTCCTCGCCTGCAGCCTTCCTGCATTTCGGTAGTGTACAGCAGTCCTGTTCACACATTTGAGAGGATGAAACAAAATCCCAGCAGTGTGGAATGGTAGAATGGAGACCCCAGGGTCTCCTGGCACTAGTTTCACCTCAGTGTGGTTGCATTATTTCAATGGAAGTAATTTTGGATTTGTGGTAATTATCCAAATTTGAACTAGTAAGACTATGCAGTAAAGACCAAAGTAGATAGATCTCTTCTTCCTATCTGTTTTTCATACAAATTATGGGAGCATACTCTGCTGGTCAAATTTGAAGGTGAAAGGTTCATTCTTGTTTATTCTGAATGGACATGAAGGATCCCGAAATTTCCTCACCATCTCTGCCCAAATTCTCCTTCCCTAGAGGACAGCCCAGCTCTCCGTTAGCGGTTGCGTGTACGTGCGATGGAGATGAGGTGTGCAGAGATGCTGTACCTGTGATGTACCCACATACGGTGTGGATACGTACTGTGTGTATGTACAGGGTTGTGTTCACAGATGTGAGTACAATATCCTGGTGCTGTTGGCAAGCAAGGATAAACCATGCCCTGTCGGTTGTGAAAGGAAGGGGGTATAACATGGCGAGTGTGGAATCCGTGGTACCTCCAGCACACTCAGCTTGTTGGAGGCAGCAGCAGCCGGGGGAATCAATCTTCTACCAAGTCTCAAGAGACAAAGATTTTGTTCCTGTTCGTCCTGCCTCACCCCCGCTCCTGTTTCTCCACACTACTTAAATAAATTATCACCTTTCCCTTTACATTGTCACTTCATCCTGTCCAGCCCTGAGCCTTTACAGGTTTTGCATCTCCTCTAAAGTTCTCACCCTGGAGCTTTCTGCTGAGCACGCATGTGTCTGCACATGTGCAACTGTCAGAAATATTCCTTTGTATTTATTATGGTCTTGAAACTTGGAGATACAGTGGTGGGGCCTCATCCAAGCAAGTGCAGGCTTTTAGAGCCCAGCGTGGGTTTTACAGCTCGCAGAAACGTGCAGCCGGCCTGTGTTCTGCTTCTTTCACGGAAAAGCGTTGCGTAGCAATTAGCATGTGTGTTTGCTGGAGTCCACATCTCAGGAAGTGGCTCAAAACAGAGTGCAGAGGAAACTAATGTGCTACCAGAGAGACGAATACAGAGAAGTTAAATAGTTAATTTTTCATAGGCGCAAATCACATTTCCATCAAGTGCAAGCAGTCAGCTGTTATTGTAGGTCACTAAGATACAATGAATTATTTTCTGCAGTTCGTGGAAAACATTAGGCAGCTGTAATAAAGTCAATGGTATTTCCTTCCTTACTGAAACATAACTTCAGCAAAATCCCCTCTTTGTTAAAACACCATTTCATAAAATTTCATTTATTTCTTCTTTTTATATTTTTAAATTTCTTTTATTGATTGCTGCAGATAGAGAAAACACTGGGGGGAAAAAATACCAGAAGTGGCTTTTCACGTTCAAATGGATGACAATTGATCTAAACTCAGACAGCTATAAACGGAAGGGGGAAGGGAGCCCTTCAGTGGCCTTTATATAACAGAGACTCAGTCCAGGAAGCATATCACAACAGAAATGTCTTCTTGAGACATTAAAACTCAGCTTAAAGAAAAATAGAGTATTCGTGCCATAGTTCATCCCATTTATTTTTCCTCATGTATCTATGCATAGTTATCTGTATTAACATATAAAGTTACAGTTTTTAAAGTTTATCTTGCTTTATAAACATGTATTTAAATCCTGCTTAAAGTATTTTTAATAAAACCCTTTAGTTCAGACAGTAGTGCATCTTGTACTCTTGTTTTCTTTTAAGATCTGATGAGCATGAAGAGCTTAAGGGTTCCTGGGAATTCTCGGGGAACCGATTAAGAGATGGTAAGTTTTTGGGGGGGACACTAATCAGTGGTGAATCTCTTAGAAAACTGCAAAACGAAGAATAATAGACCTTAACTGTACGTAGGCAAAAACTGCTCAGCCAGCTGGTTGGGCATTATCAGGGAAAGACTTTTTACTTTCTATAGGGAAACAGCAGCCTCAGTGTTTCAAAAATCAGCGTGGTCCTGTGGGTTGGCTCATGAACAGTAGCAGCTGGACCTCAGGTTAGGTGCCTGCACTTTAGTGAGCAAACTAACATTACAGAAGAGGAATGAGAAAAATGTGGGAATTAGTGAGGGTTAGAAGGGTGTGTTTGGATGGGAGGTTACAGCATTTTCACCAGCTGGGTGGGGATACAGCTTGGGCTGCGAGGGCTGTTGTAAATGTGGCAGTAACAACTGGCACAGTCATTTTTTTTGTTAACATTGTTAACACTGTATTAATAAGACAAAGTTTCCTTCCCCTCCTCCCTTTCAAACAACTTTGGTTACTTCAGATATATGTCCAACTCACTGTGAGTTCGGAAATACTAGATCACATAGCAATTTTTCCTGAAAATTCAGGAACCGTATCCTTGATCTTGGAGAGCTAGTGACAGTTTCTAAAGGTTTTTAAAAACGGCATTGCTGGAGCTGATAGACACTGGCCCCGCCATAGGGAAGAGCGTTACTGTCTCTAGAGAAATGCGTCATGTTTGTGCCTGGGAATAAACTGCTTCCACTGGTGGCTTTCAGGAGGTTTCCCTGCTGGGAAGGAGCTCATGTGGTAAGGATTTAATTCACTTGACGTTCCATTTGCCTCTGTTTTATAATGTGTGGCTGTTAATGCTATGTCATCCCCAAACTAGTGGGACAGCCCCCAAACTGGTGAAAATTGTAGAAGCCGTGAGGAATGTGCCACCTCATCCTGCTACTTCAGGGACTTCCCAAGTTGCTGCAAACCTGAGGCTGTGCATTTGCAATTGGCAGACGAGGAACCCAGTTTCTAGAGCAGTCAGCAAGATTTAGCCACAGCATTTTTGAAATTCTTACTGTAGTATTTTTTATTATCAGCCCTCAGCTTCTTACCTCGCTGCAGTGAAGCAAGACCTCCCATCTCGCATCACACCTTTTGTCCCTCTCAGCTATATGGTTGACTGTCAGCTCTTTGAGGAGGAGTTTCCCTCTGGGTGTATCTGCACAGTGTTCCACAGCCACCCAGGCTAGTGAGCCCTGTCGTAGCCCTGATCAGGTCTCCATTTGGCAGCCTCTGAGCATCGGGAATGCGGTGCAGAGCTGTGGTCATTCACAGGCAAGAAAAACTCTGCATGGCAGGACTGGCATTGTCTGAAGGGCAGCAGAGGGAAGCAAAGGGGGTGGCTTACTCCAGCTGGCAAAACCGTGGTTGATACTTACTCCGTATAAAATCAAAATTACAAGACTGAAGGCTGGTTAAAAATCACAGAAGCTAAAGCACAATGCAATTTGCTTTTGGAGACTTATTTTCTGACAAGCTCTTTCACTAATGTTCAACTGCGTAGCTTAGGGTAGGATTGGTTTATTTAGAAGAAGTAAAAAAAATGGTGAATCGTCCTGTGAATTCTGGACTAGCCCCATGCCAGGAGCAGCAGTGAGTTGAGGGTACATCGGTGCGTACGTCACAGTCAGATGTGTTTTCTTCTGGTCTTTGTGCTCAGTGCTGAAATGTTCATTCCCTGTTACCAGAGTTCTGCTCCTGTTTCTAGGAGGTGGTAGTGGTAAGTGCCTTGCTCTGTGTTGATGCTGCTTTCTGTCTGCACTTCCTAATTTGCCACGTGTCTATGGTGAGGTTAACAAAGCCAAACGTGCTTCTGCAAATCTTTTCTGCTCCTTTCTTCTACCCGCCTTATTTTCTTACTGCCTTATTGAGTATTGTGCGTATGAATACAGCTTGCTGTGGCTTCTTAAAAAGGGCTAGTCCCCAGGAGGTTCATCTGTCAGCAGAGCAACCAGCTCAACTGAACTGCCCCGGTTGAAGGTTGGAGAGCTGACAGGACCAGCCTTCAGCCCCGTATGGAGGTCTGCATGGACATACATGTACTAGCCTACTACTGGAGAGGCACAGCTGCAGCTCTCGGGGTACACTTGGCAGAGCTGTGCATTGGTAACACATTGTTTGATGCATTAACAACACAAAAGACAGCCTATCTTTAACCAAACATTTGCAGAATATAGGCAGTGGGTTGCTTGTCACAGCTGCTTAGTTAAGACATGCCAATGTGTGTGTTATCTGCCTTTTGTTGTTACTTGTCTTCCAACTGCATTCTAAAAAAAACGTATACTTTTTTGTCTTCTATATAGTCCCTACTCCATAATATAACCCTGCTTGTACTGTAGATTTAGCACCAAGCAGACCAACAAAAAGCTGTGAAATTTGACTCCGTAAAAAAACAAATTCTATTGAGTAATATGAACTTTAAATTACAGGTTTGCAGCTTGTCTTGAGTAACTTTATTTACCAATAAGGACACCTCCATTCTTACACTGGGGGCATTTCTACAGCAGAGCCTTATCTGTCCTGCAGTTAAACTGAGCCACTCATTGTCTCCTCAGGGCTGAGATGATCACCCAGTCTCATCAGTACGTCACAGGCCGTGGCTTTTCACTGTGCTCACTCACCGCCATGCTCGGTCTTGTCTCCAGCTAAACTGTGTATTTGTGTAAGGTACCTGATGGTGCTTCTCACAGGAGATGTCTCCATTTGCCCTTAGTTGTTTGCTCCCTCTTTAGCTACCACCAATTTATACTTTTGTTATTCTTTTTCTTCTTTATTCTAAGCAGTAATTTTTCAGTCTTCTGATAATGTAAACTACTGTGGATTCTTCTTGTGTGTGATTCTCAGGCAGGTTGGACTAACTTTGCATGTTCTCCAGTTTCTCGGTATTTTTTAAGTATCTGACACCACAGGGGGGATTCATGTAACCTAAGGAGAAGCACCTACAGGATGCCACAGCCAGCCACGTCCAGGCTGTTTGAGGATGCTTTTATAATGAAAAGAGCATCACTTTACATGAGCTCATTTCCATTGACTCTGAAGGCTGTGTAGAGACTGGCACGTGTGGAAGTCTGCGCTGTGGGGGCGTGTGATGGGGTGAGACAAATTCCATTGCAGGACTGTGTGTAGCATCGTGATGTTGGCCATATCAACACGATCACAGAGGTGCCATCATTTCTCCGGTCCTGCTCAATACTCCAAGTGTGCACAAAGATGTACCCATCACGCTATTGTTTGTGTGAAACTTTATCTCCAGCATGACCTGTAGCTTCTGCGTGTTTCTGTTTGAGCAGACGTTGTAGCTTTGCGGGCCGGATTTAGTGAAGGACACGAGCAAGGTGAGACACAGGGAGAAGTTTTGTCTTTGTGCTAGGACAGCTCAATTAACTTTTCCACATAAAATTTTCTTCACTGTTCCCCAGTCAGAAGGTGGTGTTGTCATGCCACCTTCTTCCATGCATGTCCTCTGTTTAGCTGGATTAAAATGTGTCTCACTGGATGGCATCAGCTTATCATCATGTGGTTCCTCTGTGTTCCCGCAGCCGCCGTGGCCTTGTCTGTGGGTGTTAGCACCAGGAGTCCCAGATTTACTCCCAGGTCATTTGCAAAACTGCCAAATAGCATGAGGCATGATAACGACAGAATGAGTCTCCAGGGAAAAATGGTTCTGATTTGTCAATCACTTATTTAAAGATCTTGTCAAACGTGTTCAAAAACTGTTTTAATGTGTGATGCACTGAGCAGTGGCAATGCCCAGCAGAATGCCAGGTAAGACTTAAGCATCCTAAGAAGTACACTGCTTCCCCCGCCCAATTACCCTGACCAAGCAAATGTGGAATTCATATATTTTTGATTTCTAAGACTGGATGCTTGAGAAGACCTTGAGAAGGGTTAGGACTTACCGGGCACTGAGAGCAAGAAGAGCAGTAGGAAGCTGAGAAGCGTGTTGAGGACAAAGTTAACCAAAATTGATACTATTTTAGGGATGCTTTGCTTAAAAAAACATGCACCTTCTTGCTTAAACAGTCTCACTGTTTTGTTCAGCTAATGTAAGTAGTTCATGCATTTATTTCTGAAGTACAATTCACAAGGGTAACATTAGGCTAACAAAACTGTCTGGGGGGAAATCTGTGTCCTCATTACTCATCTAAGGCAGGCCAAAGAAATCTCTTTAACTGTTCTTTTCATTTCTGATATTAGTTTTTGCTTTGGAATACAATGTGTTTGTTATTTGGGGGAAGTCCAACAAACTGAAGACCAGTTTAAATGTACCACGCAAGAGCCAACTAGAGCTGAAACAATTTTGTATCTAATAGCTGGAGCTGAGGCAAACACAACTCACTGAGCAGCTCACGAGGTGCCGTGCAGCAGCCTCTGTCGCCCCGTGTGAGCCAGGGGAGCTGAGCCCTGCTTTGTGCCTCTGTGGTGCAGAGGAAAACCCACTCATATCAGTGAAATGACGAACATGGAGCCAGTATGTGTTCAACCAGAATCAGACCTGAGAGGAGAGCGCTTGGCTTGAAAAACTTTTGGGGGGTTTATTTGGGTTGTATTTAGTTAAAAATAATGGTGTTTGTAAACAGATTTTGGAACAGTATGAGAAGTAAAAGGAAATTCATTGGGATTTAGTAATGTATGGAAAATCCAGAGCTGGGGACTGCCTGAGCACGGGCAGGGATTATGCAAACTCCAGTCCGGTTTTGTACAACAGGAACCACCATGTCCCATCAGAGCAAAGAAGGAGAAATGGTGGGGCATGGGGTACTTTTAAATCATTAGAGAACTTGGGAAGAACAGATCTTAAGGATTACTTTCTATCTGCAGAAAAATACTTGAGGAAAAAAGTAAAGGAGGAAAAAAGTAAAGAAGTTAAAAAAGAAAACACTTAAGAGATTATAATAGAAGACAAATCGCCAGATTAGAGGAGAAGCTGGAAGATCAGAAAAATACATGTAGATCTGTATAAAGTCAGTAAAACGAAAAAGGAAAATTACTTCTAAGTGGGAATGATTTATGATGGTGTAAATACAATGTCCCATCTCAGTGTGTATTGGAGGAAGATTAGTATCTGTTAAGAAGTGTGGGTAGTTAGGACCTGGTGGTCGGAAGATGTCGTGCTGTACGGAAAGGTAGGGCCTCTCTCCTGATAGCCAATAGCATTCAGTTCGTGATGTAAGCAGAAGGAAGTGACGTCGTAAACCAAAGCCATATAAGGCTGTTTCACCTATCAATAAATGCCGTTTGCCATCCACCACATTGGTGTCTGCGAGCTGATGGACCGAGCGGCCTGGGGTTGGTCGCCGTGCCGTTCTTGAACCAGGTCGCCACGCCTACGATAGGCAACAAAGAAGAAACAGTTTTAGGTGTTATTAGGGGGGATAAATGTGCAAACCAGTGGATGGTAGGCACTAAAGACAGGAAAGTAAACATTAAGGAAAACTAGCGTATATCTAAACTTTTAAAGTGACATGATGACAGAATACTTGAACCTTTGACTATGACAGGAAAAGGACTGAAAGGGAACTGGCATGGAAACAGGTGAAATTCTGAAAGGGAAAAAGTGTAAAAATTCACTGGAATTAGGACAAATTCCTGGATACAGTATTTTTATTAACGCATACTTCCAAAACTTGGAAAGATGAACCAGGAAGCTGTAGATCAATGGACTTGATAACAAGCATATAAGAAAAGCTTGGAAACAGTCTGAAAAGGTACGGTGTGGCAGCAGATGGAAAGTACATTTTGTTGTCTCAGGCAGATGCTCAGCAATTTCACAGGACTCTGGAGGCACAGCTTCTTGCCCTGAGTGGGTGCAGTGAACACAAATGTGCAAAAAAGCACTTGATGGAGCCCCAAATGGTGTCAATACAGAATGAAAAAGGCAGGAGCTGGAATAAGAAGCGATGTGCTTAAATAAGAACCAATGTGGCAGAAGAGCAGGGAGGAGCAGACTTGAAGAAATGGTACCAAGAGCAATTCCAAGTGGGACTGAAGCCTTCCGTGGTGGCCAGGACACGCCGTCGTGTGGTCCTGCCATAAACGGGTCGCTGTGGAAAATCAGTGCACTGCAACTCATCATGTGGCAGGAGGGTAAAAAACTATGAAAGGGTGAAAGTACCTGTGAGTAAGATCAATTTACATTGTTTCACTGGCACAAGTTTGATTTTAAAGCATCAGATGAAGCTTCAGGAGAACCAGGCAACTCGGTTGTTGTCAGATCCCCGGAAAGCAAACTGACTGAGCACACACCTGTCCCTGTGCTCAGAGCCGTGGCTGAGGTTCTGTCACCCAGCTGCTAAAACACAATCCTCCATGTGACAGGCCTTGAATAACGCACACGCAGTAGAAGAATATCAAATATTTCTCTGCTGTTGAGGAGAAAGACATTATTTTCTGGTCCTATTTGACCGTGAGAACTGGGTATTTCCCGTGTGTGTTTGCCATCTGCATTCTGAAGGACAGCGGGTAAAGATAACACACATCGCACCCAGACATCACCCTTGCCTTGCTATCTCACACTTTCCTGGCTGCTGAAGACTCTTTTTCCTTACCAGTTTCCTCTTGTATTTGTGATTTTTTCTGCTAGAGATCCCTTCCACACAGGTGCAATGGGTAGTGATACCTGTTCACCAAGTTGGGAAGTTAATTGTATTTTTACCCTACTGGTGGTCATTCTGCCTACAGCCTGGAGAAAGATTTGGGGTTCAAAGTGTAGGTGCTCCTTCACCTTTGCTACAGAACTACCCCAAATATGTGCCAGTGTTTGGGGAGCAGAGAAACACAAGTCTTGTGTTTAAGGAGTAAGGATCCCAGGAGCATGGCCCTGCTGCCAGGGGATGGAGGCTGTGGAGCTGAGGCTAGGGGCTGGAAAGGGCTCATCCCAGCTGCTGCCAGCACTGCGGCTCTCAGACAAATGACACAAACTGCCTCCCCTCCACCCTGTCCAAGGGCTACCTGCGTGGATTCTCACTCAGTTTTGTCTCACTTGTGCCTGTAAAGAGAAAGTGATACCCAAGTTGTTCTCCTGCAGCTTGGCTAACTCACCAGCCACCGTCTCACACGAGGGGGGTCAGAAATCACCCAGAGCTGGGGAATTTGCCCAGACCTCTGCTTGCATTCCTTATGGTCAGCACCAGACCACCAAAGCCTCCACCCAGCTCACCTGTGTCCTCTGATGTACTCCAACACAAACCAGTAAGCATCCACACCTTCACACAGGACATTATCTGAGCCGTAAACACGACGTGCAACAACTTAAACTGAAGTCCTGCTGAGGTGGGTTACCATGGCTTGTACCTTCTGGGGGCTGGGTTGAAAGATTCTTGGTTTGTCATCACAGAAGCATTTACTCGAAATAAAGGGCTTTTGCACCATTGTGTACGTTGCTGACATCTCAGTTATGCGTGGGAAATATCAGATCCTCAGAAGATGTAATGAAGAATGGAGAACTTGTAATTGTACGGAGATCACGATTTCCTTACTGCAATGAGAGAAGAGTTTATACCATCTGGTATGAAATATCCACTGATCAGAGTATCATGTGTTCACTGCTGACACCAAGCAGTGTTTCCTTTAACAGACAGACCATATTCTTTCACCATGGCAATTTAAAAGCTTCCTCATAAATATTTATCATCCGTCCAATCTGAATCTCTGAAATAACTGCTGCAAACAAACTTGTTGGCCTTGCCTACCAAGTCCACAGTATTTGGACTATTTTGCCTCTTTTTATATCACCCCGTCACTCCATATGGTGCATCAAAGATGCCAGCCTTTGTTTGCCCTGTATCTGCCTTTCTCAAATCTCTTTTCCATGCTTTCCTCCCTGGTGTTTCCTGTGCACAATTTTCATAAGCTTTGTTCCTTGGTGGGTCACAGGACCTTTATTTTCTGCACTGTAACTCTGCTAGCTCTGCTCTTTCAGAACAGTTTCTACATCTGCAATAAGCTACGTGATTTAAAATAGCAAATCTGAGGGACAAAGTCTCTTTGCTTTTAGCTTTAGGAAAACATTCTCAGAATTGCCATGGGTAGGATGCATTCAGTTGCTATATGTCAACTCTTCTTGTACTTTGGTTTTTTTCTCCTTCAGTCTACTCAGGCAGTCTTTACAATGGGGCAACTTCTCTCATGTTTGTATAGTATCCATGCAAACAAACAATGATTTGTTCTAGGAAATAGCTGTGATAAATAGAGAAATACTCAACCGTAATAACCCTAGAAAAATGCAAGCTCAGTCGTTTATATGGAAGTCATAGAAAGAATAGTAATTCAAGGCCTTCGGTTCCAAATGTGGTTTTACACACTTCCTGTATTACAATTTGTTCTGGAAGAGCCCTGAGCACCACACAGGATCCAAACTGTACTTGAAATCAATGTGACAAATTTATTTTTTGGCCAAATTCTGTGAGTGGAGTTAGGCCAGATACAGAGTTGGCTCCGTCTCTAGAGTCCTAGCCTGCCTGGAACAAAAGTTAGACACCATAACAATTCTGTTAAAGGTCTTGGATTTATCTTAGACGTGTTCAAAAGCATTAAGAGGCAGCTATTTCTCTGAAATAACGAATAATTGAAGTCACCATTGCCATTTCTTGCTTTCAAATATAGGCACAGTGTAAGGGGTTTGTGGATTTTATTCCAGTTAGTTCTGTTGACTTCTATGAACAACACGACTTTGAAAATCATTACACTGTCACAGTGAAGTTACACTAAACACTCTGATTATACTAAGATGTCTCTGAGACACATGTATTACTAGTTTGCTTACTCCCTATGGTATTTGTTGCCAATTGTTGACATTTATAGCGGCAAATTTGATTATTTTTTCCATATGATCATATTTGAAAATATGCACATTTTCTGTCTCTGTCCATACCCCCTAAAGAGTTTTCATTTGCTGTCACAGAATCAGTATTTTGTCTACAAGGCATAATGTTAGTTTTTAATACTTGATATTTTTACATAAGAGTTAATTATTATTTTATTTTTTTTAAAAAGGATCTTCATCTTACATTGCCCTTTGGGACAGAAGCTGAGGGATGCAGCTGGAGCCAGCTCTCTCCTCGGGGTTAACTCTTGCTTGCTTGGACAATGCAAAGCTGAGAAAGCTGTTCCTAGAGCTCCCGTGCCATGACAGGCAGCAGCTGAATTTGCAGAGTCATCCTTTAACTGACTGTAGTGAAACGCACCTCCCTGAAGCTCTATGGACATCATCCTTCTAGTCACAGCCAAGGAAATGAAAATGCTCCCTATTTTACTGCCATGTGACTATTGATCCAGAAGAACATGTGTGTATGTTGTGATTGCTGTGAAGCTGTACCCGTTAGGTAGGGTTGTGCTGGGGTTATTTTTGTTGCTGTTCTCTGCCTGCCTTCACAAGAGCTTTGTCAATCTGCACTCAGAAGCAGATTTTCTGATAAAACTGACAAGAGTTGCAGTTGAGTTTCCAGGAGGGGTTCTGTGGCTTCAGCTACGGAGAGAAGGACGTGAATTTCTTTGATGCTAGCCAGTTTCTGAAAAATCTAGTATTTTAGTCTGTTTCTGATCAAGCATTTGGCCAAGGTGCCTGTCACCACAGGAATCTCCTAGAGCAGCATGTAGCAGCAGAAACTCGGCGCATGTGGAGCATCGTGTTTAGAGCCTGTTAGGTGCAGAGGCTGCTGCTCTGGCACAGGCTCCTCATCTACACGTGCTGCACCTTTTCCAGGGCTCTGGAAAAATTTACAGTGTTTGGTTGCTCAGATGCCTAATTCTCAGGCCGTTCTCTACAAGCTGATCTTGCGGAAACTCAGACATTCTCTCCCAAATAGGAGTTGTTATTTGGTTGGTTTTCTGTATGAACCAGAGGACAGTTGCTTTTCTTCCCCTCAAGTTAAAAACAGGACTTGGTTGTGTTCCCTGCTAAGGCCAGGCAGCCAGGGAGGACTGACCGGGCACCACCCCTGCCCCGTTGTGCTCGCTGCGTGCCCCATGTCCCCTGCCCAGACCTGCCTCCACCTGCACGGCTTGCTCTGGTCTGGCTTGGGTCAGGGAAAGTGAAACAAGGAAGGAGTGCTGGCTGGACTGCCACCGGCCAGTCTCGCAGCAGAAAGCTGTCACCTGATGAAAAGCACCAGAGCACTCTCAGAACAGGCCACAGATTTCCTGCAGAAGAAAAAGTCAAACTACCTTCTTCAATCTATACACTCACAGTAACTCAAGAGGGTCCTATTCAGGATTTGCCTCTGGATGGCCACGGTCGGGATCAGGGTTTTGCTGCCATCTTTGTAGCAACTGTTACCCAAGAAATGCAGCCACGGGCTGGCTGGGAAGATCACCTCCTCCCCAAAACCAGCTCCTTTAGCACCAGCCCGCTCAGCTGTGGAGAGAGACCTGCCAGATGAAGTTCACAGGTTTCTCTCCTCTGTCACACCCAGCAATTCTGAGCCCAGTTGTGTCTTTGGAGCTGTGACTTAAGAATTAGTAATAAACAAGTAATAGGACACAAGTGAGTTACCACTGAGATAGGGACTGGAGAAAAAAACAAAACAAACCACCAAGAGATAGCATTTGAATACAGCTCCAAACCACAGAGCAGAGAGATGACACCTTTCTTCTGTCCCACAGAGTCCAACAACTAGTTTTCAGGTTGTTGTCTCTGAAACTTCTGGGTCTGATTCTTTGATTTATTTTTAATAGCAGGGAAAGAGAAGGAACACAAGTTCGCAGACATGATTAAATTTCTACTCAAATGCACATTTACTATTTGTGTGTAGATTTTGAAGCAGAAATGAACATGTATTGCCACCATATGCAGTTGTGGTCACTGCATGATTCTTAGATCATGGACAGGAAAATTAAGTGGTTATTGCTGGATTCTCTGCAGTACAATGTGTCCAAAACTGCGCTGAGATGATGTCAGAAAATGCTACATTTTTTCCCAATTATGAAATGAATTATGGGGAGCTATCTCACTGCAGCCAGAATTGTTAAAACAGCTATTTTGGCTGATAGACTCTTGTCCAGCCAGAAAACACAGGAGCTTTGTTTTTAAGTAATTTTTTTTTTTCAAATGCTGTGTTTCGAGGCTACATTGACCACCTCTTTCTCACTCTGTACAGAAATTAAGCAGTAAAAGTCCCATATGTTTAGAAATATCTGAAAATTTAAGTCTTCTGCTCTTTTCTCCTCTAAAACCAGATCAAAGGAAAAGCTACAATGCCCAAACAATGAATAGTATCTGTGATGGCTGGCGGAAATTTCTGTCTGACTGTTTAGAAGAGAGTACCGTGTTGTTTCATAGTTTTTTACTGTTCATCTCTTTTTAGTGGGAGGGGTGAGCTGTATTTCTTCCAGAGGTGAGCTGTATTTCTTCCAGTTTGACTACAGGCTCCTAAACGGGTGTCTTGGGGCTGTTTAGGTACCCTCAGCTGTGTTCAGACCCCTGGAATTCTAGAGACTGAGAACTCAGAGGTATGGCAGAGATGAACTGCGAACTCAGAGCTCATTCAGATCATTTCAGAGCAGCAAATTCAACCAGTTTCCTAAAAAAAAGGATTGTGCATACTCATTAGGTCAGTTCAAATCTTCAGAATGTCTTGTTATTTTTTAGTTTAAGTTTTTAAAGATGCCATTTTCATTTGTCGTGAGCTTTAAATCATACTTAAATGAGACAGCTGCATTAGGCTCATCCATTTGAGGAATTTGGTTGTCTCATCCAGCTATGTCATCCTGAATCACGTATTATTAGTAAAGTTGGGGAATTAAATTATTTTGTTTTCAGCAGGGTTGCAAGTATCTCCTGGTGTCTCCCTTGGTGAGGAACACTGGGCCAAGTCCTCTGCTGGTGTAAATCAGCACTCATCAGAATCCGTTCTGTCTCTGATCTGGAGTACCATCTCCCTTCTTATCATTTTATCAATCTTCTTATCATTATCAGAAGAACAGCATAGACAGGGGTGTGTTAGCTCTCCTAGTGGATGGTGGCTGCTGAGACTGGAGGCTACAGCCTGAGATCCTGTTCTCCTGCCTCTTGTTCTATCCGGCTCATTCTGCAGTCAGTCGTGGAATGAACTAAAAGTTGACATTTTCCAGATCCCTCCCCAAAATGATGATGGCTGAAGGAGATAGTCATTGGCAATGTTCCTCACGGGGGCATTTTCATCATTATTGATACTGCTTGTGTAGGAGAAGAGAAAGCCATGAGGGTATTGGTTCAATTACTCGAAACACTGGTTTAAATTCAGCATCATTTATTTTTCTACCAACAGTGTGAATTTGTAGGGGAAAAAAACCCAACAACAGCAAAAAAACAAACAGAAAAATGTAAATCTTTTGACAAAATACGTCTAGGTCTGTATGAGCTGTATAATCAAAGCTCAGACACTGTAATTTTGTGAGCAGAATTGGACTCTCTTCAGATTTTGTCAAAAAGAAAAACTGTATGAGTTACTGAAATAGAGATGCATCCCAAATAAGACCGAGTCAATCACAGATAAGAAAACAGATGAATATTAAGGCATTATCTGTGGAGTATACTGAAGAATATTGCTGAAGTGCGGAAGATTACTGTTTACTTTTTGTCATGGTTTGAGCCAGACTGGCCAATGAGATGAATGACAATAGAAAGTCCATGTCCAAAAGGAGATAGAAAAAGACATTTTGAATGAGAACATAGCAGAAAAAATAAGGGATGAAATTAAATCCAAGATAATCAGGAAAACTTCATGCTGTATGGAATCCCAAAAAAATTTTTATTAGGTTTATAAATTGGTGTTAATGGCTGTTCTTAAACAAATAAGTCAATCAGTATTGGATGGTGCATCTTTACAAGCTAAAGTAAGAAAAATCTTCTTAAAATAATTCTAAATACTGGAAATACATGAGAGGTACTTGCTTAAACAAATATCCAGTGTCCTTAATAAATGCAGACTCTGACCTATTGGCAGATAATCTTGCAGTTTTGAAACGGTCCTCAGGAATTTTATTCATCTCAGCCAAGGAGAGTTCGTTGATGGTAGTAATGCTATGAAACAGATAGCTACTTTACAAAAAATAATAAAAAACAAGCATAATCCATAACTGCTGTTTCTTGATCCTGAAGAGGCATTTGAAAGAGTCAGCTTAAAATTTGTCTTCTCCATGTTACAGTGGATGCAGCATGGAATGGTGACTAGCTCCTCACAAGAGCTTCTTTCATAGGATTTGCCTTCTCTATAACAAGCATATTCCTGTGTATCTGCAGAGGGTGGCACTAGAACCCTTTAGTCCCTATAGAGGAACATGCCAAAAATGTCACTTCTTCATTATCTTATTTTATACAGCCATCTTTCACATGGGCATAACATTATTTACTACCGGAAATTATTGATCCACTTATAGCTTTGCTATAAAAAAATGAATGTTAATTTCAACGGTGAACGTAGGCTAAGAATACTTAAGAAAACAGAGGGAACCTTTGCCACAGCGTTGGCTGGTCACAAATTAATTGGGCTGTACTAGATATTTTAGCAGCCTCCAGTACTTAAAGGTATGGATTGCGGCTCAGCTTGGAGCAGTTTAAGGTATCTTGTTTCTCAAAAATGATAAATGTTTACTAAACTAAGTTGGGTTGAAGTGATTGCAATAAAAAATAACAGGATTTGTCAAGGCAAAAGGTATCATAAGGTAAATATTTCCTACAGAGGTGAATTTCCTCTTTCCATTTTATGGGACTGATTCCATTTTACACCGGATCTGCGCCTGGCTAATTGGTATTATCCCAAGTAAGCTGAAATCAAATCTAGTTCTACACCGCTACATGGGGAAGGTTACAGCTGGAGGAAAATTGCCGGGAAGCATTGGGTAGGGCAGGTCTGCATGCAGGGCGATTACAGAATGATCTCATGCTGGTTTTACAGCAGCTTTTGCTCACAAATGGCTGGGAAATGGAAGCAGACAATCAGTGCCTTTCATATGTGTTCCTAGGATAGAGCTTCACAGAAGCTGCAATACCTTCAGAAAGTCTTCTGACAACTCGGGAGGAGTCCTCAAATTATCCTTGGATGAACAGATACTTTTTTTTTCTACTAAAATGTCTAGTGATTTGGGAAAAAAATGACCCAGATGTTGGTTGGATCTCCTGCACTACCAGCTGCCAGCCGTTCTGGAACTGGCAGTCGGGCTCAGGGAAGACTCTGCTGTGAGGAGCATCGGGACCAGAGCAGAACCAGCCTTAGAATTAGACTTTCAGAGGGTCATCGGCAACGAGCCTCAATGGAGAAAGCAGCATACCACGGTCAAAGCCCTGTTGGATTGTGCTCTGGAGACAGTGTGAATTGTAACTACAGGTTCTTGCAGGAGAGAACTTCCCCGTCTCCACTGGAGTAACAGTTTTCCAGGTCTAAAACACCAGTGTGTGACTTTGTATCTCTGGAGTCCAAACAGTCGCTGGGGAAAGCTGAAGTAATGCCAGAACTTTTGTTTTATTACATGAGTTTGGCTCAAGACCTGTGTGACAGAACTAAAAACGTTTGCATACAACTAACAATCCAGGGGACTGAAATTGTGTCAGTCTTTCTGGGCTTTATCATACAATGTATTTTGTTTAATGTCAGATCTTCAAAACCAGTGGCAGCAAAGGTAGCCTTTCATAATTGAAAGAAAGCAACTGCCAGTCATGGGCAGTTTCATTTAAAAAACAAGACTGCGTTCCAATTGCAGAGATCCTGTGGTGTAAGATATCCCTGGCTTGGTTCTGTGTGGAAAATGTGCCTTGTACTAAAGACTTCATCATTGCCTTCAGCAGAGCTTGCCATACAAGTGCTGAAGGAGATCTGGCATTTAACAAGTGCAAGGAAGATGAGATGCATTTTAACTGGAGGTATGGAACCATTTGTTGGCTGTGTGTGGTTTTGACAGCTCTGCAGCAGTGGCTATGGCTTCAGAATTCACCCTGATACATCTGCTGTTGAGGTCCAGACAGAAACCCCAGCCTGATGTGACATCACCTGGCTGGACTCGGGGCGGAACGCCGGGGACTAATTGCTAAATGCAGTGAGAAGAGTCCAAAACTGGGAGACCAGCTTGACAAGGAATGTTTGATGGTTTTGCTTTGTGGCTCTTTAATAGAGATGAAGTTACCTTAGGACAAAACATTTTCGAGAAGAATAACCTGGAACTAGTATGACCAGAAGGGAAACTCAGAAGCAGCGTTTTCAAGCTAAAACATCGGACAACCAGCACAGTAACAAGACCCAAAGACCCCGTAGCCACATCTACAAACTCACCCTCTTACAGCCGTGGAGGTACTTGAGCCACTGAGGTGAAGGTGTGAGGGTGTTTGCCCCACTGCAAAAAGCTGAAATAGCGATGGGGGCAGTCTGTATCTCCTCCATCTCTATCCAGGGCACCTCCGCTTTTACAGTTCTTACAGAATGAATCCAAGTCTGTCTCCCTGCCTGTGCTGAGGAAATTGTTATGAAGAGCAAAAGGATAAAAAGAAAGTCTGAGGAAAAGGGAAGAGCTGAGTTCAGTCTCGTGGGATTGTTTTAGCTGGCCCCTGAAGCTGTCACCACAGATTCTGTGGTTTAGGAACCTGATCAGAGAAAACTGTCACTTCCCTCCTACCCACATGTCAGTGTCCTTTGCCGAGAAGGGAGATGCCTTGTCCTAACACAGATTTTGTGCACAATTACATCGTGCAGCTGAACTGAAGAACACAGAAGTGCTGGAAGAGCCTCTGCTGGATATAGCCATCATACTATTTTGGCTTTGGAGAAGTTTGTTGGAAACAAGAACATTTTCCTTTTTCTTAGTTTTAATGTGCCAGAGCATGTGATTTATGCAAATGTTTGTTTTAATTAATATTAACCAAACTAAAAAATTATCCAGACTAGTTATCGGGCATGATTGTCTTCACATGCTTGAGACATTCTGCTGAGGTAGAAGGAGTTTCCTTCTGAAGGTGGTCACCGCTCCAGGGAGTCAAAAGGTGCTTTGAAGGCTCCCTTAAAATAGACACCTCACTTTAGATAGATAGCCAAAATCAGGTTAAATAAAACCTGCCCATGAATGTTGAGACACAGACCAGTGGATCCAATAGAAATATTCATGAAAACAAATGAAGTCAGCAGGACTGCTTAAATTTAACCATCTGGCACAAGTTTTCATGGTTAATTTTAAAGGCAAGGCTGTTCAGCACCTTGCAGAACCATTACTTGTTTTACACCTAAATCATACATAAAAATATAAGTACATGAATATTTGTGTGCTGAGGAAAGATCAGGTCATAAAGACTTATGAGAAGAAGTGCTGGAGCCCAGCTGTCAGAAGCTCCTGCCGAGCGAGCCATCTGTCTGTAATCACACATCTATCAGTTTTCTGCCTGTAATTACACGTGTCTGTCACTGGCCCCTCATCTTGAATGCAGACTTCAAAGAGTTCAGGTTTTCTCCTGAAAAATCTGATCTTTCCTCTGCTCCCTCCTTCTTCCCGTTTCCCCTCCCCATGTACCTCTGTGGACCTTGACTAGTTCTGCTTTATTTTCTTAATTGGGATGATTACACTGACGTGATACAAATGGAGAATCTGTATTTATTCTGAGGAAAGAAGAGTCTTTTGAAGATGCCAAGACAGCATTTATTGGTAAGGCGACATTCTCATGGACCAAATTGCACTTGCCTTCTGCTTACCGATACACTGCTATAAAAGCAGTTGTCTGTATTCTGGCTGTCAGATTTTAAGCAGTTCTCTAGGATTCTGTTACATTTTACTGTTTTATGGGCTCTCAGATTCGCCCAGGCAGAAATGTGAAGGTACTAAATTAGTGCAACATAAAGGTGATCTAGGAGGTGTGCAGTTGTTGGTAATTCATGTCATGTATGCAGTTCTGGAGCTGACAGGGGATTGTGCCTTGTGTGGTTGGTATTAAGGGAAAGCATGGAAAGTAATCAAATAAAATGCAACATATGCTGATTTACTGTTACTTACAATATATGCTCTTTGGAGACGGGACCTTCCAGAGCGTTTTCCACCTGGCAGTCTCCACCTTGCTCAGTCGGAGCAGGACTCATGTGTCTCCAGAACATCGTTAATCCGTTAATCACAGAAGGAGCTGAGCTGGCAGCCCCTGCTGTGTCTCCTCATCCTCTTGCCCAGCAGTAAGGACGTGAGCTCAGGACTCAGGTTCAGGTCTCCCAGAAGACTCCTGCCTTATCCAACGTCTGCTGGCTCTAAGAGATTGGAATAAACTCCGTTTCCCAATGATTTGTATCATTACAGCTCTGCAGGCTGCTGCTCTGCTTCTTCAAGGCACATTCCCCAGCACTTCAGAGAAAAGAGTACAATGTAAATGTAGTCCCCACCATGATGTAAATGAAATACGTATTTTTCATCACTGGGAAGTTCCAACAGTAACCGCAGGATTTACAGAGAAGAAAATCAGGTGCTTGTCCAGAGCAGGCAGCAGTCTGGAGTAGGTGTCTGTGCGTGCTGGAGATGAGAGACAAGCAGAGGAGGAGAACACCGAATCACCAAAAGAGGAAGAATTACATAGCACAGCTCAGTAATTCTGCGGTCTTTAGCTTTAATTTGTTACATGTAAGTGTAAGTTGTGTCTCGTTGGTTGTTAACCAGTTTGCCTTAGGAGCACGCAGACTGGCGTGGGCTGTGTTTTGAGGAAGGCTTAAATGGGGAGAATCACTGGTACCTCGTGGCCTTATAGAAGGATGTCTAAAGACAAAAAAGTCACACAGGGATTAAAGAATAGTTTTCAGATGGAGATCTGGAAAAAATTCTGACTTAAGGGAAGTGAAAATAAATCTAACTTAAGGGAAGTTAAAAAATTCTGAACGTACAGAAGCGCTAGTGTAGATTGTCCTGGGAAGTGTGGAATCCCTGTTGTTGAAAGAAATAACAGATTAGACAACATCAGGTACTGATGAGACAAGCCTGTCTGATACTGCTTTGAGGGATGATTCTTTTTACAGTTCTCTAATACCTTCACCCTGGTGAAGAGGCCTGGATGTGGGACTGGTTTTAGTCTGGACCCATTTCAGTTCTGTCTTTGTCATGGAAGAAGTCAGTGGCAGGTTTTTTTCATATTTAATGGAAAAATGTTTCTTATCCTAGAGCTGCCATGGTTTGATTTTGAGATCTCATATATAAATAAACGAGTAAGATCATTCTGGAGATTCACAGCCGCACACAATCCAAGGGGCTGCCCACTCTCCAGCAGGAATGTGCCCACGTTTGCTCCTACCTGCTTTGGAATCTGCCCTCACCTACTCGTGGCTCTGGAAGAGGCACGAGTTAGAAAGTAGGCAAAATATGTTTCTGACTTCTCTCTGGTATTGCTTTGGTTTTTGCCCTTCACATCATGAGTGTCTAGAACTCTGTTCAGTGTGGAGAAAATGGGGAGAACTGGTTTTCTGTTCAGGTTCATTCTGAAAGTTCATTCTGTACGTTCAATTGGGCACGTTCAGGACTGTCCAAAATCTGAGTGTGATTTCAGCCCATGGCTTCTGAGTGGTGCTCATTGCTGAATTTTGAAGCCTGTACAAAGACAACAGAGTAGGCTGTCAAAGCAAATTATGTTTCATGGCATTCTAAGTGATTAATTCAGTGAAACATGGTATAATGACACTAGGCCAGACATATGTCAGCAAAAACAGCGTTTGTGAGAAGCAGGACAGCCCCAGCTTCACCCTGTTTGTGGGGATTGTTTCTGAAGGGCACCGAGGAGCTTTCCTGCCTTCATTAGTGTCCTGGTCCTGTTTCGCCAGAACAGGAAGAAAATTGGATTGATCACTCTCTGCAGAGCAATGAGTTTAATTTAAAAAATAAATAAATAAACAAAGTTTTCTTGCATCTAGCAAATCTGCTCATAGCTGTCTTGACTTTCTTCTCCAGGCAGGTACAGGGCACTCCTTTGCTTCCAGCTGACCTTGGACAGGGATAAAGAGCTTGCTCTTCTTAACGCAAGCCAGATGGATGGACATTCCCGTAATACTTTGGGCCTGTGTTTGAACTACCTACTTTTGACACAGAAGTGAAACAACTGAAGGACAAGCTGAATTGCTCTTCTTTAATCTTGGTTTTTACCTCTGGAGGCAGTGCCACACGTCAGAGGCCTGAATTGCCTTCTAGGTCTTTCTGGGACAGGGAGTTCAGTCTGATCTCTTGGGTCTACGGTTAGGTGCACACAGTCCTGTCCAGGACACACAGACGACGGAAAATCATCCATAAATTGCAGGTCATCTGCTGCTCTACTCTGTATTAATCTTATTTAACCAAAAAACGACCTCTGTGTAACATTTTCAAAAGCACATCTGTCACTTGGGAGGCTAAAAGGAAGGATGTCAAAAGCTGAAGAGACATCTCCATACATACATACGGGACATACAACTTCCGT
Organism: Thinocorus orbignyianus; assembly: GCA_013400375.1. NCBI lineage: Eukaryota > Metazoa > Chordata > Aves > Ciconiiformes > Thinocoridae > Thinocorus > Thinocorus orbignyianus. The sequence goes on from VXBW01004677.1 coordinate 163,747, forward strand.
TAACTTTCAGTGGTCAACATTAACATTTGTGTCTTCAAAATTCCTGCATTCCTCCTGTTTTGTGTAATGCAAGGGGCAGAGACAAAAGTGTGCTGGGACATGTTTGCACATTCACCGACACAGTGTTCCCCGTTCGTGGACAGGGGTATTTTCTGTAGAAACTTCCAAAGAGACGCCAGATGAGCTTCTAGTTCAGCTGCTCAGAATCTAGTTTCCAGCTACACCTCTCAGTGACCTCTGCTTTCAAAAATGTAATCTCTGATTTAGGAAAGTACTTAGACTAAATTCAGTTTTGGAGTTTAGCAAATTTTAAAACCTACAAAAATAAATTTAAACTCTACACCTTAACCAGTCCTCAGAAGAATTTATGTTTTAACATTTAATTTCAGGGAGACCTTGTAGGCTCCAAGTTTGGTTGGATTTTGACATAGGCTAAGATTGTACAGTTTAGCTTTGTGAAAGAAAAAAAAATCAGAGTTTAAGCTCTGGTCTGTTGGCTTTTAGTAGGTTTTGAGGCATAGCAGTTGAACATCACAGATGAAAAGAAATCCACAGATTTCAAATGCAGGTCTTGGCTAACTTCAGACCTTGCAGTACCTGGAAAGCAGCTCTTGTGCTTCCCCTGAGGTGCAGGGTGTTGCAGCAGTGGATCCATCTCGCCACTGTGCAACCAGGAAAAACAGAAAACTAAGTTTCAGTGCATGGATTGATCATTGCATTGATTTATGAGGAAAATTTTTTTTAATAAATAGAGCAGGAAGGATGAACTTCATGTAAACCAAAATGGAGTCAGACTGCTGACACTAAAAATAGAGAAGGTCTCATGGAAATTTTTTGAGTTTGAAGGAAAGCTGGCAGGTGAGGAAGATTTTGGAATGCTGCATCCTCTAGATATGAAGCTGTAAAACCCTGTATCCTTGAATAAACGATAGAACAGAAGATGATAGAGCTGAAGAAGGATCCAAGAAGAACAGGTCCAAGCAAAGTCTTGTTTAAGCAGAGAATGTAAAAACAGACAAGCAGGCTGACAGGAAACATGGATTTCAACATATATGCTACACGTCTGAAAATAACTGGATGAACTGTACTACTAGATGATAATTGAAGATATTAAAATAGCAAGTAGCAGACAGGAATTGGCAGCAGTGATGAGGCAGTGAAACATGAAGGGTGTAATATAAGGGCTGTCCCACCTGTCCCGCAGCGCAGAGGCTGGCCGTGACTGGGACACGCCAAGGGAGACCAGGCAGCCAGCTGAGCAAGAAGCATGGCAATCTCTGGAGAGCTTGTTTATGCCCATGGGTAAATATCTTGAAAGGTTGCTGTGCAGGGACTGAGGTTTTTGATGCCCTCCTAGACCAGCTGGTTTGCAATTCACAACAGCAAGGTCAACTTGTGCACCCTGAGCAGTGCGGGGGGGGACCGGTGAAAGACCTGCAGGGATAACAACAAGCTTGAATTCTATAGATCCTTGTTACAGCTGAGTCAAAGTATGCTGTCTTCTTTGTAGCATTTCATTTCATTAAATTGAAAGCACTTTTAAAATTAAAATTAAAACAGTAATCTAAAAGGATAAAATGTTTGCATGCGGCATGGGGATTGCTCACTGACATATTATAATCTCAAGGTCAATGAATAATATCAATCCAAAAAGACTTTCAACAGACACATGAAAAAGCCCAACCGACTCTCCCCCCCCAAATCACCATATTTAAACAGTAGAGGAGAACATTCAAAACTTCAAAAAGTAGAATTTGTTTCCCTGAAAACCTTAGAGTATATAAGATTTGGCAAATTAACTGTAAAGCTGGAATAAAATGGGACAGATAATATTCTGAGGAATGACAAACTGAGTAGATAATAACTACTAATGAAAACTTTTTCAAATGTATCAGAAGCAGGGAGCCTGCCAAATAAGTGATCACTGTTTAAAAGAAGCACTTAAGATACAGCCATGGCAAGGCTGCTAAATGAGTTATGGTATTGATACTCATCACAAAAAGCCTTGGGGAGAATCTGCACAGCCTTTCTTCGGGAGTGAAGAGCTTGAGGCGCTGTATCCAATCAACATGTCAGCAGAGGAGGTTTCAAACAAATCTATCCAACGAACAGGAACAAATCACCAGAACCAGATGTTGATTTGAAGCTCTTGAACTGAGACATGCTGTTGAGCTGTGTCATCACTTGAGTTCGACCAATACCAAACTAAAGGAGCTAAAGCTGGATTAATAGCCTTCAATTTGGAAAGGGGTTTAGTAAAAAATTGAACAACTTTTCCTTCTGTACCAGAAAAAATGGTATAAAAGTATAAAAGTATTGAACTAAAAGACAGCAGAAGAGATTAGAAGGGGCTTTAACACACCTTGTTCAGAAGCATCACCCCCCCCCAAACCATTGAAGGGTTTTGCAGGACTCCACTTTAGAAAACCACTGATGATTTATCCACCTTCAGTTGTCTTTGACAATGCTCGTCAACAGAAGTGGAAGTTTGATCCATGAATAAAAAAGCAGTTCCAGTCAGGGGACAAAGGTGTGAGTAAATAGCTGGTCTTCGCTATCTGCACATCTCTAGGGAGTTGGCAAAGGACAAAAGAAGTCTCCTGTGATAGCACTAAAAGCAACTGTGCACTGAAAATGGCAGTGAAAAGAGAAATCTTTGTCCCATTTTGGCTAACTCCCTGAAGACATCGGCTCCATGCCTCAGGCTGCTCAAAAACAGAAAATACACATTGGGAAAGAAAGCAAGAGAAAAGTGGGAAAACAGCATTATACTACTATATTGTTGGTTTGTGGCCCCTCCCAAAATGATGTGTTACTTCCTGCTCTGGGAAGACTTTTGTAAACGTTTCTGAAAGAACTAGGAGAGCCACAGGCATATGGTATTGATAACCACAGGCAGAAAAAGACTTCTGTCCATGGAGAGACGGCACAGGTTAGGACTTTTAGACCAAGAAAAGGAGGACAGAGTAGAAATTCAGAGGATGGTGAGAGGAGAGGATGACTAGAAACACTAACTCATGCATTTACCCCTAGATGAAGAGTAAGGAATCACCAGATCAAAATCTCGGGCAGCAGATTTAAAAAAAAAAAAAAACAAGAGGAAAATGGAGTTTCATTCCACAGCTCATTGTCTGAAGACACCTCAGGTATGAAAAGCCTTAATCTTTTCATAGAATCAGAATGGTTAGAGTTGGAAGGGACCTTAAAGATCATCAAGTTCCAACCAGGCCTTTGGTGCTGTACTTTTAGTCAGTTCTTCCAGAAAAGACATTTCATGTAGGTGCACCTGCTTCAGGAATGATGACTTTTCTCCCCATTATTTTATCTCTGCACTTGTCTTTCTTGCAATAATGCATTCTTGCAGAACCAAGTGAGTTCTTCAGTTGGCTATGCATGCACAGCACAAAACCACTCAGAACTTCACCTACTGATTCTCCCCGGCACAACACTCACTGCTTCTCTAAACACAACAGGCAGAGACAGAATATAGCTTTCACTTGAAATAGGACAACCGATGTTTCAGACTGCTTCAAAACCGTATTTCTTCTCTAGCAACAACGTGCTTTTGTGCCAGCTCCTAAATAACCATAAATTTCTTTTTCATAAACCTTAATGAATACTTGGCCAAGATGCTGTAACTATTGGCTTCTACCTTTGAGCACAAATGGAAAAAAAGCGTGCGCTGAGTAAAATGGAAAACAGATCACAGCGAGCCCAACGTTGCATTTTGCATTCGATGTGAAGGAAGCCTTGTGTTCGCGCTGTTGCAGTTTTCAGTGCTTTTAATCTTAAAGTGGCCGATCAATTTAAGGTAAGTGGCAGGCGTTTGGCCTAGTTCCCAGGCTCCGCTTTCCTGGAGCAAAGAAAGGATTGAGTCAGACATACAGACAAGGGGCATCATCCCTGACTCTCGCATTCCAGGCATTTCAGCTGAGATTAAGTGGGAATGGTTGTGCCGTTCACCGGAATCTCCTAGGTGTTGCGATTTGTCCCCTCTGGCTGCCGATGGCCAGGTTGGGCTTCTCAGGTCAGGACCCCCATAAGAAAAATGGCTTGTAGAGCCCTCAAGGGAAATGTGTGGTGCAGGTCAAGGCTCCTCATTAAAATGCAATTTCAGCAGCTTATTGCAAAATGTAAGCCCCCGGACAACAGGTAATTTTGCAGCGGAGTTTTTCTCCTACAGCTTGCACCAAGGCAAGAGCTGTTTTACATGCATTCCAGACGAAAAAGCGAAGATAATCTTCTTAACAGGGACAAAATCTCAGTACTTTGTGTGTCTGGAAATAACCAGCAGATAATTAAGTGTTATTTTTAGCCTTTTTTTTTTTTCCGCCTTTTAGGTGCAATGAAGTGTAGATTGCAGTGTCTAATAACAAATTCAAATTTGGCTTTATTATATGACAGTGAAAACTCGATAGGTCCTTCTAAGAGCTTGTGTCTTAAAAAAAAATTTTTTTTAAAATATAAGTTGGATGTTTCGATACAGTGACCCCTTTCACAGACACTCAGGACCAGATTTTTGGAGGTAATAGAGTGACAAATTAGCTCAGGCTCCTTGGAATTGTGTGCACAGCGGGCGCTGTGTGGGAGAGTGCACTGTCCCTGTTCCATGGGGCTGTCAGCGCCACTGCTGGCACTGTGGAGACCAGAGGGACGAGGGGCAGGATGCGACCCTTGTCAGCTGTTCTCTTACCCATAGCTTTGTAGTTTGAAAAAAGCCAATCCTCACCTGCTTCTTTTTTTTTTTCAGATATACTTTTAAAAATAAATTGATCACCAGATTGAAAAGCCCAGTATTTTCTGCCCAAAAGTGAACTGGTGTATTTGGAAATTTTAGCAGAATCAGAGCGTCAAAAAATAGGGGGCTACATGTGTTTATTTTTTAGAAGTGAGGACATTTTGCAGCCGTATACTCTATAAACACTTTCCTGGAAAATGCCAGTCTTTCCACCGCTTGGCTTTTAATGACCCCTGATGATACATCTGAGGCTGTTCTGTCCTGTGGGTGCTGTGTGGAAGAGTGAGGTTGCAGACATGTCCATGAGCCTGCCCGCACTTCTCGGGCTTGGCCTGGGCTGGGCTGACCCTGTCGGGCACCGCGGTGGTCCCAGCCTGGCACCACACTCGGCGAGGTGTCGGCACGTTCTGGCCAGGTGCCAGCACCCTTCTGGAGAGCATCACTGCAGCACGAGTGCCTTCTCCCCCCACTGCAGCCTTTGAACATGTGCAAGGAGTAAACTCGGTGGGAAAAGGTGCTCGTTTAATCCAGCGAGTAGAATTGCGAGGGGACAAGCTTGCGGTCAGCAGCCGGGAGGGAAGGAAGCAGCGCTGGGTGGGAGTCTGGGGACACAGAGAGCTGTCGGGAGCAGGTGATGGGGGGCTGTGGCAGCAGGGAGACGGGGCTGCGTCAGGAGGAGGTGATGGGGACTGTGTCAGGAGCAGGTCATGGGGGGCTGTGTCAGGATTGGAGTGGTGGGTAGCCGTGTTGGGAACAGGGGATGGGGGGCAGTGTCCATCCCGGCCCCGGGGGGCAGAGGAGGAGCTCGGGTAGATCCCGGGGGGGCAGGAAGCCCACCAGCTGTAGGCAACTGCAGCTGCTGCTATAAAAAGGCTTTGCTGTGGGGGACAGGGAGTCCCAGCAGAAGGGAAGGAAATTCTGGTTGTGAACTTAGTTCAGTTTGGAAGGGAAGGAAGTGGGTTCCTGGTAGCTGGGTCCGGGATCTCTGAAACATGGCAGATGCTATGAGTATCTGTGAATTTGTCAATGGGTCAGTGGCTCTTCCTTGCTGAGAGTGCTGTCTGGCCAAAGCGTGTCTTTAGGTTTCTTCTGTGTTCCTGTTCAGCAGAGAATTGTTGAACACTAAAAGATAACACTGTCTCACACTAATTTTCATTACCTCTGAGCAGACCCTCCTGCGCAGGGAGCTTGTTTCCTCGTTGCCCATTGCTGTGAGCTGTGCCGGAGCGGTGGGTCTTGGGGTCAGGTGCTGGCGGGGTAAATCTGTGCTGCTGCTCTCCCTGAACAAGGCTGCCCTTGGCAGAGGGTTCAGCTGCAAAGGGAAAGAAGCATCTTCCTGACAATTCTTGAGGAAATGACTTGACCCTTAAGGGGAAGAGAGCAGAGGAAAAGGGGCTGCTTTATATAACCCTATACGTACTCTCATGCATACAAAGATGTTTTAAAAGGCCCCATGTTTCGACCTGACACTGATTTATTGCACATGCTGCTGTCCCCTTCTTCCTCACAGAATTTCCACACAAGAATTTGTATAAATTCTTCCGCGAGGGGTAAGTTCAGCTGAACATGTCCTAATAGCACAAAAAGGTAATTTTGTTTTTTCCCCAGTAAAATATATCAGCACGTTACCAGAAACTCTAGGTGAGGTCCTTCCATCTTTGTTTCTGAGGCGAAGGCGCGCTCGCAGGCCAAGTCAAGGGCACAGCCGTAGGTGAGTTGTTCCCAGCGGTGGTGCGGGGTCCAGCTGCTGGAGGAGCAGGTACAGACAGGGCACACACCACCCTCAGCTGGCCCCGGACACCAACTCTCCTCGGCTGGCACTGCCTGCCAGCTGTGGAAAACAGAGAGGGTTTTATTAACCGAGATTGCGCTGCTCGGGAATGGTTTGTGGCTTGCCAAACTAATCACAGCTAAGTGTCGCAAGGCTGGATGTGTCCTGGCTGCCTAATGCAGCCTCCGGTGAGACAGAAGGAAAAAAGTAGCAGGAAAGGAGTGGGACAAATGAGATGTAAATAGAAACTAGGGCCAGTTGTGGTGCAGAGTGCACAAGAAATAGCGAGTCTGATCCCCATTCATGTTTGAGGTGCCCTGACACCAATAGAGGAGAGTTTGATGGAGCTCAGCACAAGTGGGACGCTGGCGTTTGTCCCTCAGGTTGCTTGGGCTGTGAGTGGTGGTGTCAGACACAGCTTTCCAGAGATAGCTAAAGGAGTTGGAGCTTCTTTCTCTTCTGCCACACATGACTTATACAGACCCATCTGCAGCCTGGGGCGTGCAGGGATGTCCCGAGGTACAGGCACCATGGACCTCCTGGCTGGTGGAGGCAGAGTCAGCAGCTGATGGTGGCTTTGGTTCCTTCCCTGCTCCAGCCCAGGCCTTCAGGCAGGGCCATTCCAAAGGGGCTTTTGCAGAAGGCCTCTCTGCGCACAGTTCCTCTGCCCAGACTCTGCTGTGGCCAGAGGACCCTGCCATGGCCCTATTTGGGATAAGCATGTGACCAAGATGTCGTGGGTAGGAAGACACTGCTCATCAGCGAAACTGCTACACGTCCCACACGAATGCTCTTTATCTACCCTGGATATAAAATAAAATATGACTTAATATATTTTCTTAATTTTATTGTTTTCATCCACTAGTTTAGTTCTGGGCATACAGAGAAGTGTTCTGGTTAAACTTAGTCCTGTCCAAATGGCAAGAGCATGAGGAAAAATAATTTTGCCCTTAATTTACATCCTGCTTCATCCAAATCAACATTCAGCTGTGGACACCCTTGAGAACCTCTGCCTAATTGCACTTACTAAATGAGGTAGAGGGGGGTGCCTAAACTCTCCTAAAATGGGTTATTTATGTTGGGGGGGGGGGGGAGTATTTGCCCAACAGGGCAGTGCTGAGGCATCAGGCTGTCTCTGCTGACTGCAGCTGAAGTTACAGGTCGGTGAATGGCATCAACAAAGCAAATATTAGATCAGGCAGTTGCTTCAATGGTTTGGGTGGCAGAAGAGCAGAAGAATAGTGGCCCAAAGGCCTTCATTTAATCCCCCATTAGGTCATCATTATTATTTATTTCAAGAGCATCATGATTAAAGAGAGAGACTCATCGTTTCAATTGCACAGCTCAGTCACTCATTTGAAGAAAGCCAAGAAACAGGGTTGTTGATTTCTACTGAGCTGATCTCCCACGCTGTTGGCATGGCAGGCAGCGTTCTTTCCACTGCAGCCAAAATTTTCAGCAGGCAAATCCTATGAAAGTTCTCTTTCTTCTGGGAGCTTGGTCAGAGCAATCTCTGCAGACATCTGGATCGCAATCGTTCAATCAGAAGGTCACTTACATCTTTACCAAGCTCCTGTATTATTTCAAATCAGTGTGTGGCACCCCCCTCAAAGGCAGGCGGGAATATAATATACTGTGTTTGAAATCCACACCCATGTACTTGTTTAATAACCTGAACCAGCGCTTTAACAATTGCACTCACTCTCACAAAGTCTCTGTGATTGGCCACCAATAATTATATCCACATTTCAACCTGCATTTTAGAACAGAGGTGCCTCTTGCAGGCAGTTTTCCATTAAGCTTGTTTTAAGGCTATAAAGCCCGACATTTCTCCTGCTCCGGGTCACAATGCACACTTTCACAGGAATCTATAAAATGTAGGAATAAGATTGCTTTTAGACACATATGTTGATTTTCTGAGTATATAACGGTTAACTTTTTTTTTTAGAAAATGTATCTATTAGAAGGAGCTTTGGGTGAATGATGGGAAGTGCCTCAAATGCTCAGGTGCTTGAAAGTCAGTTGAGTAGCCCGTTAATTGTTAATCAACTTCCCCACCAAAAAGCTGGGAGAGTAACTGTGGAATTCAGATATTAACTCTGTTTTACTGCAACCTTACCACATACTGCATCAGCTTTTCCAGACAAAATTTAGAAGCCAAATGTTAAGACTCATGGACTTAGCCAATTCATTCAATGGAGAATTTCCAAGTAAATTTTTAATCTATAAAAAAAAGACAATGAACTTCCCAAGAGTATTCATAACATCTTCTGTAGACCACACTGCTGTCTCTAGGTCCTCTCTTATTTTTTATTTGTCTTTCTTTTTTGTTGTTGTTTTTCTGTTTGTTTGTTTTTTGCAGATGAGTTTGTACAGTTTTCAGGATCCTAGCTTAATAGAAAATCAAGGCGGGGAGGGGCGGCTGTTTAAGAGGAGAAGAGGAAAAATACAGGAAGGAAAGAAAGAGAAAAAGAAAAAAAAAAAAGGAAAGCAAAGTACTGTGGTATGCAGTTGTTAAGGCATCTAATAAGGTGAGCCTCACTTTATTTAATGAGTCCATTTCATCTTCTCTGTAGTTCAGCTGAAATCAGGAAGGATAAATTCACAAAGGATGAAGTTACTATTGAGCATCACAAAATGACCTTGCTAAAGTTCTTTTCCTGACCAATTTAATAGTATTTCCTTGCTGTTTATGCGTCAAACAGAACGTTGTCTTTATGCTCACAGTTCTTGGAAGAAGGCAGCTTACTTTTCATTTGTTCCCACACTTACCAGTGATAAATCGTGGGTGCTGCTGGTGGCATCTGCCTGTCCCTCTGAGTCAACAGGAGGTGCCTGAGTCTAGACATTAGACACTCACTTCTGTCTTTCTTTTTTTATTTTCCCACCTTCATTTTGGCCCTCCTCTAGTAACAGCAAAATTCAGAAAACATTGGCAAATATTTTTAATTTTTTATGAGTCAGTTAATTTGTAAAGAATTGAAAAATTCTTCATAGTTTTTCCTACTCTAACGTATTGTAGATTTGTGCACTGCACTCAGTAGCCTGCTGGTGAGCAAACTGAATCATAGATGAAAATTTCACAATTGTTATATACTGCTTTTCCTGTAAGTGACATTTTACTGATTTTTTTGCAAATGGATCATCTGTTGTGCAGTGCTGGTTGATCTTGGTCAGACGGTCTTGAAAGGAAATGGAACAAAAAAACCCCAAACCCAACAAGTGGTGGGTTTCATAGATGAACAAAATCTTCCGTTCATGAATGCAGAAAGCTTTAGGATGGCCTGGGAGCTCAACTGCTCCAGGACACTCTCCATGAGAGCGTGGGGGAATCCATCTCTTGGTGTATCTAAGTAAAGATAGAAGTTTTAGTGAAAATTACGGTATAATCAAGCATGAGGTGCTACATTCAGCAGAGGCTGAGTGACATTTAGTAGACTGTGATCCAGGTGGTGGGGGTAAAAAGACATAGCTTGTTGCTGTGCCAGAGGTCAGACACAATCCCTGTGCCCCTTCAGTCCTTAAAATCTGGAATTAAGATGTGTTAGAGCAGTTTTGCACTAGGTGGAAACAGAGAACAGTCAGAATACAGGGCAGTGGTCCCAAACAGAGTTTGGCTAAAAAATCACGTTGTTGTAACCCTATTTTACAAGATGTTGTAGGATTCATGTTGAAAATACCCACTTGACTCTTGTTCAAAAGATACAGTGTGTCCCCCTGAGCATTGTCCCGGCATTACCCAGGGCAGCAGAGAAGCCCCCACTGAACCACCAGCACCAGGGCTTGGTGTCTCACATCCCAGCAGTACCCCAGCTTAACTAGAACATCTCAACGGGTGTAAATTAACCAAATCGGTTAAAATTATTTTATATGAACATCAGAGCAGAAAATTCTAGAATAGTAGTGTCACAAAAGTACACAGACTAATAATCTGAGTGCATGTCATCCTGGAAGATATTCCAGAGCAGCCAACACGATTCAGGCAATATTACTCACTGGGGCGGGTAAGCATGGAAAACGTTAAGAAATTAAAGGCTGTGAAAAAGCTGAGACTTTAATAACAATATAGTTTTCAGAGTAGAACTCATATCTAGAATCTTAAAAGCTGCTGCATTACTGTCATTGTATTAGTCTGTGTGCTGAAACGATTGTCTAAGAGGCTGTTCGGAAGAAGCTGCCTGCCCAGCCTCCTCCTCGTCCTACGGAGACTGCAGAGTGCAAGTAAACACAGTATAACCTGACACGAGTTGGGTGGGTTGTAAATCTGCAGATAAAAACAAGCCGGGAGATGTAATTTGCGTGGATTTCAAAAAGTTTTGATAAGAAATTAATAAGGAAGTCAAATAATCGTGGATCGTCGGGCAAAGGGCTTGTCTGGATTAAAAATGTGTTAAATGATAAAATCAAAGTAATAATGAACAGGTGCCTGACAGAATGAACACTGACGTTGAGCACAGTTGTGCTGGGTCACCCTGGCGGTGTCTCCAGCAGCAGCAGCATGCTGGGGGCTGCACCGCGACTTTGAGAGACACAGAGTAATCACAGCCTTCTCAGTTTAAACAACAAGGTGCAGTGAAACCTAGAGCTGACCAGGGGGTTGTTAACTGTCAGGGGTTCTGTCCCTTACACAGCCCAGGGCAGGCTTTGTCTGCAGGAGCAGCCCCTGCCCCAGGTGTGCCAGCGTTGCTCGGGGCTGTGAAGCCTCCAGGCGATGCTGGCCGCGCGAAGCAGTGAGGATCCCTTTGCACATTCTGCAGCCCGAGGGTAATGTGCCGTCGGCATGGAAGTACCATTGAGGGTTCATTCACTACGGTGAGAGGAGATCCAGAATGGCCTGTCTCTGGGATCCCTGGGGAAATGATGGCAGAGGAGAAGGATGTGTTAGCATGTCCCATCTTGCCTATTTGTTCTGGGTACTGACAGCAGGGCCAAGAGCTTAGCCAAGGGCACATTCAGCATTAGCAGATCCCAGGGGACTCTAGTGCGGAGCCAAAACCAAGCTGTGCCATCTGAAAGACAGAAAAGGTCAGGATTTTGACATCTTATAATTTGGCTTGTTTTGAACAGACCCACACAGTTCCCACAAAAAGCATTTCCTTGACTCCAAGACTATACCGCTGTCAAATTTGAAAACCATGGAGATATGGAAACTTTTCAAACAAAAGGAATGATATTTTAATGTAGTTGAAAGCCTTAGACATCCTGGAGATAAGGGGAGCTCCCACTGCCCCGGTGTTGCCGTTCAGCTGTTTATAGAACATAGCAGAGATCCTCGGGGAGCAGTGAGCCTTCCTCTTCCCAGGCAGCCTGTGCCTGCTCTTCAGAGCCGCTGCAACCCAGAATGGAGCACACTGCTCCTGCAGCCCCTGGGTTATGGCAGGCCTGTTTGTGTCCAGCCGTGGGCAGCAGTAGAGGGGACTTCCGCTGTTTAAAGCTCGAGGATGAAGCTCATTTCAGCCAAGAACACTTTGCTCCCAGATAGTTAATATCAAGCAGATCAGGCAACGCAAAGGGGATTTGCAGTGAAAAGGATCCCTTTCAGTCTATATTTCATGGTTCTCTTTAAGGAGAGGTTCCCTCCTCTCTTTTATTTTTAAATCAATGTCCTTTATAGCAGTCATTGTGCTCCCTCTCCCCCCCACTGGAATGACAGGATGGGTTTCAGTTTGTCCCAGTGGGAGCCCAGCAGCCTGGAAGCCAAGTGCTGGGATATCTTTGTAACTGCTTGGCGATTCCAGTCAGAACACAAGTTCTCCAGCAGGTTGGAAAGATGGATTCGACAACTGTGGGACCAAAACAAACCCGCAGGCATTGCCCAGATTAATCCCTTTCGGTGTGAGCTTGCTGTTGTGCTTCGGCCTGATAAAACCCAGTATCTGGCAGCTCTGTCCCGAGAGAATCCTGGCTGATTCCCGAGGCACCCCTGGCTCCCGCCATCTCCCACGGGAGCGCTGAGCACCCAGCACTCCCAAAAGCTTGACCACTGCGTAACTCTAAATATCCCCCCAGTATAACATGTCTTCTAAAATGCTTTCCAAGGCACTGGTTTGAATCCTTTAAGGTATATCAAATCTGGAAAAAAAATTTTGGGGGGAAAAAACCTGCAAGCTTGGTCATGTAATTGCTGTGTTGTGTGGGAAAAGTGAACAGAAAACCAAATTGGTGCCGTTGATGCTGAAGTCTCAAGCTCCCTTTCTGTGCACACGTCAGCTATTAGCGGGGGGGGAAGGTGCCACACCCAAAACTTTTTTTTTCTCAAGAAACTGCCTGGTTTCTGGGTTTTAGAGCCGAGGAAGAAAACGTGTTGGCATGGCCTGAGCCAAGCATGCACCTGTGCTCTGCTGTGGCTCTGTGCCATTCCCTCGCTCAAGTGACTGGGTCTGTAGTTGGGATTATGTTTGTCAGAGAAAATACATTTATTTCTGAATTCAAAGACCAGATTTAGAACTTCTAGGCTTCCAGACAGTTTGCTATGGTCTACCTAAGCCACTGTGGAAAAAGCCGTATTTAAGTTACAGAAATATTTCCATCCCGAAACAACTGCTATCGACAAACAAGTCTCAGAAGCTGTGGAGGGACACTGCTTTGTTCATTTACTGCATCTAATGCATTATGACTAAAACATTCACCATCTCTAACAGGTAGCATATTGTACCTTTACTAATAACTACCAGAGTACTTTTGTGCTTTATAAATTGCTTTTGCCACCACACCTTAAAAATACTAAACTTTTCTTGGAGTAGTGATTCAGTTCTTCCCTTGGATGAGGGCAGATCTGTCCTCTTTGCTCAGTACTTCTTTATCTCTCTGTGCACTCAAAGCATTGTTCAGTTACAGAAATGAATCTGATTCCAGGAGCAGTGCTCAACAGAAAACTACTAGTCCAGTGCCAGAAGAGGGAGCCCAGAGAGCAAAACATTATTGTTTGTTTGCCACCAACTTGAAGGCTGGATTGGATTCTTTTTGATGTGTTGGTTCCACAATAGATTTGCATAAGGGAACAAAAATGGGGGTAACATGAGTTTTCCTCCCCAAGTTTCAGTTATGAAAAATACCATCAAAGGGTAGAATGCATTGACCTTTGATCATCAGATTTGGAGAAGACACACCGATGCCATAGTGCAAAGCTCAGCCTTTTATCATGGATCTCAACCATCCCACTCATCGTAGTTCCACTTGCTTTTGTAGACGTTGGCAGGGAATAAAAAGCATTTCTACTCACAATCTTAATTTTCCCCAGTCTCACCTCCAAACCCGTATTACGGTTTGGGATTTTTTTTCTCTCCTTCATTGTCCTTTTCCTTCTTCTGGCCACTTAAAGCCATGGAAATAGGTACAATCAAAAGAGGTTCCCTTATATTAAATGGAGCCGGCTTTTGAGTTGTTCTCATTCCAGCTCTTGCAGCACTCAGTGGATCTGCCTGAAACATCCTCAGTACAGATTTTTGCCCACAGAGTGCCGGGATTCAGCTACCTTTTTTTGGCACACTTGGAAGCAAAGTATTTTTTTCCTGTTTTCTAACATTAATCTCCCACTCCTGAATAAAATGAACAAGCTCAAAAAGAATGGAGAGTCCTGGCACCCATTTGTGAAGGTATTCAGTGGAACTGGGAGCAGAAAGCGAACCTTTGATAAGAAACAAACCACACTGATGTAAAAGAATGCGTAATATAATAGTATATTTCCTGTAATTCATAATCCCCACTTCCTTGAGTTTAAAGTATTCCTTTTCCTTTTATAATTCTCATTCTCCCTTCTAGAGTTCATGAAAGAAGATACTTTGTATCATTATTTCCCTTTAATTAATATCAGAAACAGCCCAGAACTGGGAGATGGCTGAAAGGACAAGGGAACAGAGCACTACTGAAGGCTTTGGGCACAGGAACCCAGCTGCTACTCTAAATAATCTAATTTTAGGCATTAAAAAACCCCAAACCCGATTTGTTTTTTGGAGTTATGATCAAGCATCATTTTTTTCAAGCTGTGTATTGTCAGCTCTGAAAGACTTTCAGCCTGGAGCCATTAGCAACATTTTGTTGGGATAATGAGAAGTCTCCTAAATTTTCTTCATCTTTAAAAGTTTCCCATGGTCCATCTTCCCCTTAAGCTCCAATGCACAGTCTTACCTGGTACCTCAGGTGTCAGGGACGTCGTGTCCAGCATCTGATGGTAGAGTTCCAAAGCTGAAGAGTTGGGGTTGGTCTCCTGTTCTAAACCCTGCCCTTGACCCACCCCTCCAGGAGGGAGGGCATCCAGCTCACTTGCTTTTGGTGAGCTCGAAGTTGGGCTCCTGTCAGGCAGTGACCTGCAGCCACGGGAAGAACATGTTGAAGGTGCCTCTGCCTGATGAAAACAGCCTTTGGGAGCATGGCCGGGAAGGAGCCTGGAGCTGGCATGTTGGTGGAACCACAGCAAATTCCTTGTTAACTTGGGTATCTGTTGTGCTAGAATACATCTTGGAGATCTGTTCTCACTCCTTTACATATCAAAATGCTTATTTATTTTAGAATAATATTTATGTATGTTCCATTTTCAGTCCAGGGACCTTAAAGCACTAATAGGGAAACTGAGGTTTAAGGAAGGTAAGTTCGCATTTTTCCTCCATTTCAGTTTTTTTTATGCACTTCCAAAGCCTATTTCAGCTAATTAGGAGTTCCGAATATTTCTGACGTCTAGACTTTGGCTTCAGTGGACTTTGACAGAGCTGTTTACCTTTGGGAGCCTGGCTGCCTGGATCCTTTTTTTTCTCATATGCTTACCCGTGGATTCAGCTTTTGCAGCAGCCGTGATAGTGATCTGCAGTGATGGTTCCAGTTGGAAGACAGATATTAACTTGCTCCACTTCTTATTCCAGATGCCTGAACTGGTACAGATATACTGCAGGGGTCTCTTTTAGGTTTCTGTTGCCCTCAAGTAAAATGCTGAATTCACAGTAACTTTGTTCATTTCCTTTAAAATTATAATTTTACAGACTCATTGCAATGAGTAAACTCAGTGTCGACTCACACAAGCTCCAGCTTTTTCAAGAGCAATGTGTGCTTTCCTTTCTGCTGAAGGACTGAACGATTAATTAAAAATCCATTTCCAAATACCCAAAGCCCAGTGCATGGGAAGACAAGGCACAGTGGGAAGTAACAAGGACCAGTAACTTTTGTTGGTCTTCTAGTGCCAGGACGGGCGTTGGGAATAACCTCTGGAGATTCATTTGAAGTTTGTGTGTTGGTTCCTGCCCTGCAGAAGAGGCAGTTGTGTGCTTTGTCTGATGCGTGCGGCACGGACAGCTCACTTGGCTGCGTCAAATTTCGCGTTGTGTAGCTGATAAGCTGTAGCTACCGTTACCGGTTTCATCCCTGGGTATTTTCTGTGCTGGATGGGTAAGGGTTGATACAACATTACTGAACAATGAGGCTCTTGCAGCACTCTTAAATTTCTTCTTTTGGATGATGAGCACCAGAAAGTTCATTGATGGATAATAAGTGAAATTAGTCCATAACCTTTACCCTCAGATCTCTTTCTTTTGGTGCATGAATACATCCCCAACCCGTTATGGAGATATAAAATGTGACTTTGGAAGCAGGAGCCTCAAGTTAGACATCTAAGTAATAGGCCTGTTTTTTAACATCTTTAGAGTCCTTGAAAGCCTCTGAGTTCCCAGCAGCTTCCTTGGAAGCTCATGCAAGCTGCTGGGTGGACTTTTGAAAACCAGGCATCCCATTTGCATGCTTTTTTCCTGTCCTTCAATGGCTTCTCTTCTTGCTTCTGGTTTGTTTTTTCCCTTTAGCCCTTAGAAAATACGTGCAGTAAATTTTGACGTGTCAAGGCTTTTAGGAATTAAAAAAAATAATTAAAGAACTCTGTTGTCAGTCAGGCGTCAGAAACGTCAGAGCGCCCAGCCCTGGGAAGCAGGGAGAGGAGGAAGAGGAGGAGGAGGGAGCCACACACACCCCACTCTTGCCCTGACATGGAGCACTGCAGCGCTCCCCCAGCTCCCAGGTTCCGAGGAGCCCCAGCACTCAGCACACTTCTCATAACTTTGCCATCTCTTACATCTGATTTCAATGCGTGTGCATTATCACAAAGCACGCAGTTACATGGTTTAACTCTCAGGTAATTATTTTGCCTTTTAATATCATCTCTTCTTAATACCTCGTGAGCTTTTGTCAGCGATGTTAGATCTTGTTCAGAGCAAAATATTTGAGCTGTGTGTGTACACGCATGTGTACACCCACGCTTCAAAGGTGATGCAATTTCCCATCAAGGTTTGGGGTGTTCTTAGCTAGGAAGAGATCAAGACTGGTTTTAGTTCAGTGCCACAAATAATGGCAGCGCTCCCTCCTGCAGGACCCTTCCCCATCCTCCCCTGGGGCAGGAGGCTGAGGAACCTGGCGGTGGCTGCGCTAGTACCCGTACCGGTTCCCGTTTGGGGGTTCATGTGCTCGCAGCAGAGGCAAGGCGAGGAGCTTGAACCTTGGGGGTTAATCCCTAGTTCTAGGCATCTGACAATTTACTTATCTTGAAAAAGTAATAGCAGAGCAGGGAACTGCGCTTGAACTCTTCTCCTGGGCACACGTTATTATCTGTCAGGGGCTGCACTGCAGAGATACATGCTGACCCGGGGCAGCTGTCTGGGTTCGGTTTGCTTCTTTGGTTTCTGTCTTGGCTGTTGCCATTGCTTGGTACCTGAAATCCCATGTTTACCTCCTCCGCTTGGTATAGAAATTAGAAATGTGGCATCCTGACATCAGTGTCAGCTTTTAGTAAGTACTGCAGGTTGCTTGCAGCAGGCATGAAAACAAAAACCTCTTCTTCTAAAGCAGCTTAAGGAGAGTATCTCTTGACGAAGGCCAGGAACTGCCCGTCCTGTAACGGTGGTCGTGCGAGCAGGGAATATTGGCAGGCCTCCATCCTGCATAACCTGCTGCCTAATTATGTTGGATGGAAGCTTTCTGGTATGTGTGGATAATAAACAGCTCGTGTATTTATGAATCTGGAATGTTCCTAAAATGAGTTAGTGCATGCTCAGCATTAGTTTCCCAAGTCTTTTTCATACTGTGCTATTACATTACATCTACTGAACAGATTAAACTCTGTTGCTGCCTAAAGGGTTACATTATTCCTCTGGCCTAGCAAGAGCATTTATGCAAGGAACATTGGTTGATTTTAATAAAAGTTATGTATGTAAATCCCTGCGCATGCAGTCACGTTATACTCTACAGAATACTGGCAGAAGTGCTTTTATCCTGAAAACACACCTGCCCACTTTTTGCAATGTCTGATTTTCCTTTAAAAGAGCAGACAGCAGCATTTTACAGCCACCGTCAGCCACACGACTTCAGCATAGTTGGCATTTGGTGCCTGGATAGAAATACTGAGCTCTGCAAACGTGCAGTGCCATGAAATCACTAGCAGGGACAGCTGAGACCCAGCAGCACGGTGTTTCTAAACCTGTGCCACGGGCAGCGTTGAGGACTGAGTTACTGAATGGGTACAGCCGGATGGCAGGGGATCTCGGAATGGCCTGGTCCATCCCCTTCCCCTGGAGCAGGGCTAGGTCCTTCCCAAAAGATGTCTAAAGCCTCCTGTAGCTGCCTGGCCGCGCGTTGGGGTACTGGCACCGCTCTGTGTGCCTGGCTTTGGGAGAGGGGTTCAGGCCTGACACAGACGCTGCTGGAGATGAAGACGGTTTTGTCATGCCATGGATCGATAAACAGCCCAGGTCTGACAGGTCCGTGTTTGCCTCCTCTGCTGGCCAGAGCAGTTAGAAATGTGACATCCTGACACCAGCGTTGTCATTAATAACTAGCGCCCGTTGCTTGCAGCAGGCAGGAGTCATCAAAATCAGTCGATGATACAGCTTGACCCTGGTTATTTCTGCGCAATGAAGCTCAGCTTCCCCTTGCGGCTGGGGGACGGTGCCCATTCCTTGTCCCCCGCCCCGGGGCTGTGACACGGTAACATGGTGCTGCTTTGCTGCTTCAGGTTACGGGGTTTGCCGTGAACTTCAGCATCTTTTTCTGAGAAATCACGGACTTCAGAAGCTGTTGAGGAATTTCTGTGATTTAAGCTAAAATATATTATGAACATTAATGAAGTTCTTGCAAAGTTCACATGCTAGTGCTTGCATTCTGCAAACATGTACCGCTGGCCTTTTCCTTGAAGGCATGAGTGGTACCAGCTCCCCCTTTACTCAAGGGGAACTCGGAGCTCTCCCTTCCCTCCCTCCTCCCCCCAGGCGCTCTCAGAAATAGGAAGGGCATGTGGAATCGCTGGGGTCAATTCAAACTATAGGATTTACTATATGCTTGGTAGCACTGTGAGCCCAGACAGAGTAACTGTATGACGAGCTGCTTTCCCAGAGGAGTTCTTTCCATTGGTGTGGCATTAGAGATTTCCTTTCACTCGCTCTAAACTGGTGTGTGATGGTAAGTTCCCGACAGACGCTTTTTGAGTTATAAATCCACTTCAGCTAAACAACACTCTGTGTGTGTGTGTGTGTGTGTGTGTGTGTGTGTGCGTGTATGTGTGTGGGGGGGGGTCCACTCCCTCCCAGTTAAGCCACCAAAGGGGGCAGTTCTGGAGCTGGACAGTGGTCATCCCCAAGGTCCTGGAAAGCACGTGCTGGGGGTGCCAGCTGGGAGAACTGGGAATCAGGCACTCCAGATGTGCGCTTTTCCCCGCCCAGACAGGGTGCATCAGCATCTGGTTTGCGATTGATTGATTGATTTATCTATTTATTTATTTTCTGCGGTGAGTGTCAATATTTGTAGGACTCGGCTCCCTGTGGAACGCCCTCCGCGGGGGGAGCGGGGGCTGACTGCGCGCCCCCCGCCAGCAGCCCCTGGGGCAGAGGCTGTGCTGGGGAGCTCCAGCCACGCAGCCTCCCGAGCCCCCCCGCAGGCATTCCCGGGCTCTCGCTTCCTGCCGGAGCCCTGCGCTCCCCCTCAATGGAAAGCGGCAAAAACCATGTAAAAGGCACAGAAGAATTCGCGTTTTTCTGGAGGAAAAAAAAAAAAAGATTAAAAAAGTCATAATATGGTTATTTCCCAGGAAGGGGAAAAACCCGCAGCCCACCCCCAAGCCCTAAAACTCTCCACATCTCCCCCCACCTCCCCCCGGGGGGTTATTCCCCGCACCGCAGCCCAGGAGCCGGGCTCTCAGTGCTCCCGCAGCCGGCCGGTCCCGCAGCACGGCGGGGCCGGGGCCACCGGGACCCCTCGGGGCGACTCGGTCCGGGCCAGCGCTGGCCGCGGCGCTGGCGGCGAGCCCTGCGGGAT
>VXBW01004677.1:184591-305001 GCA_013400375.1 Thinocorus orbignyianus
CGGGCCCGGGGCAGGTGTCCCCCCCGCGGCGGTGCGGGGCGGGGGGGGCGGTGCGGTGGCAGCTGCGGTGCATGCGGGGAGCGGCGATGAGCAGAGGGCACGGGCTCACCTCGCTTCGCTCTGCTTTTCCTCCGCAATAGGGTGTCACCGCAGCACAGCGTGTGGGAGTTCGGAGGGGGGGCCTCTCCAGCCCTAGCGCGGTGACAATGCGGTGCGGGGAGGGCCGCAGCATCGTTGGGTTAAGAAGGGGCCGGGGGAAAGGAGGGGGTTGGCGTGGAGCCTCCTGTGGGGACAGGATTTGCCGTGGCCCTGCAGACAGTGTGGGTGGAACTGGGCGCAGAGGGAAGCGCTGCTTCTCCCCACGCACTGCCCGGCAGAGCCTGCTGCTCCTGAGGAGCACCTTCCCTCATGCTGCCCTGCACGGAGCTGCCCACGCATCCCGTGGGTACCCACAGCCCCCGTGCCTGCATAGGTTTGCTGAAGAGCAGGTTTCTGGCTCTGCCTGCAGCACACAGCGCTGGGTAACGTGCTGCTGCCATCATGTCTGTAGGTGCCCGTTTCTCCTCCCCACGGTTGCTTTGAGGCAGAAGCTTGTCTCTTGCGACGTGTCGGTGCGGGGCTTGGCACAGGGCAGGGCAGATCAGGGCAGCTGACAAGTGCCTGGCAGTCACAGAGCGTGGGACACGTTTCCAGGGTCCGCCACGTGCGTGGCAGGCAGGCAGGAGCACCCTGAGCCCTGCCACCCCACCGCCCGTGTCTCGCAGGGCTGTCCTGGCTGGTCCCACCGCACGTGGCTGCTCTCTCGCCCCATCCTGGAGCCTCTGTGCAGCCCCAGATAACTGTGTGGTGCCGTGTCAGGTGTGCAGGGACACTGGGACATGCATGGCCCTGGTGGTTTGCGTCTTCCTTTGCACTGCGTTTTTGCCTTGCTTGTAGCTATCTACTGTGTGAGCTTAATTTTCTCTGTTTTTAAACAATACAAAATAATGAGACAAACTAAACTCACTTTTCTTGCTTTGTTTGTCCTCCAGATCTAATTGACTTCACACAGACAATGCTCCCAAAGACTGTATGATAATTCCCTGTTCCCGAACAAGGAGACGCGTTGGGGCCCGTACGGAGGAGGAGCGGGAGCAGGAGGGCAAGAGCTTCTCACTGCCCCTTGGCAGAGGTGCCCAGCGCCTGGCGAGGCTGCAGCACCAGCACAGGGCTGGTTTTCCCAAAGCCAGTGGGGCGGAGAGCTGACCCCAGGCACTTGGAGCCCGGGAGGACGAGCAGTGACGCCAGCATGGAAAAGGACAGCACGAACCCGGCTGACCAGCAGTATGAGTGCGTGGCTGAGATTGGGGAAGGAGCCTACGGGAAGGTCTTCAAGGCCCGGGACCTGAAGAACGGAGGTCGCTTCGTGGCGCTGAAGCGGGTGCGGGTGCAGACCAGCGAGGAGGGGATGCCGCTGTCCACCATCCGGGAAGTGGCAGTTCTGAGGCACCTGGAGACGTTTGAGCACCCCAACGTGGTCAGGTGAGGGCGGGGGGCAGGCGGCCCTGTCGCAGGGCCCTGGTTGTGGCACAGGAATCGGGTGGGCGAGAGCTCGGGTGCTCAGACAGAGTGGGCAGCATGCTGGGTGTGTGGCGAGAGCGCTGAGGCGGGCACACGAGGTGGGGTTTGAGATCTCAGCAGGCCACAGTGCTGCTGCCAGACCTCACCTCGTCCCTGCGTGTCGCCTCCCACACACACAAACACCCGTCTCCAGAGGCAAAGGTGTGTGGCTGCAGGGTGTGCGTGGGCGGGCAGGGAGCCATGAACGCACTGTTGCCTCGGGTACAGGAGGGGATGGAAGGAGCCCAGCATCTCCCTGGGTTTGTCTCAGGCGGCAGTTCTGCCAGCTGCAGCTGAGTCAGCAGCTCTGCTTATCATCCAAAAGGCAAAGATGATGAGAGCGGTGGCAGAATGTGCCTTCTGCCTTTTCAGGTGCTTTTCTAGAGAGTTGTAGGTTGCCACGTTAAAGAGCAGTGACATCTTAAGGCTTTGAGCTTGGCAGAAGAGCTGTCGGTGGATCCTGTCTGGCGGGTGCCAGTGTCTCCACGTGCTGACAGTTGTGCAGTGCTCACAGAGCAGTGGCCCCAGGATGTCCCATCCTCTCTGTCCTCTCAGTGCCACAAACCCCACATGTGGGACCCATGTTCTTGATCAGGTTCTCTCAGTGGTAGGGCTGGCCCTGCCGCAACCTCTGGCATTTTTCTCTGGCTGGAAACCTCCAGCGGCCTGTCAGCCTCTGCTGTTGGTAGTACGAACTTTGGGAGGGAAGCTTCACTTTGGGGAGACCCAGGTAGGCAGGGACCTGGAGCTGAGCAGCAGCTTGCTGATAGTGCTGTGTTAACAAGGATGTCTCCTGTTGTTTGCATTACTGTACGTACGCATTGCATAGCAAAAGGGAAATATTTCATACTTCACTGACACCCAGCCTCTCTGGATCCTAGAGAAACAGATACGCCCAGCTTAGAGGTGACCTTCAGAACGGCTTGTGGCTTTGATCCTGCTGTCCTAAGAGCTGAGAGGGGTTTATAGTAGGTGCGAGAGGAGAGGTGAGACCGAGAGTGGTGTATGAAGTGCAGTGGGGTGCGCGCTGCAGCTCACATCCACACTTTGGTTCATAACCATTCCTCTGACTGGCAGCGGCAGGGGCTCAGTCCATGTGTGTCTGCAGGGACGTCACCTTCATCTGGACACGGCGTCGTGTTTGACCACCAAATCAAGCGACTTGGTTTATGGAGGAGTGCACACAGTAGAGATAACTGGGAGTTCTCAAAGTCTCCAAAATCCAGCCCAATAATTTATGGCAGTAAATGAGAATTGGTTGTCCAGGTTTAGACATTGACATATTTGAGAACTGTGATCATTGTTTGGGGATAATTCAATGTAACAGTGCTTATGAATTT
This sequence comes from Thinocorus orbignyianus, assembly GCA_013400375.1. Classification (NCBI taxonomy): domain Eukaryota; kingdom Metazoa; phylum Chordata; class Aves; order Ciconiiformes; family Thinocoridae; genus Thinocorus; species Thinocorus orbignyianus. The sequence continues at coordinate 187,531 of VXBW01004677.1, forward strand.
TTTTGCCATTGAGACCTTTCCATATGAAGTAAAAGAATTTTTTTAAAGAACATTCTAATCCTGAGTCCAGCAAAATCATGGGAATAAAAGTCTTGCTTTCCAAAGAACTGTTTGATGAACTGTGCTTGGGTTTAAATGCAGTGCAATCTCCGCATGGCATGGCATAAATGCATTGAAGCTTAAAATATTTTTACAAGTTTGAATGAAAATCCGTTCAAGTGACAATCCGAGAATGTAGTTGCAATTGAGACATCTCTGCAGGCGTGTTCCAGGCCCTCCTGGTGGTGCTGGGACGCCTGGACCTCTGGCCGTGAGCGGTGTTCCGGGCGCGGGGTCGGTCGGGGATGTCTGCAGATGCTCACGGCCAGGGCTGCCTGCCTTTCTCCACAGCAGGCAGGGAATATGAGAAGCAATTTTAAATGTTCTCTCTTCTGCAGTGCGAGGAATGCTGGTTAAAAACTCACCTCTGTTGTGCGTGTTTCTGATCTGTAGATGAAGCTGAAAGTGGTGCTTTGGAGTGGCTGTAATCATCTTACAATGAAAGACTACTTGAAAATATTTAAATGCCCCAATTCCGTTACAAAATACGGGAGAAGAGTTTGTGATTTACTGAAATTAAAGGTCTATTTTTGTGTTATGTAAATATACTCAGAAAAGGAAATACTGTAAAAGCAGATCTGTGATTTTCAGCAGCTGACTGGGCTGTGCTTAGTTATTGACCGTGTCATGCTCACAGAAGTGTTGATTGCCTGGGCATCCTGGAGACCGGTGTCGAGGCCAGGCTCCCAATGACAAGCATGTCAAATGCTTCATCTGCGCCCTGGATTAAAATGTACATCATGTGCAGAGCACTGGGACAGCACCACAAATACTTGAAATTATTTATTTTTTTTTATTTTGAGGGATGTCTCGCTTTTCTCTGAATATCACAGGCAGCTGGCCTGAGAGAAATCAGTGAGAGCTGCAGGTGTAGCGCTCGGTCCGTGGGCTCCGAGTGGCGGCACGTGTGACCCGTGGGTCAGAATCCGGCCAGCCCTCGTGGGGAGCCGGGGCTCAGCGCTCTGCCCCTGTGACGAGGGGCTGGGTGAGGAGCAGAGCTGGCATGGCCGGGCAGAGGCAGAGCTTCGTGGCTCCCTTGGCCCCTGGGCTGCGGTGCGGATCAGCGCTGGTGCCGCAGCCCAGGGTGGGCTCCCTTCCTCCCAGGGGCTGGGAGCGCCTAGAGCCACAGGCTGATTTCCAGGGCCTGGCACTGGGGATGGAGGAGAACTTTCTCCATAAAGTGTTGAAATAGCCTAGAATAATTGTAAACAAAATATTGATCCTGTTTGTTTCCATGCTGCTGCTGGCTCCCTGGGAGAGCTTGGTTCCGCCTTTCTTCCGTCCCAGCTGGCGGGTTCCATATTCCTGCAGAGAGGGGCTGCGTTTGCCCCAGCGCCGTTGCTGTCACAGCAGTGGACAGTGAAATTAGATAAGAAGTTAGATAACGGCAGAATAAAGCAAAAAGGACTGCAAGGTTAGGAGTGAAAGAAAGTCTAACCTTCATGAGAGGAGAGGTGGTAGAGGGAGCCTCTGGACTGTTGGCTGCAGCGGGAATAAGGGCTGGGGTGGGATCTAAAATTTGGTAGGACTGTCAAAAATAGTCTTGAGAAAGGCGTGGGGAAGATACAGTTAAAGGGACGATTGCTGTGTGAGTAAATCCTCTCTGGCTGACATTTCCCTTCTGTAGAGATCCCCCTCGTCAGGACACCAAAGTCTGCTCTATTTATCTTCGCAAAACAACGTGAAAAATAGAACCTTGAAGAGTAACCCTTCCCGTGAATTGCTCTAACGTGAAGCACGTCGTAGGCTTGGAAATGTGCTTTCTGGCTGATTGGATGATGAAGGTGCTCCCCACCTCACTGCGGATAGAAAGATGTAACGCGTTCATAAAGCTTCGCTGTACACAGTAGTTCAATCTGGCAAGGATCAGTCCAGCGCTGGTGCAGCTCAGTGCTGCTCTGTTTGGGAGACATGAAATACATGTAGACAAAGGACAGACTTTGCCAGGAATAAATGACATATTAGATTCAGGAAATTCCTGTGTGTAAAACTGGGAGTATTCCCTGCTGTAATATATCTGTAAAAATTCCTCTTGTGATTATAAGGCCAAATTCAGCAATAGATTGTGTTTGGTTTATATCTCTCCTGCTGGTGATCAGAGGAATAATTTTCCCCTAATGTTAATCATCCATCAAACTGTGAATTTGCACCCTGGGAAGGTGATGCACGAGACAATACTGTAATTCTTGCAGTGCTTGTTTTCTAACATATATATACTTAATAGTTTTAACAGTGTTAGACCTTGAGCAAGTAGAGCAAACCTGCAAACCTGTGTATTTTTCCTTCCTGGCTCACATTTTTAATATACTTTTTTTTCCAGTATTTTTGTGGATTAATAAATCTTCAATTTTAAAACGCCCCAAATTGTATTGAATATAATATATTGGAATATAATCTGATGTGGGTTATTATTTCAAAGATCAGTGTCAGAAATCTCGCCACGCCAGGTCATGGTTGCCCCACAGCAAGGAATTACGAGTCTTGTTTCTGTCTCCCCGTGGGCTCAGGGAGCAGATGCCACAGCTCGCTGAGCACGGCCGTGGGGAGCACCGGTACGTGGGGGCACTGGGACCGCCAGCGTTCGCACAGCTCTGCCATGCTGACAGTTTTAGGTTTTTTTATATCCACTGGGATGGGGGTGACGCCGTGAGCTGCCCTGGTGGGGTTGTTGTTTCCCCTGCTGCGAGTGCGTGGCCTGTGCTCTGCTCTGAGCACCTTGGGAGCCCATTGACATGTCTCATGGGCTAGGGAACGCAGGGGAGGCTGGGGCACACCCGGCACCCCATCCCCTGTGCCCAGACCTAGAGACCAGCTCCTCACCCTGTTCGGAGGCCCCGGAAGTGCGGGGCAGCGTGGAGCCCCGAGTCCCGGCACACTCCAATGGAAGGGTGAGTGTGTGAAACTCCCTGTGCGTCCCGATGGAGCGATGGGGACGTGTCTGTGCCAGCCCACCCATGTCTTGCTGGCCCTTCACGGGGCAGTGTGGACTTGTAGGCGTTATGCCTTGTTCTGTTTGTCGAACCGGGGTGGTACGGGAGCATACAGAAGGAAAAGCCTTTCAAAATGCGGCCACTGGTCGTGTTTCTGATTCCAGGCTGCACTGACGCTGACATTGGCTGCTGGCTTTGTTACAGTGCTGTTAATAAGCTTAAAGGATGGTCTTCTCAAAGTCATTGAGATGTTCCATCCCATCAAGTGAAACATTTCTATTTTAGGGGGTGTTTGTCTCCAGTGAATTCTGCTTCCTTCCTTACTTCCCTTTTCTGCCAAGCGCATGTGAAACTTGCTGTGTGTGAGCTCATTCCTCAGCCCATGGCCAGTGCCTGCGCTGCCGCTCGTGTCTCTGCAGCCCCTCTGGTGGCACCTGCAGGACCCGGGGAGAAGGAAACAGGCTCCTCTCCATCATCAGGTACAAGGGTTGTCCTGCGCCCAGGAGGAGAAGAATGAGATGCAGAGATGGAGCGAAGCAGAAGAGACTGAGCTTGGAGCTCATCAAGGCTGAGGTGATTAATCTGGCAGATGAGCCTCAGCTGAGGAAGAAGAGGTGAATGAGTAATGGGAAGGAAAAACCAAAGGAGCTTTAGGCTAACACAAACAGGATAGTCCTTCAGGCAGATGTGAAGACGGAAAGCGTCTTGGCAGGAGAGAGGCATTTCCAGGCCGGGGAGCAGTGGTGGCCAGGGGGAAGGAGATGGCCCTGCCCAGGCTGCAAGGAGCAGCGCTGCAGAGGTCTTGGGGAGGGACTGCCGCCCACCTGGAGACAGGGCTTCTCTGATGGCAGGAGGGCACATGAGGATGGTGTGGTGGCACCAAAGAGGGTTTGGCAGCAGGTAGGGTCTGGAGAAGTTTGTTAAGTTGGCAGAGGACATTGTGGAGTGACTGTACAAGAAAGTCCTCTTCTGCCTACAGGCCTACCTTCAGGGAAAATAAGTGATATTCTTCCTGTCCATAAGAATTGTTTGTTAGCAATGGATGTGATGATTTAGTCTGAGTAGATGGTCTGCCAGAAACAGGACAAGATAAGAGCATGGCAGGAAGGAAGGGCTGAATATGGAATAGCCTTCTGGGCCTTAGGAAATTCAGTTTCTGGAGTGCATACAAGCTTTCTTCAAAAAGTATTTTATCTTAATCTGAATCTAAGCTTTTTAACAAAAACACGTTTCCAGTCTTTGTGCAAGTAACTGTTAGTCATTTCAGATTTTGTCCAGCGCTCCCTCCTTCACATCTGGGGTGGCTGTGGTCGTGCTCTGCTTGGGGAGATCTGCCCTTGCTGGGTCCTGCCCAGAGTGGCCACCCAGCTCCTTGTGCCACCGCCAGTGCTGGGGACAGCCCGTGGCTGCGGGCAGAGCCTCCCCCTCCCCGGGCAGGGGTTCAGGACGCAGCCTGGAAAGGGCAGGAGGGTGGATGGTCCAGGGGAGAGCAACTGGGACCAGTTTGCTCTGAGGTACCTGCCACCAGCTGGTGTGCGGAGCGGAGCCAGGAAAAGGAGAGCGCCCACCAGCCAGGGGCTGGAGAGGGGAGGTGGAGGGACAGCACACATAAGAGTGTGACTCACAGATACTGATTCTGATCCATTCGTTACATTAATGGAAGCCTTACTTCTAGAGAATTTGTCTATTAAAGTTAAAATAAAGCATGAGTCATTAATAATATCCCGATTCAACAGAAACGTGGATTTGGTATCAAGAGCGGTTGTTTGTCTTTGTAATAACTCTTAGTTGACTTAATTTGGTTCTGAAGTTTAAAAATTATTTTATAAAGTTTCGTAGCCCTAAATAAACTAGAAGGTGCTGTTCACTCCAAAACTTTGTAGCTGTATCTAGAGCATTTGGGGTTTCCTCTTTGTATGAAATCTAGTTGTTTTCCAGTTTCGCTGAACACGTTGATTCTTAAGGATCTAATAAATTATTGAAAGATAACTGTGCCCTTATACATATATAATTTAGCTGCTTTTTTGCATTTGAAAGAGGAAAATTTTCCTCCTATAGCAGTTCTTCATATATTTTTTCTTATATTCTGAAAAATACTTGGAATTGCACATGCATGGTTATTTAGCGACTATATCTTTAAACTATAAAGTGCTTGTATTTAATAAACAAGCCACTTTAGGATTTTCCAATGAACATTTTCTTCCATCATGCACTTTGACATTTTCCATTTGGGAAGCTTCCCTTTGGGAAGCTTTTGATGAGATGGTCGTCAAAGAGTGGAAATGGGACTGGTGATTTCCAAACTGTTACAAAATACCTCATTGCATCCAAATGACTGTATTGATTTGCCTATTTATTTACTTACCCTCAGCCTTTGAAAATGTGCCCCGTCCATACGGGAAAGGAAATACTCTGCTAAATAATCCTTTTAAAATCAGGCCTTCAAATTCAAACACGGTTGTGATTTCTTTAGGCAGGACAAAGAATGTTTTGTGTGAGTAATAAGAAACTCTTCAAAGTGTTGCTTTAGATGTCGTTTTAGGGTTTTAGAAGCCGCTGGGTCTCTGGCCTGAGGAGCGTCCCACCTAGTTTTAGGAGCAGGTGATGACTGTCAGTCCCTGCAGACAGGGTGCATGGGAAGGTGCCGAGGTGCTGGTACCGGTGGCGTTGCACCGGGATGGATCTCCCGCGACATGCCCAGCCAACGATTTACAAACTTAGCAAAAGGTTCTGTAAAACCAGTGACTGGTTCTCAGCCTGGGTTATCATTAGCAGGTGACTGATCACTTCTTAGTAAAAGAAAAGAAAAAAACAACTCACACGTGAATTCGTCTTTGCAGGGATTTCCCGTATTTAGTGCCCGAGAGCTGAGTTCTAGCGCAGATGAATCATACCGAGCTCAGATGGAACCTCTTCAGTCTGGACTTTTGCAGCGTTAGTCAGTGCAGAATGTTATATGTTCTTGATAGAAATAGAGAAAGGAAGTGAGAAATAGAATGGAAAAGCATATGTGATTTTCCCTCTCTTTTATGTTGAGCTAATCTGCTGGTATCTCTTTGAAGTGTGATCACTGGTAAATAGCTGAAGGTGTCTGTTGCTGTTTAACCATGTCAGAGAATTCCCCTCTCCTTGGAATCAATTCATTATAAACTGGAAACATCAGTACTCTCTTCACTGTTCCTGAAGTTAGTGTATTTCTAGGAGCTTTCAGTGGCTGTAATTCCTGGCTGCACGCGAGCTGTTGTTTCTCTTCATGTGGAGCCAGGGCTGTACTGTAAGGACAGAATTCTATCACTATTTTGTGGGTTTTTTTCCACATTTGCTGTGGTATTTTGCATACAGCTGCAGAGTAGACAGTTACCTTTGAAAAGAACATTTGCCTGGTTTAATTTGATTAGAGCAAAGCACCTCAGTCACTTCTGAGCTGGGACCGGTCCTGTTTCCGGGGGAGCTGGGGGTGCAGGGGCCGTGCTGGGGTGTCCAGGCGGATGCAAGTGGGATTGGCAGCTCCTTCCCCATAAAAGGGGAGCCTTTGGATGTCACCTTTAACTTTTGCTCCTTACGACAAGGAATTGGACGCCTTGTGGTTCTATGAAAAAACCTGGAAACCTATAACGCCTAGAAATACATAATGGTGCATTTTTAAAAAACCCTGGGATATTAAAAACAACTATGGGATATGAAGGTCTTTTATTTAAAACGAACTTAAACAACCCCAACAACAGCATTTGGGTAAAGGTATAATTAAGCCAGTATATAAATAGAAACATGGTAGATTTCTTGTGGATATGTTGTATCAATGTTAAAATTGTATCCAGTTTACTAAGTCTCAGTAAGATTCCCACCTTCTGTCACTCTCGTGGCTTTGGCTTTCTACACCTTTCCTCATTGCATAAATATATTTTGAGGGTTTTTTTTTATGATGCAATCTAAAGATGATATTAGAGTACTCAGATTTACAGTATTATATATTATTTATGATTTTTACTTTTCAGTTGCCCTCGCTGGTGATCAAATCATTTTCCTAGAAAAACTCTTGTGAGATCCTAGAAAATCAATGCGTCTCTTAATTCCGTAAATTATAGTTGGATGGCATTCTCCTGAAAAGACAGGTCTGATCTTTAGGTGCTCTGACCTGGAAGTGGTAGGTCATCGTCTATACAATGTTTTAAGCAGAAGATTGCAGTTGAAAGAGGATCTTTTGGTTAGTCTTGTATTGCGCTCTGGAAGCCAATATGCGCAGTTAACTGTTGGTCTGGGTGGACACTCACTGCTAACGGGGGAATCTCATCCACACCTTCCAGCTAATCCAGGAACGCAGCTGCACTTTAAGGGCTGAGTTTCTGCTGGTGAAGTCGAAGCTGATAGAGCCACACTGGTTCAAACAGCTCTGGTTGTTCAAATCATGAAGTTAAGCTGAGGACAGGCAGCCTGTACAGAGGTGTCCCATCGAGCATGCAGGTTTGGGATTCCACCACGTAGATGCTGCAGCTCTTGAGCTCACCAAACTGGGTGTAAAAAGGCTTCTTCTGTTAGGAGTTTTTTCACTGATGTGGACTCAGAACTTCTGTTGACCCCTTCTACTCCAAGTTATATTCCCTTTTAGCACCACGGATAATTCCCCTCTGTGTCAGTATGTACCCTCTGAAGTCTGTCTCTACGTTGTCACCTGAGGCAGTGCATATCAGGCACCAGCCTGCATCACACACGTGATCATTTCGGAGCCACGTGCACCTCCCTTCCTCAAGAGAGAGTGCTTCTGTAGCTGCAGTTAGGTTAGGTCTAACACTTTATTCACTAGCACAGGACTAGAACCTTTTGTATTGATTTCCAGGGTTCTTTGGGACAGTGAACATTAATGGCCTGTATTATTTTTCTCTCCTAGGAAGTAGGTTACAAGGTGAATCTCATTCTGCTAACTTATCTAACAGCATACTTTGCATTTGTGATCTTTACAACACTGAGATTGAGCAGCGTCTGCACTTTTAATTAGTGTGTTGTTTATCCTTAGATCACCCTCTAGATTGCTAATGGAGATAGGCCTACCCACTGCTCTTTGTGGTTTCCTTGCAGGTGTCTCTAATCAATTCGTTGCCTCAACGTTCATCTCGGCTTTTTATAAAATGCTGAGTGATGAGTTTTGTTCGAAGCACTAATACCCATATCCAGACAGGTTTGAATCAATGACGATAGTCTGAAAATCAAAATTAAATGTCTCATTAGTTAGGAGTTGGCATTCTTCGAAGGGCCCAGACAAGTCAGTACTTCTGCAGAACCGAGCACCTGTGTTTCTTCATTGCATGGACCCCTGTTCGTGGCGTTGCCTTCATGTTGGTGACATCATCCCAGAAAAGCCTTACCTGGTGGTACCAACAGCGTGCTGCGCATTGCTCACCTGCCTCCCTTCCTCAGAAATCAACAAGGCTTCATGGCTTTTTTTTAATACTATTTGGTCACGTCTTTTAGAGGTGTCTGTGATTTCCAAAGGAGATCTTTGTGCAGTGGGGCTGGAGCCGGGGGCTCTGGCAGTGCAAGAGCAGCAACAGCTGGGGGGTGCCCGGGACAGCCGGGTGACGCCTTTGGCTGAAAACGGAAGGTGTTTGCGGCTACCAACAAACCCCAGTGAGGTGAGCAACACTGGTGAGGGAGCCTTCTCAGAAGATGTGTGAAGTATGTTGGATTGTCGGTAAGGGTTTGGACAAGACATGTTTTTATCAATTGGCAAAAATGATGTGCTTTTCTTAGGAGCAGGGTGGGGGTTTCCGTGCTAAGTCCTGAGCTCAGGCCATGCAAACCAGACATTGCAGTGTGGAGGGGGCAGGATGTGGCTGGAATGGGTGGGCATTGCTTGGTTACTCCTTACCCAGCTGTGAGCTCCAGCAGAAGCCATTCGGGTCCAAACTTGTTCATCTTTTGCAAGAGGAAGGGTAGCTGGAGGTGTGTGCTGGAGACAGCCAGTCACAGCCCACGAGTGCTTCAGGGACCTCTTGGAGCTGTCTCAGGGGAACCTCTCCTGTGTTTTGCTCATTTCCCTTCGCTCTGCCATACTGGTCTCCTACAGGATTTGCTGCTAAGCGGGCTAATTATCTCATTATCAATAGGATTTTGATGCTACTCATGGTTTCATTGTCTCAGATTCCTTTTGATCAAATGATATGATTGTACAATTGCCAGTAGTTTGAAAATTTTAGTGTCTAACTTGTATTCCACTTTAATTATCTAAAACCTGAGTGCTTGGAAAGCAGTGACACTATACTTTTTTCTTTTGAAATATCTATATATTTTTTATTTAAATTATTAATTTAAATATTTTAATTTAAATTATTTGTAATTTAATTATTTTTCCATAATCTCAAAAGTTGTTAGCCCGCATTGCTCGATAACAGCCTGCAAAAGGAAAATCAGTCAATAATGCCAACAGATTCTGCTCCATGGGTTTTTGTGTTGAGTGTCCGTGGAGCTAGTTCTTCTACAGACTGATTTACCAAGCTTGAAAACAGATTCTTTTATTATGGAACGGAATTGTAGTAAAGCAAATAAGTTGCTCTATTAACGTGTTTGGATGTGCATATTATGTACATGTGCATGTGTGGGAAAAAAAGCTGAGAGAATTTCAAGATTTGTCTGCATTTCCACCAGGAAGTTCAGAATTATTATTTTGGACCGTGCCTGAAGTTTGTCAGACGTGTAGGACTGCAATTAGTTTAAAATATGTGCCTTAAAAATGTCTGAACAGTTTTCTTTTTGAAAGTTAAAAGAAAAAATTGAATGGGAATGAGGGGAAGCCAGGAACAAACCCATCCACAAAGCTAATTCTTTTTAAAAAGTTGCATGACATTGAAAATTGGAACTTGGAACCGAAATGCCATCTCACTTCTAAGTAGAATAAAATAGTAAATTTTATTAAATGTATTCTGGAAAGAGTAAATGAAAGTTCTGAAGCCTGATGGGAGTGGCAAAGGGCCCAGGCAGCACCCAAAGGAGGAAACATCTGATGGCTCAACCCCGCCGGGGCACAGCCCGCTGCGGCGGCCACTGGGCAGGGATGGCCGTGTGGGAAAGCAGCAGAACTCATTTTGGAAACAGATGGCTTTTTCTTCCTCCCGTGTGCAGTGCAAATATATTTGCAAAGGTTTTAGGGAGTATTTAGATCATGAGAGTGCGTGTCTCCTTTTCACATTGACCCCTTTAAAAATTTTTCAGATCGTGTAAAATTTAAGGTCATTTTGGTCTCTCTTCTTTCAAGCATGAAATTGTCATCTTTAAATGGCATTATTCACTCACTTCCAGAGCTCATTCATCCCAGAGCACATCCTTTATACAAAAATATTGCAGTGTCATTCTGTTGGCTTTTAAATGGAGGCTTTTCTTAAAAAGACTGTTGAGTTCTTGAAACGATTTCACTGAGATTTTCTGAACGGACATGATTATCACAGCATTTCTGATATATTGATCACTGTCATTTGCACAAGCCTGAAAAAGTGTTCTTGTGCTTTGGAAAACCCAAACTCTCTGCCCTGAGGAGAGAAGCGGTGCAGGCTGCGCTGCGCTGGGGTCCGTGGCCCTGTTCCACAGGGCTTGCCTACAGGGCCTTCATGGAAACCAAACTGCTGCGTCTTCTGGGTTTAGGGGAAAAAAGCTCCCTATGTGTTTCTTCCAAATGGACTGGAGACAGTTACTTTTCAGTCAAAGGTTTTCATAATCCAGATGTGGATTCTTATTCCAGAATATATAGATGCCCCTTGAGATGTTTGAAAACTAGGACAGGCCTGCGTGAAGGGTAGGTGAGGGAAAGCACCATAAAGTTTGGCTTTCTCTTCACAGGAAGCCACTTCAGTTCTGTGATAACTCAGAAAGCGGCTGAATGGACCTTTGTAAAACACATGAACTAAGTCACTTCTAGGTGGAGACAGCTGGGGCCTATTTAATATCCTGTGTGAAATGGTAGAGGTCAGCTTCCTGGAATAACTCTGGGGTTTTGTTTCAGGACTGTCCTGCTGCAGGCACCCGGGTGCTGGGGGCTCCCGAGCTGGGGTGTGTGTGAGGAAAGCTCCGGGGCCGCGTCCCAGGCCCTGCCGTCCCCGCGGGGTGCTGGCAAGTGTCCCCTGGCCCCGGTGTCTCTGCTTCCACCTGAGGGCCTGGGGCCTGTTAACGCGGGCAACTAGTCCCGGGGTTGTTTTCCCGTCTTATATTCTCTGGATTTAGATGTCGGGATTGTAATTGAAAATCATCAAAACATGGTGCTTTGGGCAGCAAGTCCCGTGATTCTCGATGTGCAGGTGCACCGTGGATACCGAGGGTGGCTGCCATTTAGGACCTTGGATCCTCAATCACTTCACTTATCTTGGCAGTTTTACGATGTCAGTTTTTCCCCTTGCAATTAGCGCAGCCGTATCTCTTAGATTGTACATTTCCTTCATGCATTCCCTGTGTCTGTTCAGTTTAATTACTCTTGACTCCTTGAGTTTGGAATCTTACTGTAGGAAAAGCTCCTGCCATTCCAGTGCGTGTTGGCCGTGTGAGTGATCACTGCCCACAGGCTGGCACCGCCGGTGAGTGTCACCCCCAGCAGTTCCAGTGGCAGCTTAATTAAAAGCCTGTGGTGCAATAAGCGTGAAAATTCATATAAAAAATGTACATCGATGAAGATGTCCAGTATGACATTTCACAGCGTGAACATTTGGCTTTTCCTTGACCAGGTATTTAAGCAGAAGATAAATGGAAGCTCTAAGCAAGAGTTGAGGGAGCTGATGGTTTCTGTTAGGTAGAAAAGAGCTGGAAATGGGGGCATGAAGTGGTAGTGCGGCGGTGGGGCAGCCGGGGTGGGCGCAGCCAGGAGAAGTGTCTGTAGGCTGTGGTGGTGCCGCGGGCCCTGTGCGGGCTGCAGAGGTGCCTAGTTCATCGGGACAAGGGCTGGAGCCCGTCCACCCCGCTCCAAGTCTCTGCTGTTTCTCGGGCAGAGCTGAACAGGGTGATTGTAGGGTTGGGGTGGATGAGAGAAAATAATGAGGACCAGCTCCTTCAGCCCTCAACGTCTCTTGACTTATTCTTGAAATAAAAATAATTGTATGAATAAACCAATTCACATATGTCTTAGCAATGATTAGAACAACTCCCAGCTAGCCCAGTATGTTTCTAAAGCGAGAAGGAGCAGATGGCTTAGGCAGGAGCAGGTGTAAGCACAGCACAAACCCAAACCTGTCATCCCCAGCAAGCTAAGGCTCGGAGCCGTGACAGTGATTTGAACTGGAGAGGGTCCTGAGTGGTCTGTGCCCCCTGCTCCGTGGGGCTAGGCAGCCCCTGCTTCCCCCCAGCCAGATGCTCACTGGCCCACAGCCATGCGGCCACCTCGATGAGCAAGGGCCACCTCAGTGAGTAAGTGTCCCCTCAGTGAGTGCCCCCTCAGTGAGTGCCAGGAGCCCCCTGCCCTGCCCTGCTGTCCCCACGTCCCGGCTGTCCCGCAGGGTGCTCTCCTCTGGCAGAGCAAGGTCCCTCGCCCTTGCCCTGCCATTCCCCTCAGTGTAAAAATGGGTTGGTGCCCTGGGAGCCAGACCTCCTTTTGCAGGATTTGTTATAGTTCGCTCACTTCTTTCAGCAGTGTGGAAGGCATTGTTGCAAAACAACCCAAAGAGAGTTTCATCTTGTGTTTATATCTGACATACACCAGCATTTGCAAAACGCTGAATTTGTTTCAAAACTCTCCACACATTAAAATGTAAACCCTCATCTGGCGCTGCTGAGAGATGCCCCTAAAGAAACAGCTGCTTGTGCCCCGAAGTAATAAAACGGTCAAATGAAATTTATTGCCGGCTCAAAATGCTACTCACACCTCATTCTCATTGCCAATCCCCGCAAATAATCTTTAATTTGTTTTCTTTTACGTACGTGTGCGAGAGCTCAAAGGTAGCGCTCCCAGAGCTGCAGAGCCTGCGGGTCCCTCACCCCGAGCTCAGCCCTGGGGACTGAGGGAGCAGGGACTGGCCACCAGACATCGCCCTGAGGAGCTGGAGGATGACAGCACCTGAGAATCTTGCAGAAATGCACGTTTTGATTTTTCTTTGCATGTGCTATGAATTAATTAAAAAAAAAAAAAAAGAAGAAAAAAAAAGGCGGATTAGTAGGAGAAATGCTGTGACTGCCCGGGAACTGGTACGGCCACGTGTGAATGACTGCAATGGGGAGATGGCAGCCATGAGGTCCATGTTTTTAAAAACTTGTAAAGTGCAACATCTCAAATTCTGATGAGACTTGTCAGGAATTTGTGTGCTGATGGAAACGGGGATCCCTTTACGCGTAGCAAGTGTTTAAGAGCAGTTGCCCCCTGGCTAAATTGATTCAGCCAGGAAAAACTTGTAAATTTCTATTGAAGATTTATTAGTCTCATTTGTTTCTGTTCAGCACAACCTGAATCTTAAACTCTGTGCTGCAGGTTTGTCACAGGTGAAGCTGCCTTTCGAATTAAAGGGAATTGTGGGCCTGAGCCAGAGCCCCTTAAATACGGTGGTGACTTGATGAGCCTCAGGTGTGGGCCCTGCCCCTGGAGCTGCTGGGGCTGACCCCGGGCTGGGGGCACCGAGTGGAGAGGGCAGAGGTGTCTGCAGTGTTTGGGTTGGGGTTTTATTTCACATCTCTTTCATTTAAGTTCCTCGTGAGAAGAAATATTTGTAAGCGTCTTCAGGAATCAATTGAAGATAATCTGGAATCCCAGCAGGTAAAGTCTCTCGATTGCAGTCTGCCTGGGAAGGACTCCTGGGGAAGATGTGCCGTCACACTCCGGAATTAACCCAGAGTCCTAGAGGTGGTTGGAAAGCCAGGGAGGGGAGGCTGAGATGGGGGTACTGGGGTGGGAGTGGGTGCTTGGGGGTCTGTGCTGCTCCCTCCAGGCAGTGACTGGCTGAGAGGAGGAGAAAAATGACCTTTTGGGCTTTTGTTCCACGTGCACAGGCAATGAATTACCTGTTTTTTTGTTTCCTGCTCTCGTTTCTGGAGGGTGGTGGGTGCTCCCTTGGAGTCCTGGGGGTCCCCTGTGGGCGGGGTCTGTGGGGCAGCTCAGGGTGCCTGGATCCTGCGGGATCAAGTCCCACCACCCCTCAAACCAAGACTGCCTCCAGCCTTGCCCCCTGGCACTGGCACACCTGAGGACGTTCTTGAGCTGCAGCTGGAGGTTGGTGTGGGGCCAAGGGAGCACTGTGGCAGCAATGAGCACGCAGGCTGGGCCATCAGTCTGCAGCTCCTTCCCCAGGCCCTGCTGGTTTCCATCTCCTACCAGGGATTTTCTTGGCTCTGATGTCCTCTAGAGAGCCGAGAACATTGCATTGACGAAGTGATAGGTAGCAATAACCCCAAATATAAGCGGAAGGGGACCTGCCAGGTTTTGCTGTGTTTCCCTGCAGAGGCAGCTGCTGGTTGTTGGGCACACGGACACACAGTCTGGGGCCTGAGAAACTCCATGGGTTTCCCTACAAATTCCTTGAATATGTCAGGACAACACAATTTAAAGGGCTAAAAGAACGAATTTGGTTCTTAAATTAACAGCTTTCTTTACTAACATATAGACTGTTTGTTTACTTTGTACATTGAAGTGTTGTCAACTTTAGCCAATTTAGCCTTCTATTTTTCTTTACATTTTTTTGTCTCCTGTTTTCCTGCTCTCTTGCTTTCACAGTGGAGTGTTGTTGAACCACGGAAGTTCTCCCTTTCAACAGCCAGTTCTTGATCCTTCCTGGAGAGCCATGGACTGTTTGGTCCCATCTCTACCTATGACACAGGGTAGAAATGTATTTTCTTACAAGGCTTCAATGTGTTGGGTGCCTCACAGGTCACTGCGGTGAGGCTTTTTCTGGGGGTCTTCACCAAAGCTGTTACTGCCAGGAAAAGCAGCATGGCAAGATGTTTGGACCCAGAGCTCTCTCCCCTTCTCCTCGCTGCCACCTCCCCAGCTTTGGGCTTCTTTGGGATGCTGTGGGCACCAGCTCCTCTCCCCAGGCAGTGGCAGCACCGCCAGGGCTGGGGGGTGTTTGCAGCGTCTGACGAGCCCCCTTTGTCCGCCGGCTCAGTGTCTGCCAGCGCTGGCTTTGCCCCTTATCTGCTGTCAGTCAGGCTGGGATTCCCGAGGGCTTAGTGCACACTGGAAGGTTAACTGGGGTTCAAATTGAACCTGAGTTTTGTGTAGGGCCACCATTCCCCAGCAGGATTGTGGCTGTGGAGTAATCCCAGTGTTATTGGGGAACAGCAGCCCCTGAAAGCTGGCGGGGGACACCAAAAAGATGGACCTCTGCTGTCACCTGCTGCGGTACCTGCTTCTCAGTTCTCACTTTTCTCCATGTATCTCTGCAAAGCAAGAGCTTGGAATCAAGTTTGCACTGGAATTACTTACTGCTTCAAAAATCCTGAATTAAATACCTGGGAAACTGCTGTGATATTGCAAGGATTTAAAAAGTCTATGAGATGGTGCACAGGATTGAAACGGACATTTGATTTTTTGCTGTGAATAGTTTTCATACGGAGTGGAGGGTTACTATTTCCTTTGTTACTTCTGATACGTTGGCGTCACCATCAAGCCTGAAGGGTGGCTAAATCAGATTATTAAGCTACTAAAGAATGAATGGGAATTTGTACTGTTGTAAAATCTTCTGAAGATGAGTCTTTGGTTTTATCTAAATCCAGGAAAGAGATGATCAGCTTAGATTTAGGTCCTGCCGGTTTGGCACAAGCACGAATTCAGAATACAGTCTGCAATGTGGAGCCTGTAATGATCAGTGTGACTGAGCTGCATGTGGATAACGACTGGATTTTGCTGTATCCCATCTCGTGTGGGCACAGCTGGGAGTCTGGAATAACTTCCGTGCTCCTTTCATATGGATTAAAAGAAATCAGTATTCAGACAGGTTTTATTTACATGTTGAGCAATTCAGGGGATGTGAAAAGGAATGCAGCTTTCCCTGAGGAAGGGGGTCTCCAGAAAATCTAAATGCTCAGTACAGGGTGCGCAGCCCTGCCCGTGGGTCGGAGCATCTGAGCTGGCAGCGCCTGGAGCCTTGGCTCTGCCTAAGGCCGAGTGCCTGACTCTGAAGGGCAGCGTGCGTCTGCTGGCCGGCATCACGAGGGCACTATGAATAGGTCAGACAGCTATTGCTGATCCTCAACAACCTGTCAGCCGCTGCTGTCACAACGGGCCATGCTGTGTCTCTGGGTTGGGGTGACTCGGCTGGTCCCTCACAGAGGAACTGGCAGGCTGTGCAGGGTAAGCGTGGGCGCCAGCAGGCTGGGGGTCCTCGGGAATGGCAACGGCTCAGGGGGTGGCCAGTTGGGATTTAAAATTGGTTGCAATTGAGGCTGCTAATGGCCTGGTGAGGATAATTCAGAAATATTCACAAGTGTTTCAAAAACTGATGTGCTGTAGAACAAGTCCTGAAAGTGAAGTTCTACAAGGCAGGTTATTGTT
Organism: Thinocorus orbignyianus; assembly: GCA_013400375.1. Lineage (NCBI taxonomy): Eukaryota > Metazoa > Chordata > Aves > Ciconiiformes > Thinocoridae > Thinocorus > Thinocorus orbignyianus. The sequence goes on from VXBW01004677.1 coordinate 204,004, forward strand.
TGAGTTTCTGGTCCTTGCTTATTAAATGTAATCTCCCTTCGCAAAGAAAGGGAGCAAGGAATGTCCGTGTGAGGGCTAGCAAAGGCAGCGTGCGGCTATAAACAGAGGTGCAGAGAACCTCACCAGGCATGGTTTTCCCCGAAGTAAAGCTCTTTAACAGCCACATCTTTCAGGGCGTTGGGTGGTGACTGGGTCAATGTAGCCAGCCAAAGATGAAAACATCTTTGGGGCACAAATCTTGGCTTCTGTTGAGAATGACAATTCTCTGGTGGTTTCACCAGTGCAGACCTTTGTTGGCATCAGGAGCCCATCCGTGCTGGCAGCAGGGCCGGTGGCTGTGATGGGTCGGGGCTCAGCCCCCTCTGTGCCCGGCCAGCCTGCCCCATCAGCCCATGCCACCAGAATTCAACCAGTGCTATTTCCTTGGCTTTCAAGAGCATCTCTTCCTCTGCTGGTTTCTCTGTCTCTCTTCCACACACACACACTTAAAGAACAAAACCATCTTTTATACAGCTAAGCATTCTAAATAATTTTTTCAAGCCAGAAAGGGAGAGGGACTGGGACAAATGGCAGCAGAGCTCCGCTTGCAGATGAACCGTCGCCTTGTCATCCTAATATCCCCTTCCTTCCCTTAAACCTGGCTGGAGAGCGGGCTCTGGGCAAGAACATTGGCTGAGCTCTGCTGGAGCAAGTCCCCAGGACAGGACTTTCCCCTCGCTCTCATCCTGCAATCGCTTCTGCGCGGCAGCTCTTGCTGCTCTGTGCTCAGCAGATAACAAGTGAGTGACTGCAGTTGGAAACATCTATCTGCATAACATCTGCCTCTCCCAGATAAATTCATTTATTTTATCTGATGTTACGTTCTGCCCTTTTCTGCTGTTTGCCTGAAAGGGGTTTCCTCTGCAGACAGGAGAAGGTCCTGCTGCTCTTTCCTGGACGGTCAGCGAAGCAGGACAAATAGTCGTAACCTGCAGGAAACCAGCAGAAACGTGGACAGCAAGGGTTTGAGACGTGAAGTTGCTGTGAGCGGGGTAGGGGTACCTGAGCGTATTGACAACAGTTCTCGGAGCACTTCAAAAACCAGTCTAGTACCATTTAAGGACTCTCTTGTTAGTACCAGTCAGTGGATGTGGTAGTTCTCAATGGAATTGGCGTAGCGGTGTCTCTTATAAGAGCCTTACACACTGAGACTGCACTGTAAGGTGAAGGTGACTGAGGTTGCGTTTGTCACGTTACAAGTTGTCAGAAGCTGTGGAGACCTCAGGACGTATCAACTAGTTTTCGGCATTCAAAAAAACCCAAGTGTTTCTGTGGGAAGGCAGGCATCGTGCCCGGTTATAGTGGAATCCAGGAGGCACTGAAGACCTGGAATAAAGCGGGGACATAGATTTGTATCCGATGCACTATTTTCACTTTAGCCCAATTAACTTGAGCCAGTGTCTGCGTTAGAGGCAGGTTCCCGGTCAGCTCAGCGCTGCTCCAGTGGGGCCTGAGCCATCGGGTGCTGCCTGACTCCCAGCCAAACATCTTGCTAAATACTTGCAGGATTTCTCATAGCGGATCTTGCTTTAATCAAATAATTCAATCGTTTCTTTCCGCAGTACAATAGAAGGGCAGGGCTTGTGTTTACAAAGTGCTCGGTATGGAAATCCTGCATTAAGGCAGGCACGTTTACCTCGCTGCTCGCGGGGGCTCCGGGCAGAGTGAACCCCTTGCCCATGAGGGCACAGCCTGCCAGGCACCCGCTGCGGCCGGGGGAGAGACTCCTGGCTACAGACAACAACTTTACAGCTGATTTTCTCCCATATTATTGACATTTTTTAACATAATTAATAAAGCAGTAGCTTCATCCCTATGGAACCTGCAGAACAACGAGGCTGTGTCTCTCTCAGTCTGTCTCCGCAAAGATTAGGGCAGGGAGTCCCATGTGGTCTCCGGATGCTGCGGGTGTGTGAGCTGTGCTTGCCATCATTACCTTTCTGTGGTTTCTGTGAGCAAACACAGCGTGCTGCTCGCCGCCCGGCGCGGGGTCTGCAGCCCTCCTTACCGGCAGCGACGCATGTGGAGTTTCCCAGGAAGGGTGTTTAACGAGGGAAGACAATATTATTACTGGGAGCTGATGTTACTGCTCAGGAATAGGTGACTACAATTGCGCTTCTCTGAGCTCTTTATTTGGCCATGCCAGAGCCCAAACCAGCCACATACAGAAGAATTAAAGAGAGAATCAGCATTTCCCTCCCCAGTGAGCTGGAAATCACAGTGAAACTTTTTTTTTCTTTTTTTTTCTTTAATTCCAATTCTGCTATAGTCAAAAAGATAATTTTGCCAGTGTATTAAATACCTGGCAAAAAAAAAAAAAAAAAGGTGTTTTAGAACATTTTTAGGTAAATGTAGGTCAACACAAAGGAATCATACAGTTAGAAATATTTTCCAGTGTTTATGTTCAGATGTTCAGACCTGTCTGGCTCCTCTCTATTTGCATGTGTTGGGGTTACAGGCAGTCCGGCTACATTCCACATTGATTTATATAAATATATTGCAGATTATTAACCTCCAGCCAACTACCAGCAAATTCTACTTTTGAGGAAGGTTTGTGACTTTTCACAGCCCTGATTTCCTGTGCACAGGCCGTGTCTCCCCGGTGTGCCCCGGGAAGGGAATCAGGGAAAGCTCTGTCTGTAGGAGAAACGTGCCGAGACATTTGCTGTTACAGTCGCTGTGCTACCACAATAATTTAATTAATGTTTGTTCATATGCTGTTTACAGATTCAGTGCAGATTAGTGTTCCAGTAGAGGCAGGGTGACAACCTCCCCATAATCTATAACTACGCTTCCCCTCACGTCCAAGGACAAGGAACGCTGTTCCTTGGTGCTGCTGTCGGAGCCCCCGCGCTTGGCACCCGGCGGGGAAGCGGGGGCTCTAAGGGAGAGAACGAAAGGCCCGTGGAATAAAGCAAGGGAACTGCTGCCTTGCTGACCAACACAAGCTGTGTGACCGGTGTGCTCCTGGTGGCAGGTTCCTCAGTTTAGCTGTATTGACCTTTTTTTATTAGCTCTATTCAGACAGTTTTTAGATCTATTGTCACCTCATAAAAGTAGCGATGGATTTTCTGCCTCGCATCAGAGAGAAAAGCAGTCCGATCTCTATAGTTGAAAACTGAATGAGTAAGCACATTAATCAAGCATGTGAGCAGGGAGCAGCATCCTTCCAGTGTGGTTTTGTAGAGGTGGGACTTGGGAAGGACAGTGACTGGTACCAGCAGGGGATGAAGCTCTGAGGGATGGGCAGGGTTTGGGAATAAGGTAAAGCTGGTGTGAAGTGGTGGATGAAGTGGAGGAGATGAGAGGAATCCTAATTAAAAAAAGAAAACAATAGGAACTAGAGTAATCAGACAGGAATGTGACCTTAGGAAGAGCTTTGCAAATTACTTTGAATTTGATGTTGTGCAACAAGGGGAAATGATAAAGAAATTGCAGTAAGAGAATGACAGAAAGCGGTGGGAGAGGAAAGCGGCATCCTGTGCACAAAGTTTTTTTCCAGAGTGCATCCTGACTCTCAAGGTATTCCTTGTGTCCAGGACCTTGCAGGAGTAATCAGCAAAGCAATTCGGGTTTTGCCCAAGTAGATTCGATTACCAAGCTGTGCGATGGTGAACATGAGGGTTCTGTGGGAAGAAACTGAAGGGACACACAGACACACTCTGTATCTTTTCTCAAAAATGTTTCTCTCAATTATTTTCTTTCAAGTGACTGTAGGTGCTGCAGCACAGAATGTGGGTGAATATGAAGTCACTTTCTGTATTAACTCTAGGTGCTCTGTCCAAAAAACCACTTTCTTTTCTTGAGATTATTTCCCTTTGAACAGCTGATGGATTCTTAATACTAAATCCTGTTTCAGAATCCACCCACAAAGGAGAGATATGATATCATTGCAGTACCAGTAGTTATCTGATGAAAGAAGAGGTTGAGGATGGCTCTACCTCTGGCAAGCTTTTTTTTCACACTGTGATCTCCAAGAAGTGTGATGAGACCTGTGTGAAGTGTCGGGTGTGTGTCTGTGCTGGCTCCTGTGCACTCACCTCCTCTCCTTTCTCCCTCCCCAGACTATTTGATGTCTGCACCGTGTCCCGGACGGACAGAGAGACCAAGTTAACATTGGTGTTTGAACACGTGGATCAAGACCTGACGACTTACTTGGACAAAGTTCCAGAGCCTGGAGTGCCTACTGAAACTATAAAGGTATTTAAGAAGAAAGATTGTGGATATCATTTCAGAAAATAGTGATAGAAAGGGCAAAGAGCTAAATTGAGAAGACCAACTGCGTTTGGATTCCATGGGATTTTGTTATATTGAGTAATGCCCAACTTGAGAAATGGATCACGGCACCAAGAGCTTTGTGGAAATGTTGCACTTGTTTTTTCTCTCTCTTTTAGATTTATAAATCCTCTGAATCTCAACTGTTTTACCAAAAGTAGCATTCCAAATCATTAAGAATGACCTTTTCTTGCAGCTGTAGGCAGATGATTCCATTATTGTTTAGTCAAGGAGTACTTGAGCCTTCCCTAGAAGGTGTCTAGTGGAGTACTGGGTAAAACAAATCCTGTGCTCCCATCCCCTTCCTGTGACCTTTTGTTCCCCCAAGAGATGCCTTTGTTTCATCTCTCTGCTGCCAGGAAGGTTTCTGCATGTTCCAAGAGCAGGAGGTGTTCCCTGTGGGCCTGCAGTTTGCTCTGCAGAGGCTGGCTGGAGGAGGAGCGGAGCCGTGGCCAGGTGTAGGAGCTGGGAAGTGACTGGAAGTATGGTCTTAGTGTTTTCCCATCGTGTTATCTCCTGTTCTGCACCAGTAAGGGACAGCTTCTTCCCAGGACGGGACATATCCCACAGCCAGGTGCTGCCCTGAGGAACGGGGCTGGAACTGCTTGGCCGAGTGCCTGTGCCTGGGAAGAGGGACTGACCTTCCTGCATTTTGACTGTGGCTCTTCAGCGTCTCTTCTGATTTTTCGTGAGGAGAAATAATTTGTGCTTTTGGAGACAGATTATCTTGCATTTGTATAAGCGCTTTCTGGGAGTATGTTGTGTCATCTTAGTCTGGCAAAAGTCCTGAGGGAGGAAAAGAGAACATGAAACCTATCTGAAATTTAGTTGTTTTAATATATTTTTTTTGTTAACAGTTTCAAACTTAGGAGTTGTTTGATCTTTCAGTATAAAATTAGACATAAAACTGATAAAGATCTTTAACCTTGTGTCAAAGTCACAAATGTATAACATCAGTCAATTCCAGCAGCTGTGGTTTTTAGCAACTTTAGTGGATAAAATAAAATCCCTTTAAAAAGGGATACTGCTTTGATTCAGTCACAGCAGAAGACTGGAGTGTGCCCCTTGCATTTCAAGGACTCATTTACGATAATGCTTTTAGGGCTCTACTGCCTCCCAGGACTTTGGTACTGCCCAAGGGAGCTGTATTTCAGCGTAACTGGCACTGTGACACTCACATACAATGTGCCCAACACACTATCTGAGTGTATGGAAACGGATGGGAAGGGAATGCCTAAGCTTCTGAAATCTCAGTGTGAAATGTCTTTCAAGCTGTTTCGTTTAAAGCTCATGGAAGAGGTGAGCACTGGACTGAAACGCTTGTGATTATCTAAAAGCCTGTTTAAGTTTGCAGTCCCAGATGGCGTGTGAGCACAGATTTCCTGGAGGTTACCTGTCGGGGAAGGGGATTGTTGGGTTTGCTGTTGATAGGCACTATTCTGCGCACACGGTTTACTAGTTCAACCTGCCTGATATGTCTGATAATTCGGCACAATAAAAGAGAAAAATTTGGCCACACAGGAACAAGGGGCAGCAATTCTGGTCTGTTATGTACAGTGCAGGCTCCGTGGCAGCCAGTGAAATTGCCGAGTGTAAAATTGAGCTTGTGGTACATACAACCCTTTTTTAAATGGGTGAGGAAAAATGTAAAATTGTGGTTTGCTTGGTTGTTTTTGTTGATTTCAGTGTTTGCCCAGTAGCTGATGTGTCATTTCTTGAATTCTGTTTGGCACGGGGGAAAAAGAGAGATCCAGGTAACTGGAGTTGCCCACTGTTGCTTCGCTGTTTAGGGGCAAGCACCCAGTTGATGGAGGTACATTTGCTGGTGGTCAGGGCTGAGCACATGAGGAAGGTCTCGAGGCTTATTCCTGGTGCACGTCGGTACCGTTCTATGGGCACAGCCCTTGTGGGTGCTCCTGGCAGGAGCCGGAGCAGGGCACAGTTCTCCCGGCTGCAGGGAAATATTGCTGTTTTGCAGCAACTGAGTGTTTAACCCGGAGCACAGACATTGTTAAATGACTAATCTAACTTTTTATAGCTTGGCTTTTGAGGTTAATATGGATTTGTCGTGGACAATTTATGTGGAGCATTGCCCCTCCCCAGCAGCACAGCCCCAGCCGACTGCCAGCGCTGTGAGCCCATCTGCTGAAGTTCTGCCTGTGTCAGCAGCACAGAGGTGCCAGACAAGCCCCAAAAGCTCTGGAGAGCTTGGGTTTGAAGGATCTAATCTACCACCTTGGCACTGTGGTGTAAACTCAACTGTTGTTAGTGGAACTGGAATGGCATAAAATCACTATGAGAGAAGTATCAGCCCCAAAAGATCCTTTCCATGTGAATTAGCTACTGTTGTGATGTGCCATCTGGGGGAGGGAGACTCAGCTTTTGCTTGTTTGGGGTGTTCCATGGCTTTTAGTTACCAGCTCTCAAGGAATACAAGTGACATCAGCACCATTTTAGGGATTTCCTTTCTGTTTAGCAGACAGTAGTTGGGGTAGCAGCTCAGAGAAACCAACCATGACGATCATCGGGACACAGCTCAAGCCTCTGTCTCAGTGCTGCTCCTTTCTCTCGCCTAAAGCCCCGCTGCAGGAGTCACCCCAGTGGGTACTTTTGGAACACATCCACAGGTGCCTATAAAACGATAGAAGAGAGACAGTTTGCCATGGAGGCATTGCCTGGCAGTGGGAATATTCTCTGGGGTGCATGACAGGCGTGCTCACGTCCCTCTGCTGTTGCTGGCAGCAGGAAGGCCGTTGTCCATTCCTGTGGCTGTAGCTCTGGCTACTGAGTTCTGGGTTACTCTGGGCAGAGATACTGTACTTCCATTATTTGGTCTAGAGGGATGGAGAGCATGACTCCAAGTACTTGTGGATGTGGCATTCACCTGTGAAAGAGAACTATGTCCAGGCCCTTAATCTAACATGTCTCTGTACCTACTGGATAATAGTCCTACTCGCTCTTGCTGGCTTCCTCCGTCAGACCTGATTAATACGTGTTCTGTACGGGATGAATCGGATGCAGCAGTAGCAACATCTTCCTCCTTTCCTCTCTACTTGTCATCTCCTCCCATCTCTTCTTCCTGGGATACTCTTTAACTTCAGGACAGTGTGTGTGGAAACGGGAGGCAGGAGCTTAGTCTCTGTAGGACACTGCTGGGGATGTTCGTGGCATCAGTAGCTGAACATCCCAGAGACCTGACTAACTGGGAACTGCTGTCGGTTGACATGAGGGTAGTGGAAATTGAGGGAATCATCCATCCCTGCCACAGAAAGATTTAAAAAAACAGCCCAGCTAATAGGCCACGAAGGCATTTTGATGTGTTAGTGCTTGGGGCTGAAGGGTGCTTATGCCGGGTGGTCACACTGTGCTACCACGCTTGGGAGGCTGCCATGGCCCTTTGATCCTAAAGTATTTCTATATGGGTATGGTTGTTGTAGCACTAATTACATTTTTAATATGGAAATCGTGCCTGCAAAAAAGTTGATGTTTATTGACTTAAACTATTGCAATGTGTAAAACAATATTTAGCTTTGAATTAACACTGCACGTGGTGGCTTAGTATATAAGGCTGCAAGACAAGTGGTCTATGAGTAGCTCTTCACTGTTCCCTCCAGTCATCTTGTTCTGCCGGGCCAAGGAGTCTGCAAGAACGAGAGAGGATAACAAACTGTTGCCCTCTGCATTTCCTGTACCCTACATCAGCTGCTCTTAAACAAGGCAAACTCCTCACATCTTCGCAAAACTCTTAGAACATTCATATGAAGATGCTGCTTCTCAGAAAGCAAACCGGCATTCAGAGCCGTGGGGTGAGTCATCAGCCATCTGCCAGGGCTGTACCTGCTCAGCCCGTCACACAGGAGGGGCGCAGATGTCACACAATTATGCAGTTCTGAAAACAACACAAGATATTCCAGGAAAACAGATTCACCAGGACTGAGAGTGTGCAGAGCATGGCCATATTTAACAACGTCAAAGTTAGAAGTTACTAAAAAAAGAGCCTACTCAAATAAGAAAGATGCTAAGAGAAGAGCTGTTACTAACATTTTCCTGCCAGTGCCGTTGTGGTAAAGAAAAAAGCAAAGCTTAGTGAGGAATTTAGAGTCTACAAATAATGATCAGATCCCCAGCCGAGGTGTGGGTTCACAAGCTTCAGTGAAGGGATGCCCATTTGCAGCTGCTCAGAGTCTCGTTCTTTGTGGAGCATCTTGCAATAAACTTTGTTCTGAATCCATATTATGGAATAAAAAGGGGTTGCCACTCTAAATAAATGACAAACAAAAGGACTGAACTGATATATTATTGTGAGATGAATCTGTTAGCTTTTTCTCTGTTGCCATGCTCCCAGGAGGCCGTGGAAGAGCAGCAGGAGAGAGCAGGTGCCCTGCACGAGTGGTGGCCCTGGAGGAACTAAACCTTAGGAAAAGGGTGTTCTCCAGAGGGTGGTGGGTCCCCCTGCTGCAGGTGGGGTCGTTTCCCTGCCAGCCTGTGCTGCCTGCGGGCACAGCCACCTCTCCAGGGTGCGGTGGTACAGGGACGGTCTGAGCCCGGGGCTGGAGGAGCAGCGGCTCCAGGGAAGGGGCTGCCAAACACAGGGTGCTCCGAAATGCAGTGCTGGGTCTGGGCAGTTATTTCTCTAGCTTGGGCCTTTTGTGCAGTCAAGTGTGCAGCCACTGATTTTAATTACAGTGGCATTAAATATTTCCAAACTCAAATGCAAACATTTTCAAAGTGATGTTAATGTAGAGTTGGTTTTTCGCAGTGCTGTAGCCTGGGACTGTCCAAGCCTCTGTTGCCTGCAAACTGAGAGCTCATAAAAATGTGAGGCACTCCAATAATTTTAAATCACTCTGTCCTGGGAAGAGTGATTTAAAATCATTGGAGCGCTTCACATTTTTTCAGTTGTTCCAGCTTGGAAGGCAGTCAAGCAACATTGCAGCATAATGCATGAAAGCAACCTGCCCGAAATAATAATTTTAGTCTTTCAAAACAATGACACTGAATTAGAAATGTCACTGGGAAAAGATGTCTATCAGGGGCTCTCTAAATAGACATCTTGACCTACTTTTCTTTTATGTCCCAGACTCAAGGCAGCAGTACCATCCAGTAGGACCCTGAGGGACACAGCCCTTTTGAAGTCAGAAGGAAGCTATTGTCTTCAATAGATGGAGGGCCAGAAATCGTCTTTATTCAGAAAGTCAAAGGGTATTAAGAAACTGAAGAGATTCTGAATTGTGGGCAGGGATGGAGATTGAGCCTTTGGTAGAAGAGAATTTATGATCAAGTCATTGCAAAATTGCAGTATTACAAACACTGGAAGTGAAATGCTGTGATCAGCTCATTTCATTTCTGTTAATTCTGCAGAGCTGGAGCTTAGTGTGATGCAAACAAAAGCTTATGGATCCTGCTGCTTGGGTTTCCCTCGAGGCACCCTGGGATTATTTGTGACCCTGGGGGTTGCTGTTGGAACGTCAGCGTGGCAGCAATTGCTGGGTGAAATGCTTGATGGCACTGGAGGGGAGAAGGAATAGGAGGATGGAGAAATGCTCCAGTGGGTGTGAGAGTGGGGCTGGGGGACGGGGACACCTGGAGGTCGGGGGGACTGTGGAGGTGCTTCTCTTGCCTTGTGGTGGTGGTGCAGAGTTGGAACTGGCTCTGCACGTAAATCCTGCCTCAGTGGTCACCAGAAGCATCACTCGTGTTTTCAGGGTTGCTCTCTTTACTCAAGTTGAGGTGCCACAGTTAGAGCAGTTCAGAGAGAGCTGTTGCAGCTCCTGGTGCACGCAGAGCAGTGCCAGAACAGTAGGCTGGCATGTTTGGACCTACCCATCTTCTACATCTTGCTTTTAAGCCATGTGTTACTTCTTACAAGTGATTTGAAGGCCAGACTGCAGCAGATGTGGGATAAAGAGGAGAGGTTCAAAGAGCCATTCTTGATGTTTATGGGCACATGTAGGAATCACTTTAATAGTAATTCCTGCACTGGGAGGAAATCAGGCCCCGTGCCCCTGCACACCCACAGCACCACGCGTCACCCCAAAACAGCCACAGCAATGGGGAGCAGGGGGCGGAATGACACAGACTATGACAAGGCGGATATTTGGGAAACCTGGCCAAGGTTGAACTCAGCTTACCAGGGACACTGGGGCAGGATACCTTTCCCATTGAAGCCAACCCAAGTTGTTGCAGCTCAAATCCTCTGTACTGGAATATTCACAACCTGTCTGTGTCTATTCACAGCAAGTACACAGCCGTGATGTAAAATAATGCAGAAGTTGGCCGCAGACAACTCATAGCTAATAGAAGATAACGTAGTAATCGTATAAGTTATTTTGTATGAAACTGTTCTCTGTGTTCCGCCCAAAGAGAAGTTTAATACTCTTGCCCTAGCTGTGTGCACTGCTTTTACACCAGTGAATGGGCAGGTTATTGTATCCCTCAGTAAAAATTAATTTGAGAATTGTTACTTTAGTGGCATGCTGATTTAATCAAGATATGTTGCTTTTTCTTCTTTTCCTCTCTAACAGATGTATTTAGCTTATGCCAGAGAACAAAGATCCATACAAATGGATAAGGATGGAAATTTTTTATATTGCATGTTTTTGTGCAGTGCAGAACTTAAAATACGGGCACATAAACACCCATAGGTATATACACGTAATTATTGTAAGAGTCCTCTAACATATTTGCAGAAAAAAATGTTGCTAGTTTGAGAAAGTGAGAGAAAAGGAAAGGGAAGGTTGATGATGATCACTCTGTCTGTGAAGTTCATCATCTCAAAATAGCTGTAGGCCAGAAGAGACCAGAACTGGTGACTGCGACACTTTTCTGACTCTTCTGAGAAGAGTTAGAAGCACAGGAACTTGTGATGTGGCACCAGGTCCCTGTGCCGGGGCAGCAGTTCTGTCTGTTGGGTGTATCTGTCTGCTTGTGAGGGCACACCGTGCATACACACACCGCACACACATCTATACCTATGCAGACCTGTAGCTGCTCGCTGCCGGAGTCCATCCCGGGGCAGAAGCTCCTCCTGCCACCAGGGACAAAACTGCAGAGAAGCACCGGCCGGTGGTTCCAGCTCCTGGCACCAGCCAGCTACACTCCATCACCAAAACTGCTGACACTCAGAGCTTCTAGTGGTTTCAACTCAGTGTTTTCTGCTTTGTGCTCATCCCATTTTTTCTAACCCTTTCTTCTGCCCTGCCCTTCTCCCTCCATTTTTTCACCTGACTTTCACTCTGTATTTTCACTGGCCAACACCTCTCTCTTCCCGTCTTTCTGCCCAAAACTTTTCTCTCCATCACTTTTCTTTCCATTTTGCTTATCACTTCCTGACTCTGCTCCCATAAAACAGCAGTATCATGGAACTGTCACACTGTTTCTCCACCTGGGGTCTATCTTGTCCATTTTATTTGTGAGCTTTTAATGGAAGGGGCTGTATGAAGCCCCTTGACTGTATTGTGCCCATCATAATAGGTCCTCCTTTTTGGCTGGTCCTTACACAATACCTTGTTAAACATGAATCATGATAATCAGATCCTACAACAGCATTATTTGTCTGAAATGCTGCTTCTCTGCTCTGCTGCTTCCCCACCTTAGCCACTTCACACATTCACACAACTGCTTCCTTTACATATCAGTGCCCTGTAATCAGCGTATGGTTCATGCTACAGGTTTCTCAGGTTTCAAAGTGAAATAAAATGAGCTTTCTTCCATTTTGAGAATATCCTTCTTTTTAAGAAGTCCAAACAAAGACACAGTTATTAGTAAGTTGGCAAGCAGTGGCCAGAAAGCAGAAAATTTAGAATGGAAACACAAGTGAAGTAACAGAAATGCTGCTTGTTGTTTGCTCTAGGTGCCACAGCGAGGGAAAATATTTAGAAATTAAGATGATTAATTTATTTGTAGCTTTAATACAGCAGATGTGGTTTTGTAATATTTGCCAGCATCAGTGCTCCAGAGCCCAGCTGTGGGTCAAATCCTGCTGTGGTGTACCTGCTGGCGTCCCAGGGTTCCTGCGGGGTGCAAGTGGCGCAATGTGCTCAGCGCTGTTTTCCAACAGCCTTTCCTTGGGTTCCACACAAAGCCTGAACAGTTTGCAATAAGGAAAAAGCAAATTGCAAAGGCTTGAGCTCCTAGATCAAATCTGTCCTTAATTTTGCGGGTGGAAGCCTTGTCCAAAGGCTCATAAGCATCAGTATTTTAGGTTCTTTTTACCTCTCTGTTACTGGTGCAGTTGTATGGTGCTGATGTTGATATCCATAAAACATCTAAACTCATGCTGAGTGTTATCTGAACCTTCTGCTTCAGCTTCAGACTTGAAGGAGAAGTCCCAGAGGGAGCAGAGGCTCTGCTCCAGCCAAGCACATCAGCTTCCGCTTGGTTTTATGCAAACAGTTTGGCCCAGCTTTAGAAGAGGTGGGGTTGAAAGCCTGCGAGGTAGAGGAGCTGAGAGGAGAACGTGTTGTTGTCCTCTGCTACTGACCCAAGACATTCCAAGGTTAGCAAAGGAGAATTGAAACTGTTGTTTAAGTCATAAACATGCATTTTGCTTGTGTTTTGGCGCTTTGTCAGAGCGGGGAAGTAGTGTCCCCTCAGAACTTCTGTGTAAGCACTGTCCGTGCCTGGGGACCAGACTCCTGGCTGTTCATGTGGTGTGGGGGAGTTGGTGCTGGCGAGAGCTGACCCGGGGCTGGGACGGGGCTCGGAGGCATCGCAGGTTCCACGCACCCGTTTTGTTGTTTCTTTCTCCATTAATATCAAAACCGCCCTGGCTGCAGAATTTATCCCATTTGTCTTTGAAAATCATGACCCTTGAGAACACCTATTTAGAAGAAGAAGCTGCTTTTACCACTGTGACCAGATTGCTAGAAGGGAGAGTATTATACCGCTATTAATGTTGAACAGTCTCTTATACCAAAAAGGGCCTACTGAAATTAGCGGCTTAATTGCAAAGCAGGGTACTGCTCAGCAGCTTTCACTGTTGCTAAATGTGTGACTTTACAAACAGTGCCATAAAAATTCTAAGTGTTTTTGAAAGTCCCTCTTCTTTGGTCTATGCAATAGAAAACATGGCACTGCAACTTTAAAATGCCAAAAGTAATCAAGAAGACATGTTAGCCATCTCTTAAGACTGTTTCATTTCCAAGCCAATACATTCGGCTGCTGAATTTTTGTCCTTTGTTTTAGGATGTGACAGCTCTGTTGCACAACTGCAATTAAGGAATCTCAAAAGGCTCCAAAATGCTGTAATATTGTGTGGATGCAAGCGCAGAGTCCTTTCTCCTTTAGTTTTATAGCAGGGAAGGGGCGCTGGAATGGCAGCACGTTGCCTTTTTTAAGCAACTAGTGTATGAATCATTCTAAAATATTCTTTCATTTGGAATTAACTTCAGATATTCCTGTTCTGACAAGCAGAGTAAATATTTTAGCAGGGACATTTTAGAGAGAAAATGTTGACAGTCACATACTCCTCCCTTAGTGTTACAAACGAAGTACTTGCTATCCAGTCCAGAGTCGACATTGTAATGAAAATGGTTCCAAAAATATAGGAAGGATGTTACAGGCGTAAAATGCATTTAATGGAAGAGTATACAGATGTCTTTTCGTGGGTTTTAAATAAAAATGTCTAAATTTGAGACTTGAGAAAGTCGACGGCGATCTCTGAGCCATATGCTTGTCATTACAGTAGTGTGTTGTGTGAAGCTGTCATTCGGTGAGAAACAGCACAGGCCAAAGAGGAAAAGACTTACGAAAACGTGAAGTTAAAGGAGGAGAGACCATCTTACAAAGCATTTTTATTATGTTTTTGTCTTGACTGGGATAGATCCCTTTCTTGCTTTTTGTTTGCTCGCCTAATTCCTGCTGGTGTCTGCAGGGCCCATTGAAGGCGCAGGAGAAAGAGAGGAGAGGCCAAGCTGCGTGGGCTATAGCGAACCAAAACTGCAGAGGGATGCATACTTGACAGGGAGCTGAAAATAAAAATAAACCACAGTTTCTTTGCTTGGTTTCTGGAGCAGAAAGTCGCAAAACAAGCAGAAAACTTTTGGTTCTTGATGAAATGATTAGTCTGGCTTCCTTACCTCAGCTGCTCCGTCTTTCAGACTTTAACCTTCACTTCAATGAACAGAATTTAGAGCTATTCAGCTTAGGTTTGTGTCTGTGAAACTGGGGCCTTGGAAAATATTTCATGAGAAGCTTTAGCCTTATGTTTGCATTTTGTTCCTTTGCAAATGTGGTGGAGGGAACCTTGATTTGCTAGTTAGTGGAGTCACGCTTTATTGTGAGGGAGAACTAAGAACAGTCCTTCAGTGCAAATAACAAAGACCTACCCCGTGGTGATTGATGAGAATGTTGTACAAGTGAAATGAGCTGGAAAGTCATCATCTTGTCTTTTCCTTTGCCACAGGAAGAGCATAACGGAGAGATTTCTTTTCTTCTGGTCCTGATAAGGAATCTAACGAAGCATAAGGAGAGGTTACACAGCATGGAAATGTGTTACACCCAGCTGCTCGCCGGCTTGCAAAGCTGCAGTAAATAATACAATTGCTATTTAATAAACAAAAGAAAACAGCAGTGCTTTGAAAGTGATCCCCAGCCTCTCTCATTTGCTCTTCTGAAGATACAGTTTGTTTCTACTTAATTGACCGTCATTTTGGAATAACATGGAGTTTGATATTGTATTGTATGATTTGTGAAGGTTTTTTTTGTTGATAGGGAAAACAAAAGCCTCCTCTTTCTAGGGCCTGCTGCAGTGAAGCACAGATGTATGTGCTGCAGCTCCTCTGGATTGTGGCTTCTTTTATTCTCGTAGGTTTTCCACCAATGGTTACAGTGAAGATACACAAAAACACACGTTGTTTTTTTCCCCAAATATGCTTACATGACCAACAGCATACTTTTTTTGCTTGTCACAAGTTACCCTTCTGAGAAGCAATGATGGGTTTGTCACACACATCATTTGTGACACTACTTTGAAAAGATACTTCTTTGTGGAAGCAGTTTGTTCCGTTGGGTGGCTCTTTTTATAAGTTAACGTCTAATATATCTTTGACTTCTTATTAAAAATCTCTTAGAGTTTGTTTTGTTTAGCATTTGTGGAGATGGGGGAAGAGGGAGTGTACGGTGCCTGTGAAACGCCAGGGGCAATCTTCTCCCCTCCCAGGAAGACCTCTGAATCTGATGTTGCGCCTTGTGATGCAGCCCCCAGCCTCACACTCACCCCAAAGCAGAGCTGATTCTCGTCTGATGTGCCAACATTAAGAAATAAGTTGGTGTCACTAGGAGTTGAAGAGGCCTCCTTTTATAAGAACCAGTCAAGTGTTCAAAAGAAAACAGGGTGAGGTTGACACTAACTCTCGCTAACGTCAATCGGTGTCATTGTGCTCCGGAGCAGAGGGGCTGTGAGCCACGGCTCTTCAGAGGAGCTCAGCAGCCACGTGGGACCACGCCCCACCACTGCAGCCACGTCTCGGGCACGTCACAGCCAGTTATGGCTCATTGTATCTGAAGCCCAGAGGGGAGCTGCTGAGGGATGCTGGTGGCTGACGTCTTCTGACCCACCTTGCTCGGCTGGTCACTGGGCATGTGGGGGCAGCGGCCCAAGGGATGGAACCAGAGCATGAGACTTGAGGGTGAGTGCAGTGGGAGGAGAAGTGGCTGAGAGGGATGGGGCACAGTGAAGGTGTGAAGATAAGGGTCAGAACTGGGGATGGGGCAGGAAAGTGAAACAGGGAATGAAGGGAGGAAAGAAAGAAGTAAAGGAAAAGGTAAGAAATCAGAAAAGAAATTAGAAAGTGCTAGACCATGTAAGTGGGCAGCCATTCCCCTAGTCTGGTGCAACTGGCAAACTTCCCGTCCTTTCATTGACAACAAAAGACTTTGTGCACTTGCTTGACTCCTCTTGCAAAATCTCTCCTCTGCCTTGTCTGTAGGTGCTTGCCTGTTCCCCTTGTGAAGCTGTTGGTCCAAGAGCTATTGATTTTTTAATTCAACATAATATGGAGAACAACTCAGTCTGCTCCATGCTTCCAAGAAACAAATCTCTTTTTCCCCAGTTTTGATTTCAGTGTACTGAGGCATCAGTGAGATTTTCATCCTGAAGACAGTTCAGACAATGCTGTAGCAGCATTGTGAAGCTGTATGTATGTTTGGGCTGAGGCTCCTGGCCAAGCTTGTCCCAGAAGGCCACTGTCCCCTCTTGGCTCTTCCCTGAAGCCAATTTCTACCAATAACTTCCATCCAAAAAACCTTTCCTCCTGTGTATAGCCATGGTTATCTTGAAGGTTGTTATACCTGTATAACTGAAAGCAAACTGTAGGTCTTTGGAGTACTTAACAAATATTAACCAGTACTTTGGAACACTCATGAAGTAGTTAACCATTATCTCGGAGTGTATAACGTGGAGCTAGAAGGGCAGCAAAGTTAAATGAACTCCTGTGCCTGGAACTTGGGCAGTAATTAGCCCCAGTGATGAGCTATTGGATGGTGCTGACGAGCATCACCACTCTTCTGCCGTGCAAGTACATTACAACCAAAGACAATTGCCGAAAAGTGGCTTTTAAGAAGTGCACAACTGGGCTTTATTTATTATGTGCTTCCGGGAGAGGTTAGGAAGGGATTCTCTGTGTTTACATCTTTCATAAAAATTCTTAACTATTAAAACACTGTCTGGCTCTAGAGAATAGCTGGATTTCGATGTCTGGTGTTGTGCTGAGGCTTTTGTCTCCCAGAAGGTTGGCTACATCCCTCTGAAGGTCCTACTGGTTCCGATGAGTGTGGGAGGAGGGTGCAAATATTAAAAAGCAGTGGGACCGGCTCAGGTCTTTGAAAATTGATGGTCAAAGTCCCAGTGACTTCACTGGACTTTGGTTGCGCCTAATATGAGCCACCTTTTTCCTCAGCCTACAAGTGCCATTCATGACTATACTAAATCTTTGTGATGGATGGAAGCAAACAAAATTAATTAGGCCCAAAGTCCAAACTCTGCAATAGCTCCAATTTCTAATTCACAAAAGTGACTCTGCTACCCTGCCCACCACTTGGACAGTGCCTTCAGCTCCTGTGTATACGTGTATGTCACAAAATGTATTTCCTTATATATCAGGAAATGGAGCAGGCCTATGTTATGTAAGTTTAAATTAATTTTCTATTTAATAAAAATTGCTGGACTGAGTTTATAACTTTGAGGGAGCCATAGGAATTAGGTGCCCAAGTTCTGTTGATTTTAAATGAAGTTTGGACTTCTAATCTATAGGATCCTATTGACGGCTTTTTACTTGGCTTTAAAAAAGTAACGTATTTTTTTGTTGGCATGCAGCTGTTTCATAAAGTCCATGCATTTTTAGTGGATACTGTTTAAGAAAAAACTACTGAAAGAGCAATTAAGGAGCAATCTTCTTGAGTCTTTTGTGTCTGGCCAAGGATTTGACAGTTTTCAAAAAAGTCTTGGCTGAAACATTCAAAGCTGCCTTGGATGTAGGAGATCTGGCCATCCAGATCCCCTGGGATACTTCTGAAGTCTCATCCTTTGTTGTTATGTATCAGGGTATAAACAAATCTCAGCCTTCTTGATGGCACACTGCAGACAAATCCAGCAAGAGTTTCTACAGAAATGCCAGTAATGTTGCCAAGGTGTTGATAGACCATTAGGAAGAGTAGTCTATCATAGATCTCTATGTATTTACATAATTTGCATGCTCCTCTGGAGCAGATTCCACGTGGCCTTAGCTGTTTGCCCATGATTCGGAGCATGGCAAGATGTTAGTCTTTGTTCTGGGGTTATTCCTTCTTGTGCTCAGGTGACAATGTGGAGCTGTCATCTCCCAGGGCCTCCCAACTTATCTCTAGTGTTAGCTTAAGTTAGTAGTCCCCAGAAGATAACTTTACAGATTTACTCTTCTTGGAGACTTTACCTCCTGAGTCCGAAGCTGTTTGTGAAGCATTTTTCTTGAAGTATGTGCACAGCATTGTTTGGGGTTTCTAATCACTGACCAGCTGGCTCGTTAGTGAATAGAGCTGTGGGCCCCTTGCCACGTTTCATGTGAGGTCTTGGCTGGGTGGCCAAGCAGGCAGCCTGCAGCCAGTGTCAACGCAATTCAAGAGGTATTGGCACAGCAGTGTCCCCATTAATTTCTGCTTGTCACATGCTGTCATGCAAGTTACACCAGAGAGGAAATGACCGTTAAAAGAAAAAAGTACGCTTGTGGCACCAGGTCCCCTCCAGACGTTATCCCGGGGGTAAAGGCGTGGAGACGATGAGCTGCTCTCCACAGGCAGCTGCGGGAACGGGACGCCAAGGCCCGGGCCCCACAGCATCGAGTCCTTCCTGTCAGCGAGGACTGTTGGCTGTCAACATATGCTGTGTTTTTAACCCTTCGTGGAGTCTGAGTAAGTGAAAAAGAGCCTTTATGACCGTGGGTGTCATGGAGGTGCTGGTAAATAGCTGTAGAGATGGCTGAGCTGCCTTCTCCCCCAGGGAAGAAGGTACCATCCCTCCCAAGGGCCAGTGTGAGCAGCACTGCAGGACAATGAACTTGACAGTGGCTGGTAATTTACTGTAGTTTGTAGATTCTGGCAGGGAGTGAGACAGTGCTTTCTGGAACTCCTCTCAGAAGCATACTGAACTAGTTAAAGGGAGTCACATCCAGCTTTGTGGATTTCTGCGTGGACTAATGTATCTGATAACATCAGAAGAGCTTCTACAAGGACTGCAACAAGTGATGATATGCTAAGGATGTCCCAAAATACAGCTTGGGAATGCAGAAGCAAAGTCTATGAAGAGGAAATGGCAGTGATGTCCCACAATGGGAGCAGGAAGTACATACTGTTAGAGGCAATCACAAATCTTTTCTAAAGGCTGAGAGCACTGAGCTGTGCTGAGAGGTGATGGGTAGAGGGCTGTGTATGCAGTGCTTCACAGCAGGCTGGCTCAGTCAAGTGAAAGTCTGAGGTTTGCCCAGCATGAGCTGTAGGAAGGATGACTTGCCTTGTTGAGACACATGACCAGTAAAGAAAGTGGAATTGTATGAAAAGTGCACTGCAGAATTCAAACGGCAGCTCTGCCCCAGTTCTCCAGCTCAACCCGGTGTGAATGCTTAGATCCCACGTTTTGGCTGGTGTCAGTCCCCAGACATGTGCCAGCAGGGGCTTCAGAGCCCATGTGTACAAGTCACAGATGCTGTTTGTGTGGGGGACACCAATCAGGTGAGCCAGTAAAGAGGTTGGGGGATTTAATGGTTCATTTTAGTCCTCATCTCTTTTTCAGTCTAAGGAACAAAAGAACAGAGTAGGTAACAACTGTCAAACTGGAATGACTGCCTCCAATACAGTTTTATGAAAACCTTGTAATGAAAGAAAGGAAGTTTCCCAGAAAGTATTTGGGGGTGTACAAAACTGTTATGATAACATCCAGAGAGACAGGAGAAAAATCTGTTTGTTTGCTAATCCAGGCTCAGATCTGTAAGCTCTGTCAAGAGCTGCACCTTCTGATGGTTTCTTTACTGGCCACAAGGAGTGGACAGGCATCAAAAAGATTGTTAATCACAAAGTTACATTTACCTGCTGTAAAAATTTCATGACCTGGACAGATCTTCATAATAGTACCAAGTTTGCCTATTTCTGACAAATTGTTAAAACAAAATTTCCCTCTGTTCTCATTTAATTTGCATGTATTTGCTCTTAAAAATACCAGCAGCCAGATAGAAAATGTGTTTCATTTGCATGTCTGGTAAATCCACTTTGGCAGGAATTTTTGGTACACTGAATCACTGTAAGTAAGCAAGCAGGACAATAATTATCTAGGTTTTCTTTCAGCCATGCAAATTCTTCTCATCACATATGAAAAGTAGCAGCTGATAAAGTAAAACTGGAAAGATCTATTTTGCAAACTGACTTGACAGGTGTTGAGCTATGAGGAATTGGTGTGGAGAGACTTACAGACACTTGTATTGATATTGATCTGCTCAAAATGAGATGCATCCACGCGTGTGCCTGTCCATGTGTGTGTACGTGTGTCCCCACAGGCGTTCCGTGCATCTGTCATCTACTGAGTTTGCTCTCAACTGCTGAGATCGGTATGAAAGCCGGGCAGTAGTAAGATTCTGGTAAAACAGACGTACTAAGACTAAAACTCTTTCAGACCTCTGAAATATTAATCCAGGTCTCCAAGAGGGCGGACACAAGGGTACTCAGAACAGTTCCTTGAATGCAGTTGGGTGCATCTGTTTGTCTTAATCTCATGTTGATTATGTCGTTTCTGCTGCTGGAGGGCACTGGTGTTTGTGGGTGCTTGGAGCACCCCAGAGTACGCTTCGTCAGTGTCTTCTGCGGCAGGACAGATTTGGTGGTTCCCATCTTGCCCAGGAGGGACAGTGGGTGGGTTTAAGTCACAGGACTGGACCATGGTAAAGCCGCTGTGGTGGCTATGAACTGAGTTCGGTCTGCGAACGGGAGCGTGACAATAAAAGGGAAATAGTGCCTCAGTGCTTTGCAGGCTATGATATATGTACACAGAAAATTCAGTCATAAACCTATGGCAGCACAGTAGTGTTGTTAAGCCTCAAACTTTTTCGGAGACTACCGTGGACCGTTAGAATTCCGTTAAAATTTTGCATTTTTCCTGAATCTTGTACGCAGCTGGGGTACTTCTGCTTGTGTCTGACGTGTAGTGCGCCTGACACACAGGCAGGTCTGTGCAAAATAGTGACAGTTGTAAATTTTACTGGATTGACTGTTAACTGATTGATTGTTGTATTCCACAATGATTCATACAGGACTTTCTAGTCTTGTTTACCTCGCTACTTCTAACAGCAACCCAAACGGTCTTCCAAACAGTATTTTAGATTTTCCAATGTATTGTATCTTTTAAATTGTTATGCAAAGAGTTCTAGCCATTTAGAAATAAAAGCAAACAGACAAAAGCAAAACCAACCCAACTGTACTCATTTCAGTGCTTCTGTTTTTGCAGTGGACTAGTATGGCTAACATGGCCTTCAGTGGGATTATTCAACGCAATAACAAACATACATACTTTTGGGAATGGGCATGTCTGCAGGGTTCTTCATCCTTAGCACTGGATAATCCAGAATGACTTGGCTGAGCTGCGCTTTCTTTCATGTTTAAGTAGTTTAAAATAGGTCAAAAACTGATTATCAGAATATATTTTAAAATATCCATTAATCTACTCTGAGTGTATTAAAATATCTTTGATATGGTCAAAATAATTTTACAACTCAAAAACAATTAGGCAAATATTTTACTTCATATTTAAATATATATATATGTGATAATTTTCAACAAAATGTCTACCTTTTGGGGAGCAGCATAAAAACCACCAACGATTATTAGACCAATTCCTTGCATGAGCTAAGCAGATATTAATTCTGCTCTTTCAATAATACACTAAATGAATTTGCTATATTTTTCTCTCTGCCCATTTTATTCCATGAACAGAAAATGAATGTTTTATCTTGTACAGTGAGGTTGATTAATAAGACTAGGTGAACGAGTCATTTGGATTTATTGTTCTCTTATCAAACAGTGAACATACTTAAATCAAACATGCTGTGAAGTCTACGTTCTCCTGATGCGCTCTTGTTAATTGACAGAAATATCACAGCAGTCTTCTCTTCTGAGGAACAGCCCTTACCCCGTGAATACTTTCATGGAAAGCCATGGGGCTGCTCTGAGAGAAACTTTTACCTGGTACAAGGAGAAGTCAGAGCTCTATATCCCATGCTGGACCGTGGATGACTCCTGAGAGGCTGCGGTGTGGCTGGGTGAAGGCAGACCGCAGCCTCCTCGTCCCCTTTCCAAATGCTCTGCAGGGAGACTTATCCAACTAGCTTTCTTCTGAGAGCAGGAGGAAGATGGCACAGGGACAAGGATCTGTCTGCCTCGTGTGGTGCCTCAGCCCCTGCACTCAGCAGCTGCATGGAGAAGAGCATCCTGCAGCTTCATCCGCTGCGGCAAACAGCCTCTCTGTCCCCACCATGGCAGTCACAGCATTCTAGAGAGGCTGCCGTGGTGGGTTCCCAGCACAGCACCAGGACAAGACTTAAAAAACAAAATCACTGCATTTATCAGGGAGTCACTACATTATTACTAATGCCTTTGGGATTTGGTGTAACAACATAAATCATGTCTTTTGCTATTCATGTATCTGTACTGTGTAATTCCTCAGGAATGCCATTGTTTTTTTGGCATTAATTAATGCTGACTATTTGTTACAAAGTATAACCATAGAAGTGCTTTAATTATTCTGCTTCAAAAATAGGCCCCAGAGAATGTGAAAGCTCTTTAAACTTTCATTCCAGCATGTTTAAAAAACACCCTATAAAACGAAAGCAATTTGATGGTTGGGGTCCGGTATAATCCTGTAGGATACAAAGGAGGCCTCATCCTGCTCCTCTTCTGCTCAGAGAAGTTTCTCTGCTCGGTGAGCAGCAGCAAGCCTTTTCGTCAGACTGGCTTGACTGACTCATTACACACTGCTGCCCAAAACTCGCCCCCTCTGTTTGCACTTGCCATTGCCTCTTACACAAACAGGAAATGTTCAGGACCAGTATCCCAACACCTGCCATCCAAAACAGGGACATTCCATTCAGCTCAGCAAGAAGAGAAAAATAAGACAAACAGGTAGAAACTCTGGGTGAAGATGCAGGTTGTTGTGCAGGTGTGAGGTACTCCACAGAGGAATAAGAGAAATGTTAGGAGATGCCGAAGGGTCTTTGTGTTTTACCAAATGTTAGCACAGAAGTTGAGCAGGAAGAGGAGCGTAGCATGTTAAAAAAGCCCAGCCATAAAAAGCCTGTGCGTTAGTATAAATTTATTGTCTGTTGCAATTGATGGGGATCTGTACCGTGCTACTTTTATTTGGTGATAGGACCAAGTACATTTGTGTGTTTTGAGACTGAGTTTCTCTGTTATTAGGAACTCCTATCACCACGACCAAAGGCAATCAGTTAAAGGTTTTTCTTTTTTCACATGCTAGCCAGTGGAGGAAACGTGAGCTTCATGTAATGAGCAGCTGTTCGTATGTGCATGTTACCTCAAAGAACACCTTCCCTTGCTCTTTTTCCAGGCTCCACATCACTGCTGACACCCCAGCTGGGCAGCCCGAGGGGTGTGAGGCCTTGTGGTCAGTCCATAGCGTCTCCTCTCTTCTGCGCCTTCATCCTCACACTTTCTGCCTGCTCCAGCACAGGTCCTCTCCACATCCTGCAGTTCCCTTGGGATGTGTCCACCTGCTCCAGCACATGTCCTCTATGGGCTGCGGTCTGCAGATCTGCTCCACAATGGAGCTGCTCTTCCTCTTCCTTCTGCTCCTCTGCCTCCTCCCCGCACCTTGGAGTTTCCTGTGCTGTTTCTCACTCCTTTTGCTCCCTCCTGCCTTTTCTGCTCTTTTTCAAGCATGTTTTCACAGAGGCACCACCATCTCGGCTGACAGGCCCAGTCGTGCCCTGAGACTGGGGTCAAGATGGTGGGCGGCCCTGAATGGGTTGGAGCGGCGATTTGAAAACCGATGGCTTGGGAGGGATTTATGGATCAGAAGCTGAGGAGGGTTAAGAGGGGTCAGTGAAGCGTAGACTCAAGAGGCAAGAGGACAAAGAGGAGACAAAAGTCTGTAGGAAATCATGGCTTTCTGCCACTGAGGTGGGAAGCAAGAGCTGTGAAGGTCACCCTTGGCAGAAGGGGCAGCAGCAGCTCCTCAGCCCCAGCCTGGCCCTGTCCTCCTGGCTCCAGAGACAGAATGTGCGGGACGTACTTCTGTGTGTTGTTGAGACTCATGACATAATATGGTACTGTTTGAAAAGTTTGTTGTAGTTTGGTCTTGACAGTCAGTGCTGATAACTCCAGTAAATATCTGACAGAGCAAGGCCATCACTGATACCTTGTATGGTGGAACATGCAAAAGATGCAGCATTTCTATAACAAATTTTGCTCCCGTTTCCATTATGTGGCTTTTATAAAATTAAAGTTACATATTTGCGTCCAAGGAAAGTGTATTTCTTCATTGCATCCCAAAATAGCTCAGTCTTCAACTGAGTTATGGGTAAATATTTTAGATCTGTGCATAGACCGTGTTGAAAATGTGGCCTGAAAAGGGAAAACATTGTAAAGCCATGATAATTTGAAAGTAATCCCAGTGGAATAATGCACATATCTTCAACCCAGGCAACAACCATCATGGGTTTTGTGATACTAGAAGTATGGCAGAAATCTTTATTTTGAAACAACAGGCACTATTCTGTGTCTGCGTTTGTAAACATGCAGTATCCAAAGAACATCTGATAGACATCAGTAGAGGTTTGATCATGATTCATTAGAGCTTATTCCACAAACCTGCAAAGGCATGAGTCGAGTCTTCTTGATTGTCAAATACAATTGATCATTTTGCAATTAGCTTTTGAAATGTTATTTTAACTGCAGTTCCAAAGTACAGTATGCCTAGCTACCATGGAAAATGTCTCGGGGAAAAGCAGATGTGGAACATGAGGGACATAAAGACTCTCTTGCAGTTATTTCTAGATCTTGGTAATTGAGATAATACTGGGTAATCATCATTAATAAAAATGAATGAAATTTCTGTCAGATGACTGGAATTATCCTACGTTAGTTGGCTAGCGATCCAGCTCGTGCGTGTTTATGGCCTTAACCCTATGTACTAGCACAGGTTAGTGTCTGCTGCTGTTAGTTATGCTATCAGAGAGACACACAGCCCAGGCTGAGCCTCTCGTTCCTTACAAGCGACTGACTAAGAGTATGAAGTCATTTTCCAAAAGTGAGGCCTAATGGCTTTTGACGAGGCTTATGTACAGCACAAAATTCAGCATTCATTATGGATAGAAAAGTAATTCAAAAGCTTTCTCTTTTGTTTGCTTGTATATTGAAAATTTTGAGCTGCACAATTTAGTATTCTGTGTTTAAAGTGCGTAATAATAAGCCCATGTCGTGTGATTTTGGTTTCTGCTCTTTTTCTAACTCACTGGGAATTTAAAAGCAGGATGATAATGAATCACAAATAACAAATTATCTTCTTACACCAAAGTGCCCTATTCTACACACATTAATCTTTGTGCTATTCTTCCAAGATAATTTTGAACTGAAATCTGTTCATATGTATAATAGTAAGTAATAAGGGATAGCATAAGAGCATAATCAACAGCCCAAAATTAATGCTAGATAATAGCCTGTATGGACTAACTCTTAAATTCCTGGAAGAGGAAATATAGCACTTTTCCCCCCAGTTTTTCTTCTTCTTTCTAATACCTTTTAAATTTACACACTTTCCTGGTATGCTTTTCTGTGGCACATCTCGGTTTTTGTGTATGAAGAGAATTTCAGTAAATGATACTCATCTTTTGAGTCCTGTGGGTGGGAGGAAACATATACCAGTTTCCATTTTCAATTGTTTTCTTTTTTGGCCTGTGCCTGGAAGAAGACTGAATTTAGAAACTGAAGACGTTGCTTGTAAATTGCAACTAGCAGAGCCAAATTGCATTTGCTGAGCTTGAGGAAGAAAGTTGAAACAAAACCTGCATCAGTTGTAGGAAAACATATTCTTGATACATTTGACAATGGCAGGAATGAGTTTACAGACTTGTAAATGAGTAGGATAGAGAAATGTCACCAAAAAGGGACTCTCCAGGGTCTACTGACTAATCCTTAAGTTCTTTAAAGTATTTTCTTATTTTATCTGATATTATGTCTACTGGGATTAAAAGAAAAAAAGGCCTAAATTCAGTGAAACTATTAAGTACGTACTTGAGATAACCTCATGCTTAAATGTTCTTGGCATGTCCTTTGAATCTGCAAGACTGGTCCAAAGGCTGTTGGGATTTGATGGAAGTTCTAATAGCGCAGGGTGGTCAGAGATGACATATTAATTCTGCTGATGACCCGAACCCACAGAGCTGTAGTCTTGGCTCTTCCACGTATTTCTGAACTGCAAAGGGAAATCATACAAATACAAGAGGATTCAATATACTTTGTATATTTGTTTTGAAGGTGAAAACCCTATTATACCACTTATATTAGCATCAGCTAACAGGGAGTGAGGTTCTTGGTTTACCACCTTCCTTCAGAGGGGATAATAATTAAATGCCATTGCAGCATCCGTAGTTGCATGGTAATATCTCCATCGTCAGAGTCTTTAAAGAGGAACTGGTTACTTTAGGAGCAGCCCTCTGTTATTGCTGTTTGGCAGAGAGAGTTAGGGACTATACATAAAAATAGAGTCTTTTATCAGAGGTCAGATTAGAGCTTCTAGCCTTAATATCTATACATTTTACACTAGTTTCTGTAGATGATATGGGAACATTACATTAGAATAATAATTTTCTATTAAATTATATACCAATGTCTATAAAGCATATCTTAAAAAAGCGTTCAGCTAAAGCAGTACTATCAAGTTGAATATTTTGAGCTATTTTTAAACATATTTTCAGATACCATTCCTCTAAATAGTGTGCCTTGAATATTTACTCAAAACATGCCCAAGTCCGTAGAGAGGAACAAAAGCAACCACCTTCAGTTTATCTTCATCCCTTTTCTCCTGTTTCACACTGTCCATCTCTTCAGGATCATTTTGGTGGCTAAGAACAGGGTTGGTGGACACCCTGCTGTGTGGCTTATGGAAAGGGCATATGTCACCACCAAACACAGAGCTGCGATTTCCTGAACTCAAGCCAAGTGCACACAGAAAGTAAACTTTTTCTTTATCCCTTTTGATTCTGACTTGTTGCAGCGCTTTCTGGTAACTTCCCTTTTTACAAATATAATTTTCAAGTTGACAGTATCCTTCTAATTTGGAATTTGGGGGATTTCTTGTCTTTAGGTTTGAGTCAGCTGATTCATTCCTTTCACTTTACTAAGATTAATGTGAAAACATGAGTACAGATGAAAAAGTTTCTTCAGCTGTGGAAATTCCAGAGAAGATTGCGTCGCTATAATAAAACAGAAAGCAAGATGAGAAGTGTTACCTATGATTATTACACTAATTTAGCGATAAACTTTGGTCTGAAGGTGGTTTGTGTCCTGTTCAGTAAATTCTGTAAAACAGGTTTTGCCAAGTAAACTTTTTCCCTCTATAACATTAAAACCTGGCAAATTTGTCATTTAAGCAGCTTTTCTGGTTGAAACAGTAAAGGATAAAATTTCACTTCACTGGGGCAGGGCAAAGCATAAGCTTGTGACATGCAAAGTGGTGTGTGATTTAAAGTTAAGAGCAAAAAGCCTCAATGTATTTTTCTTACTTGGACAGCACTCTTTTGAGGTTGTCCTGGGATTTACAGACATCCTTTTGCGATTCTTTTAAATATATTGACCAGTCTTTATACTTCTATCAGTCAATCTCAGATAAGTCAACTGGAAACAATACATCGACTTGATAAGGACACCTGTTCGAGTCAGCTGGTTCTACCAATATCCTGTCCATTCTATGTTAATGGTTGCTTTTATCTCCTGCGCACATATTTAAGTCAGTATTTATTTACTTAGTTTTGTAGATTATGACATGTAATTTACTTGTTTGCCACCTTGTCTTGATAATTGTGTATTGATTTCTTCCCTGTAATTAGGATATGATGCTTCAGCTGTTCCGGGGACTGGATTTTCTGCATTCACATCGTGTGGTGCATCGGGACCTGAAACCCCAAAACATCCTTGTAACGAGCAGCGGGCAGATAAAGTTGGCTGACTTTGGCCTTGCGCGAATCTACAGTTTTCAGATGGCTCTTACCTCAGTGGTAAGTTTCTGGAGGCTTTTGTTTTTCTTTTAATGTGACAGTGTGCTTTAGTCTCCGTGTTCCTGGCTTTTTATCCAATATTATAACACTGCTTCTAAAACCATCTCGGCAAAAGAAGTTACTCATGTCTCTGAAAACAATTGCTTTCCAGCCAGGATTTAAGTTGATGTTGTTACTTTCTACAAATAATCAATTACTGGTGACTGGTTCTAACCTAAATCATGACTGATTACTGAGGGACAGGTAAGTGCTACTCATACTTACAACTCCCTCAGTCTGTTGTGATACTGACGTCTTTTGCACGTTAAGCCAGACAGGTAGGGTGGAAGTTTCTGAAGTACCTATTTTAAGATAAAACTCTTTCTGCTTCCCAGGTATCTTGCCTGAAAAAATACACAGATACTTGTGAAAATGCCACACTGTCATGCCTCTGACTCTCCATCTCACTGAATACGGGTTTGTTGCTTGCTCCCATATGTTACTGAGTCATTCCAAGCAGGGCTGTGCTGGAGGCAGCTCAAGTGGGCCTGGCAGCCAAAATCCCAGCTATTTCCCAAGCCAGCTGTTAAAGAGCATACCCAGTAGCTCTAGGCCCCCTGCCACCATTGCCCCTCTCCCATCAGCTCTCCTGGCTGTCCTTGGCTCAGACATGAGCTCTCTCCTAGGTCTGGCCCTCTCCTGCATTAGTGATGGTGGAGAAGCTCCTCTCTTTTTGACCCGATTTCCACACTTGCTGGCCCTGGCCCCAGAACCAGCTGCTATTCGCTTGGCACAGTGTCTCTGAGTATACTGAGGAGTCACCATGCTGCTTGCATCTTGGGTGTCATTTGATTTTGTTGCCTGCTTGTGACTTTTTTTCATTTCCATTTTCTGTTCTGAGTATGAAAACTGTCATGGCAGTATCACTTATGCTAAAGACACAAGAGGGAGAACTGCTGAGAAAAGAAACTGAAAGGAGTCCACTTTGCATTTTACATTGTACTGTAGAAATTAGCCCAGCTCATGTTGATGCAAAGCAATCCATTGTTATTAGTTGCTCTGAGAGTTTTTCCATTGTTGTGTGATGTAACTATGACATCCTGGGTTCCAGCTTCAGTGTGAATGAAGTCAGGAAACAACAGAAAATTCTATCATCATCTTGCTAAACATAAGAAAGTATCCTCATCACATAAAGCATATGTAACCTTGCATTTTGGGGCTGGTATTTTTCATTGCCCATAGATTGTAGCTTAATCCAAAGCTGAAAGAATTTCTCTGCTGAGGTCAGTGAGGATTGATTGTGTTGTAACTCAAAACAGAGCTTTGAAGAAAAGGAGATGAAGGTTGTTCCTGAATTGCTGTAATTTTTCACTTCCTAGTTATTGCTCCATAACAGCTTCAATGAGTGTTTCTATTGATCCATAAAATTATTTAAGCTAAAATTGCAGACTGTTGTAAGGCTTCCAGCAGGGCATTTTTTAAAAGTTCTGCATAAAATGAGGAAAAAACATCTGCAGAACTGATCAGGAGTTTGTCCACTATCTTGTAGACTGCATAGGAAGGAAAGTCAAAGGACCCAGAAATGGAGTGCACGTACTGAGGAAAAAACATAACCTTGCCAGAACTGCTGTGCAAAGGATGTATGTAGGCTCAAGAATCCAGTACTTGTGTGTGAGAAATCGTGTTCCAAAAGCCTTGAGCTGGAACCCTCAGCGTTGCTGTGAACAGGAGCTGTGCAGACTGAGGGATCATCCGCACACAAGGTTGTACTGTGTTCACACAAGCATTCAGTTGGCATTGCAGCTCTGCTGAAGTATTCGAATTATTCAGTGAGCAATGACAAATAAAGTATATGGGCCTAGATGTGAATAATGGCTTTCACACCTAGAACTTCGTCTGTCCTTTTTTTGTTATTATTTATTTAAAAAAACAGCTACGACTATGGCTTTTTTAAGTTTAAAATTTATTGTTTTTAAAACACTTAGTGTTTAACACCTTCAAAATCAACTTTTGTCTGGGCATGTGGAAACCTATAGGGGAGTACTGCTTACAATGTGATAATGTGGTATGGTTTCAAATGTCAGTCATCATTGCTTCTACAGACCCAGTGCTGGTTAGAAAAGTTCAGTAAATGTGTATTAGCTGACACAGGACATCGGTTTTCCTTTTCTGAATATAACTTTTACCTTTGGCTAGCTGGTATGTATTCTTCTCTTTTTTCCCTCCATTAAAACTCAGTAGAGGAAGCAAAACTTTAAAAAAACCCAACTTCTGTTTTATAAACATAAAGATATTCTTGACTTTACCATTTCCTGAATATTCTAAATTGCAGTTCTTCGCCCAGCAGTGGGTAAACTTTCATTGACTTTAGCAGGACCAGCTTTGTTTTGAAGTGTTTGCAGGAAAAAATGTTGCGTTGTAAAAGTCAGTGTATGTCTACACCTACACGAATTAACGAAAGTCATAGCTTGCAAAGATTCGCTTTGGAGTTACACTGAAAAGTGACATTGCGGCCAGCCCGGTGACAAAAGGCACATCGCACATGCTATCATTGTCATCAGTGCAAGGGCTCTGCAGCATTTCCTTCAGCAGAGAAGCTCACTGCAAGATAAACTACAAGAACCAGCTTTTGAAGTATCAGGTCATTCCCAAGATGCGTCCTCATTCAGTGCTCACAAAGAAACTCTTCAGATGGGACAAAAAGAACTAGCCATGAAAGTCATCCAGTCAAAACTGATCCAGCCCAAGTATCTGGGTGCTGCAAGAGGCAACTTCAAAGCAGGCTCCCTCTGGTAGCCAGCGGCTTCCCCAGTGCTAACGAATCCTTCCGGCAGTCCTGTCGTCTGGGCATGTTGCTGTTGTTTAAAGAAACCTCTGATATTTCTGTCCATGAATGAATAAAAGATTCAGCCCACCACTAGGCAGGCTCGGGGGGGGCAGGGTGGAGATCACTCCTCCCAGCTGTGGTCAGGCTGAGAACTGATACGGGTCTGAAATAACAGTGGGAGAAAGGAGGAAGTCAGGCGGGGGTGTCTCGGACGGTGGGTAATGGGCACGCCTCTGGTTTTGTACAAAGTTAGGCTCTTGTTCAAGTGTTGGTCTTGGCCCTTGGGGGAATGTTGAATAGGCTTTGTGATAACAGAGAAGCTCCACAGGACAGAGGAGCTGGATTGATGTGGCTGTGTAATTTTAGAGTTTGAGAGCAAAAGCTAATGAACTGTCACTTTTTTTCTTGGTGCAGAAAAATGGGCACAGGGTTCTAACTTTCTCTGAGCAAAGGAGTGAGCGGCTGTTTGGAAAATCTGTAGTTACATTATGAAAAAGAAATAAACTGTTTATCTATTATTGCTGACTTTGAACTGCCTTAAAGAAAGGAAATGAAGCTGAAGCATGGCACGTGAGAGTGCTGCGTGAGATAAGCACACGGTTGTGATCACAGCATCTAGGTGGAGCTGAGGCCATCCAGCTCTTAAACTTGACCTGCGTCAGGAGCTGAGGGAAACTGGTGAGATGTTAGTGTTTGTAACACACTCATAATGCTTTCTTTGAAAACGTGTGTGCCTTACCTTAGGTGGCAGCTATACTGGTGGGATATTTTTTCATGAAATGCAAACAAAATTGTTTTATGTCTTCCTTTTTAAAAATACCCCACTTGTTTTCAGATTTACTGAACATCAAAAGGGAAAACACATCACTTTATCCGCTGATGTTCTAAGTTGTTGGATACTAGACTTGGATAAATTGAAGAAAAGACAAAAAAAATCCTGCAGTTACTGTCAGTGAATAATTTTAGATTACACTAGCATTTTATTTGAGTGTTTTTGCAGGATAAAAACTTTCCATCCATTTCTGGCAATCACTTCAGCAAAAATGGTTTACATGTCACATCATGCGGGAACTTGGATTTTATTTTGTTGGTATAGTAGCAAGGGAGCATAAAATAATTTTCACTAACTGGGCTTACTTTATAAAAATAAATATATTAATTAGTTACAGAAACAAAACCAACAAAAAGATAGAAAACTCTCATCCGGAGGATGAGAGAGAGAGTTCTGTTTTCTGCCCAATGTTGCATTGTAATATTCTAATAAATTACACTTGTTAGTAAATAATATGAATGTAAACTGAGCTAATATGATAGCTGAGAGCACAGTTAAAGAACTTTCTTTTGCATCGCCTTAGTTTTGGGGTTTTTTTTCCCTTTATTTTTGGCCGCCTCTTCCTGATACTGTGCTTCCCAAAGTCCACGTATTTATTTGTCTGGAATACACCCTGCAGAGCCCGTTCCAGCAGACCTGGAGCCAGTGGCAGCACAGGTTTAGCCTGAGACGCAGTGGGTGCCCCTGCCTGGGGTACAGCAATCTGTTGAGAGCTTGCAGTTAACATTAAACACAGGAACAAACTGGGGGAAATTAATTAAGCACCTGCCTCTGGTGGATCAAAGTCCAAATCTGGGCTGTGTTAGAGTGCCTTAACGGAACCAGAACAGCGACACTAGATTTTGTCTCATCCATAATTCAGTAAGAGCATAAATCTTCCTCCCTCTGGCAGGTGGAAGCCAGGTTGGTTTGGTCTGCACCGAGCCGTCACTGGTGTGAGGGAGCATCACCTGAGAGCTGAGCCTCCATCTCCAGTTCCTTCAGGGTGCATTTCTCCAGTCCACCCAAATGTCCCTGAAAAGGAAAATGAGTCACAGACACCCAGCGGATCAAAGTATGTGTTGTTGAGCTTGTCAGTGATGCTGCTGAAAGGTTGTGGCTATTTAGGAATGCAGTATGATTACACTGCTTGCCTTATTTAAGGAAAATCTGTCTTCCCTACTAGCACAGAGCTTTGCATAAAAAGCCCATGTATCTGGCTTTGTGAAGGAAGAACAAGTGAAATTCTCTGCTATTTTAACATCTGGGTGGCTGAAGGAATCTTTATTGAATCCTCCCAAACACCTTATAGAAAATCTATTTCCATCA
Organism: Thinocorus orbignyianus; assembly: GCA_013400375.1. Taxonomy (NCBI): domain Eukaryota; kingdom Metazoa; phylum Chordata; class Aves; order Ciconiiformes; family Thinocoridae; genus Thinocorus; species Thinocorus orbignyianus. The sequence goes on from VXBW01004677.1 coordinate 237,008, forward strand.
CAAAAAATGAGTCATTTATCTCCAGAACCATCTTAAGAGCAAGAGTGATTATCGGCACATTGACAGTAGCTGACTAAAGCCATTTCAGTGTATATTTATTTTGACTTCAGATCAGGTATTCATTAAGAGGGCTCAGATTTATATGAAAGTAACAATTTAAAAACAGGTCGGCCAATGTCAGAATATTATCACAGGGCAATACATGTGGACAGAGTTAGGAAATTGGAATAGAAGTTTGTTTTATTCATTTGCATTATGATCATACAAGATCATTTTCAAAACTGACTGTTAATTCTGGTTACACATCAATAAGAAGCTTTAAAGTTTTAAAGACTTGTCCAGAGGAGCAGTACTGGCTGCTCTCATGGAGAGACAAAGGATTTATGGCAAGGTGGTTATTTTTAGAAACACATCCCAGAGATAATGTTCTAGGGGAGCTGTTTCACAGCATAAGTAGATGTAACATTTCTTCTGCTGCTGAAAGGATGGTCCTGCTTTTGGCCAAACACTCCTATCAGTTCCCTTCTGTCAGCATTAGTTATCATGCCCTTGTAGCCCTCATAAGCAGTTCATTTTCAGGTGGAATACTGGCTGCAAATCACTGTGCAGCCACTCGAGTGAAAGCACTAACACAGGAGAGGGTGAGCAGAAGTCATCCTCTCTGTAGGCAGCACAGTCTTAGATCTGTTGGAGTCAATTCTGAAACCACATCTGAGGTCTTCAGCTGAGGACTGCAATAACTAAACGAACTCAAAGGTGGAAATGTTTTTCAAAACCTCACATCTCCTGCTGACTTAGACTGTTCTGAAGCCATTCGATGAAGCAGTCACTGGTCTAAGGCTCTGACTGTGTCCCTCTTTAACAAAATTTCTAAGGGTGCCTGTATCGATGTTTGAAGCGGTTTTTACCCCTCACAGTGCCCAGGCCTGGGTTCAGGGCTCGGTGCTGTTCCCCCGCAGCTGATGCCACAGCTCACCCTCAGGACCTGTGAGGAATGCAGGGAATGCAAGCCTCTGCTCTGATTCAGACCCAGGTTTATCATGAACTGTAAAAAGCCTATCTTTTAATCTTTCAAAGAAAGTAAATTATTTCACAGTAAACAAGCAAATTGGCTCCACATGAGAATATTTTCTGTGCCAGAAAACTCCTTTTCAGAGCTGCAAACGTTATAATATATATCATGTGATGACAGAGTTTGTTCGCACTGAGCTGAGTGTGTTTTGCAGCCCTGCAGCTGCACCAGTGCAACCTTGCAGAGTAAATTTACCTTGTGCTGCTGGAAAAAGGCAAAAAAGGTACAACTTCAAGCCCAGTTCATATCAGAACTAGGGAACTAGGGAAGTTTCTGCCGGGCTGGGCCAAAGATTGACTGTGCGCACATCAAAGAAGAATGTCCAACGGAGGATGCTTAGGAAGGAGAGTAACAAGCAGCTTTCAGCAGTTTCCAGTTCTGGAGATGGTATCTGCATCACTGTGTATAATAAGTAATGAAGCACCCGTCCTTCATAAATTAACCTACTTACTTTTTGAACCATTCATACTTCATGCTGCTGTTAACTTCTGCACTGTAAAAAAAGCTCTTTATTTTGTATTAAATCTGAGACCTGATAATTTTACTTAGGTTCATCTTAACTCTGCTGTTGTGAGGCACTCCCTTTTCACTTCTGGGTGAAATTTGGTATTATTTTGCAGCAGTACAATTCCATTGGTGCAAGAATAATTTATTCAGTGCAAATAGGCCTTCACTTGTTGATGTGAATATAAAATGAAATCTTCTCTTCTCTTCTCTTCTCTTCTCTTCTCTTCTCTTCTCTTCTCTTCTCTTCTCTTCTCTTCTCTTCTCTTCTCTTCTCTTCTCTTCTCTTCTCTTCTCTTCTTCTTTCTGATTTGTAGATAAATACATAAATATCTTCATCTAGAATGTAGAAGAACTGAATCTAAAAGGAACAGGCTGTGCTTACTCTGCTAAATAAATTTGGGGGGTAAAGCTGTAGAAGGGGGAAAGAAAGGCAGAGAATTACTACTGTGTATTTTCTCTATGCTATAAAAGAGCATCCTGCTATTGTGTGACCATACTTCTATCTTCTGTTTTCAGATATAAAAATATGTGGTGCATTTCCCCCACCCAGTGATTTACATTTTCTTTGTACTATTTTTCTGTTGACTTAAGCGGGTCTGTTTTTACGTCTACTCTCAGAGATAATTGAGTGGGTTGGATTGTAAAAACAATTTGATTGTTTGACAAGGTCTCTCCCTATGTATTTACAAAGCTGTTCCCACATAGTTTCAAACCATCCTGCAACACTAAAACGGTGCCTCAGGTGATGCTCTTAACAGAGCACACCGGGGAACAGGCACGGGCCTGTTTGGTGCTGGAACAGCGTGCTCTCCTCGGAGCTCGTGCTGTTCCAGGGTGAAGGCAGGTGTCTGTACACTGCTGACAGAAATGCTCTTAGGGCTAATAAAGAATAAAAACGAGTTGCTGACATGTTTTTGCAGTGGCAGGGAAGTATCCGTAAGTTTTTTCTGCACACTGGCCAAAGTTCTGCTCCATAAGGTATTTCTTACTGAAAATTCACCTCTACAGGTACGCCCAAGAACATTTCTCGTAGCCTAACAGTATTTAGTGCTTGTTCAGTGTCACTGGCGTAGAATTCTAGAGCTCAAAAGCAGAAGAGACATGAACTTATCCAGTCCTTTTATGAATCAGGCAGGATTGTTCTGTGTTATGTCATTTCTAATGTTTTGCCCATGTTAACTTTAAATGTGCCAAGAAATAGGGATTCCATCACTTCCCATGGGACCCTGTTCCAAAACCTCTATATAATCACTCTCAGAAAGTTTCCTTGATGTCCAGCCTTCAGTTTCCCATTCTTAATTTAACTGAATTATATCCTTTGTTATTATATGCTGAATAGTAGCAGAAGGCCAAGGCCTTGTAGTTGGCTCCCTGCATTAGAGAAATCAGTTGCATATTGCTTTATCCATTCATCCCTGCAAAGCATGAAGAGATAATTCATTTGATAAACAAGTGGAAGTGTAATAGACCTAGATTATCCAAATTTCAGTAAACTATAGGGCACCAATGCATTAAACTAGATTGCTCTAGACTTCCGATCTTCTAGAATGAAGTGGGTACACCCAGAGGAAAATATTTTGTGTAGAAGAATCATTGAGCTACAAGGCGAATTCCTTGGTTTTGGGTGTCTTACAGATAGCTTGGTAACAAGCTGCAGAGATCACAAGCAGGCTACGAATCGCTGGTTAGGTGTGTGAAAAGAGCAAATGGAAAGTTAGACTGTTATGTGAAAGACATTTAATTAGGAATAAGAAAATACTGATGTCCCAACACAAATTGGTTGATCAGACCTTATCTAGAATACTGTGAGCTGCTTGGTTTCTCTGTGGCTGAGAGATGATTTGGGGCAGGAACAGGCATGGGGAAGGACAGATTGCTGTCTAACAATCAAGGAAGGGGAGGACGCTATTTTCTGTGAGGCAAGAAGAAACTGACTTCATTTAACAAAATGAATCATGAGAGTGCGTACAATTGACATCTAAAAACATCAAGAAGGAGGCAGAGAGGAAGAACATGAGTTAAAAAGCAATGGTGGCACAAGAACTAGTTAGTGTGAAGCGAACTTCAATAACTTCAGACAGGAAGCTAGAAAACAAGTCATGTTTTTCTGAAGCAGCCTACAGTAGGACCAGGGCAGGCAAGAAGTGCGGCTGATTTTGAGAGAGTTTAATGAATGTCTGTGGTGTGGTTGGCAAATCTTGATGACTGAGGCAGTCCATTCCAGTGCCATATCTCTGAATTTGCTCCTTCAAGATTTCACATGCATTTATCAGAGATGCACTTCATGAGCTCTACCTTGGATGGAAACAGCTTTCAGCAGGTCAGATGGATCAGCATAAATGCCAGAGCAAAATCATTTTCCAAAGAAGTAAATGGTGAGCTGCTTGGCTTTATTAAGATCAGTTGCAGCAAGTAGTGGGGATGGTCACAAACCAGAGGAGGCTACAGTTAAAATAAAGGCTAGCACGAGAGCACAAAGAATTAAATGAGATATAAAACAGAGAGGCACTCCACTAAAGGAGGGAAAAGACACCCTGGAATTTTCCCAAATAGGGATGAAAGATGATCTGAAGGAAAAAATGCAATCTTTGTTGGGACAGCAAGTTGAAAAAGTCCAGATGGAATGGGAAGTGTGGTTGCAATGTTCCCCATCTGGAAATGGGATGAAGCTGGCAAGTCACATCAGTGAACAACAACCAACCTGACTGCTGAAAACCCCATCAGAAGGCTTCCATGAAACGGGGGATGCCAAAAAAGCTTGGATAAACTTGGAACTGGTGAACAGAATTAATCTGCAACAAGGATTTGAGCTGAAAAATCAGCACGTGAGAGAAAGCAGAAACGTAGGCTACTGTGGAAGTGAACACCTGGATGTAAAAATGAACCTGTCAGGAGAGACTGTTTATCTTTTTTTTTTTTTTCACTTAGTGTTCTTCCTGCAGACTTATATTTTCCCAGCTCAAATAATAGAAGTTCCTACTGAAAATCCCAGGGAAGCTGACTTCAGAATTGTACTTGGCATGAATGGTGGGGAAAAGGAGTAGAAAGGAGCACATATCATGAATGATTGCAGACCGCTTTTCAAAAATGCAAAACCAGCCAGGATATAATAGTATATGTCAAAACCTCCCATTATAGTTCAGGAAATTCCTCCAGGCTGAAAGTCAGACCTTGGAGGTACGAGCAGTGGCTTGAGTCTTTGTTTAGGTTACAAAGATGAAAGTCAGGTAGCAGTAGTCAAAATTGGTCTAATAAAATGGACAACTGGTTCTGTGAAATGTATAGAAAGGTCATAAATTAGTTAATGAATGAGACGTGCTAAAAATTTAGGCAGGATATATGAAAATTAACTTTCAAATTGTTCTGCATTGCACACAAGTTGTCCACTGCAAGTGGGAAAAGTGAATTTGAAAATGGAGTCCGAAGAATTCAAGTGCAAATCAGGACAGCTAAAGCAGCAGATGGGCTAATGATTGCTTCGGATTTACTCTGTAATGAGTGCAAGGCAAAGTTGTTCTACAGACAGTCTATGAAAATACCCTTTAAACTTGTGATCAAAATAGAAGAACTGATTTGTGGGCAATTGGTTTGCAGTAGGCAAGTTGTTCTGCTCTCCAGGGCGACTATCATAACGACATAGGAATGTTGTAGTAGCTTTCCAGTAAAGAAGAAAAAAAGAATGACTGCATACTATTTGAAGACTCAGTACATTTTGGCTTTTAAAGTTCAGATTGATTTGAAACAGGATCAGAGTTTTGATCATTTGCTGAGCCTGAGTAACAAAGAGCAGATGATAAAAAGAAAAAAAAAGCACCAAAACAACTAGCATTAGGAAACACAAACAATGAATCCCATAAGCAGATACAGGAGAAAACTCAGATGCAAAAATAGGAGGGAAGGCAACCACCTGCAAATTCATGCTAATTGTGTTCTGAGGTCATGTTGTAGATTAAAGAGAAGAGTTACAAGAGTAGGGATTTTCTGCTTAGAAAGCAGAAGATATTTTTTTGATTGAACAAGGATGTAAGTTGTACCATGTGGGCCCCATGCAAGATTGTAACCATGGAAACCTGCCATGTATAAACAGCTTGTTCATTGCTGTCCGGCAGGGAAGAAGAAATAACTTTTGAAGAAATATGTAGAGGCAGAGATGTACCTTCAGCCAGTTCTTAGACTTTACCCTTAGCTCTGATTCAGAAGAAAATGACAGCACCATATTTTGCCTCACTATTAACACCCAAAATCAATACCTTCAACTTAAAAGAATTATTGAATCAACAGGACCCTTATTTCTCTAGTACTTGTTTTTCACTTTGACTGTTAGCAGCAGATAACGTCAAGCGGGTCCAAAGGACGGGAGGAAGGACACTATCCAAAAGACTTTGAAGTCAAGTGAGAGCAAGAGGTCTTTGGCTGGGACAAGTTGAGTAGCTGGAGCTGGTGTAGTTCTTTCTCCTATTCCGCAGAGGTTCATCTGCTGTACTTAGAGTAAATGACCTGCTCAGGCATGTAACTCTGAGCTAGTCCACTGAGTAGCCCAGTAGTAAACAAAGGAGGTCTCCTAATCAGTGCAATCAGTAAAATGAAGAGTGAGTTATCTCTGCTTAAAGGAGACAACTAGTTAGGTCAGATGAGTCAGACTGTAAAAGTACCTACTTCTTCCCACTGACTGTCAAGTTCAGATGTGAACATCTACAAGGTATTTAGACCTGAAGTCAGATGAGATGAATCCAGCCCAAGTCAGTCCTGATGCCATTGCCATTTGGGCACTGGTGAGTCATAAAGAACACCACTATCAAGGATTCCATCAAGATAAGAGGAGAGCTGGGACAACTCCTGGTGAAATGAAGTCTGATTGAATCCTGAAAGCAATGGCATGTTTGGGATAAATCTGTAAAAGCATTTAAGCACTTTTCTGGAACATATAGTTGAAATCGTAAGACCCATCACCCAAAATACATGGCATGTGGAAGGCCAGTTGGGAATCTGAGCTATATGGGTGAGCAGGTTTGACTGACATCTGAATGGAATTGCAGAAGCAGCAGTGGTGGTTGATCTGTGAGAGTGAGAAGCCATGGGAAACAGTGCACAAACCCGTCACAGGCAGACTTCAGTAGGAACAAATACAAAAAAATGTTGAGAAAGCTGAGCTTTTGGGTGGAGTGTTTGGAATACATCCTAAAGGAAAGCTATATCTTCCTGTTAGATTTGTTCAGGGAAATAGGATTTTCTGCACCTTTTTTATGAAGCAAAACAAAGAAATACATGCCTTTCATCGTCACTTCGTGTCTTCTTGCCTTTCCTCACCTATCCTGTAAAAAATTAATACGTGAGTCCCCTATTTTGATTAAATTTTCAGGCAGAAGACTCTATAAACACAACCTGAGGATATCGTGTCTTTGAAAAACATGGAGTGTTTTCCTTCTAGGTATACATTGTTATAGCAGAAGGGGTTTGGGTGTGAGAAAATGTTGGCTCTGTCTGTGAAATTCTTACTACCCCTAAAAGAGAGGTATGAGCTTGAAAATGAAAGCTGTCGGGAGCTGCCAGTGTGTATCTTTGAGGGTACCATAAATCAGCTGAGACTTTTTAGAGTGGTATGAACATCTCGTGATACCGCTTATGGCAGTAGTTTTTAGAGAATAATTAAGTAATACTTTTTAATCCATTTGGAGTATCAGTGGATTGAGGTAGATGGGAACCAAGTGCTGGTTTGTGCTAGCACCACTTCCACGGACTGGCTCTGTGGAACAGGCAAACTGGCTGTTTAGTTCACTTGGGCATGAAGCCTGGCACTGCTAAGATGATGGTGAACAGCATGAATAACCCAGTTATTTTTGGGGTTTTTAAGTGCTTTCTGTGTGCACTTCAAGTGTAAGAAAGGAGCATGGCATCGATTTCACTTTAGAGCACAGAGTTGTAGAGTCACGTCAAAGGTTTTGAAATTCCAGTGAAGAAAACAAATAGGAGAACCTTAGAATATTTTTCAGTTTGGGGGGAGGGGTGTGTGTGTGACATTTTCAGGCATTCTGTTGGAATCAAAGGATAATCAAACTCTCTTTTCCCGACTATTTTGTATTTTAAAACAGCTTCAATGTGAGTCCTTGAGTAAATTTCTTTTAATATTCATTAAGAATAATATATATTTCTTATGTTCATTACCTTGCAAATATGCTTTTATCACTGGTACTGTAATTTCAATGTCAGTACATCTCAGAAAAAAGATTTAGCTGATGCTTTTTAACCCTGCTTTATTTGGATATACTTTTTTCACAGAATTCTTACATGTTCTGCTTCATGTTGCATTTGCAAGGACAGGACGAATCAATCATTCATAAAATGTGGAATAGGATGGTGGGAGAATATGAAGATGTTGGTGTCAGTTTGGTGTGCTGGGCTGTCCTGGGGGCCCTGTGACATTAGGAAAAAACATATCTCAAAACATGCTTAGTATAACATCTAAACAGAGACAATCAGAGGTAGATATGCATCTTCTTAATGTAACGGTAATTTCCTTAATTTTATTTATATATTTATATTCTGGCTCCATGAAATAAAAAACAGCTTGGAAGCATAGCTTAAAAATAGGAAGGGCTTTATTGGTTTACATTTTCTTATGGATATCACAGTAGGTCATAACAGTCACATACTTCAGCTGATATAAATCAGCACAACTTCATCAAATTAAGCCAATTTGTAAGGCAAATAAGAGGGTCTGCCTTTAAATCATCAGTGAATATTTTGCATTTGGTTTATTTTTGTTTTATATTTAAATTTTGTACTTAATTGTCTTTTGTTTCTCTTTCACTGGCTGATGCTACTCAGACACTATTACTTCGAAATGAATGGGACTCTTTAAGTCACTAAAGAGACAGCTGGCACTGTGTGGGCTCAGTGCTACTGAGCTATGGGTAGATTTAAGTGATTTGTGACACTAAAGACACCCTGCACCTTATGTAATTTAAACACCAGAATTAAATAAGGAGGGGCCTGTGCACGCTATCAGTTCGTGTGGGAAAATATGTTGACTTACTGGCACTGGTTTTGGAATGTGGCATTTAAAAGTACCTTTTTACAGTGGGAAAGAATTTGGTCAAGAATAAACAGTCTGACCTTGTTAAATGGATCAAAGTCTGTGCATAACCTATTTCCAGAAAACTAGTTTTCACCAGTATGTACAATAAAAAACAAACAAAACCAAAACAACAAAAAGATAGCCAGTTTATAAAAAAAGCAACTAGATTTTCCAGAGAAAAATTAAATATATGGAACAGATACTGCTATTCGAGTATGGACTTCTCTAGTTTGTGGGAAGTTGGCTATGAGCATTAAACATAGTTCGAACAATCGTTTCGGAGAACATTAAAAGCAGACAGTGTCATACACGGTACCCAGATGAGTTCAAGTCGTATATGGGGTAAGTGAATAATTTTCAACAGAAATCAAGGCCATTTGTATTACCATCAGCGTCTGAAGAGAGTTTGAGGTAAAACTGGATTTATAGTGTGAGCTAAGTTTTGAGCACGAAGCGTGGTGTTTCCAGACATAATCACTTGACTGGAAAGGATCCTTTGATGCAAACAAAGAAGGGAAAACTGGAGCAAGAAAATTATTCCAGTTTGATTTTAGCTTCAAATTTTACTAAGGGTGAAGTGGCACACCATTATTGAATCTCCATGGTATGAAACCCTGGCTTCAGTACAGTCGATGGAAAACATCTCTTTAGCTTCACTGTGGCCAGGATCTCATTCCAGGCTTTCATATTCTGTTTGAAAAATAGAGACACTTCCCCTGAGCAAATACTCCCACTGCTTCGGAGGAGTGGAGTATACAGAGAGCAGCAATGACCTTCGGCAATGGTATTGATATAAATGCCTGTCCAGTTCACAGGCTCCAGCCACAGAATTCTCACAGGTACATTGTAGAATGCCACCTCTTTTTTTCTCTTTTCGCCTGGTGTTAACACAACTGTGGCAAAACAACATACTAAAATTCACAAGGCCTTGCAGGTCATCCATTTTTAATGCCAGAATAAAAGAAAAATCTTGCAATGGTTCAAGAATATGAAGTAGCGTTGAAATGCATTGTGTAAAAACACTTTTGAGTACAACATTTAAAACCAGCAGTAGCCAGCTGAGATACACTAACGCAGCAATTACTGTGCATAAAAATGAAAATGTATCCATGACTGCAGCTATCAGCAAAACTACTGCAATAGTAGTGTTTTACATGAGGTGGGCAGTAATAGACGCAACTGCTTAAAAAGCAGCATTATATAAAACAAGTGAAGCAAAGAAAAAAACCTGTGTTTGTATGAGGTAAGTTCAGATTAAAAATTAGAAAGTGTGTACATTAGATTTTGACAAGTTTGGATAAAGAATCTATATTAAGCCAGAAAAGAAGAAAGCCCCTCTCAATGTAAACTCTGTTTTCAGATTTTTGTAGTCAGTGTAAACATATTCTGAACTTGGTCTGAGTTTCCTGAATTCTGCCTGGCTCTGCTGTGTGTTTACACCACCAGCTATATATTTACCCTGCCCAGAGTCCGGAGGCCCAGGCAGGGTGCAGTGCCAGCTGCGCTGGCGCTCGCTGCTCCCATCCAGCCCATTCTGTGCTCCTGGGCACTGCACTGACTCACAGAAAAGCAAGAACAAAGGCTACAGCTGTTCTTAGAATTTACAAGCCATGATACTTTTTTCCCCGAAGTTTGATTTTTATTCGTTTTTTTTTTTACTTGATGCGTACGTGTTCTCACTTCCCTTCTGTTCTGAGTGATGGTTCTCATCCAGATCTGCCTGAAAACTCCAGCCCTTGCCTATTTTAAGATATTTTATTATCAAGAATAGATTCACTAGGAAGGCATTTAAGAGCTCTTATTTACTCTTCTCTGCCTCATCAGCGTGCAGGATAGTGTACAAATTCCAGGTTGGCTGAGAGGGAACCGTGGTGCTTGTGCAGGACTGACTTCTGCAGGTGATGCTCTGCATGTGGGATCTGACCCTCACTCTAGTAACAAGTAAAATGCCTAAGCTCTTCAAAAGCTCTTCGATTCATACTGAACTGAGGAAGCTATTAGACTGACTAGAAATAAAAGTGTTCATGATAAGTAGATACTAATTCTTACTTCTGTTGAGTACTCCATATCACCCTGTGTATCGTGTCACTCTTCCTCCTGGGTACTCCACTAGTAAAAAAGTTTTTTAAAATAAGAGAACTATGAACATCCTCTCATACCATAGGCATGTACAGTGAAAAATATGCAAAATACCCAAAGCTTTTTAAGTCATATCAAAAATCAATGAGATCTTTTTCCCTCTGTAGCTTCAGTAACACCTCGAGCAGTGGTAGGCTACAGGACACCCATAGCTAGTCTGAAAAAATGGAAGATGTTTTATACTTTATCCTGAAGAACAGGCGAAGGTGAAGGGAACCTGTATTTTGTATTTAATACGCATGGAGATAGACTCTCTGTTCCTTTGCTGCTTCCTATGGAACTGAAGTGAGTTAAGATTTTAATACAGTTGATATCCTGGTCTTAGTTTTCCTTTCCAGTGTTGCTAGTCAAATCAGTGTGGCAGAGAGTCCTTCCCCCTTCACCTTGAGAAGATGTTTGCATTCGATTTACGTTAGATTAGTAACAGGAATAACTCAATGGACAGTTTTCTGTCTAAAGATTTCTTTATGTGAGTGCATCACTCTCCTTTGACATTTGTAAGCATCTGTGTGTAGTTGTGCACGTTGCTCTTCATTCTCAGGGGTTTGTCCTCAGAAATGTAATTTAAAATCATTTTAATTAAATTACTGAGTTTTTACATTAGTAGTCAAGCTTATTTGGGCAGGAAGCAAAAACAGGGAAGAAGTTTGGAATTGTAGAAGGAGCTTGATTTCTGTTACGTCTTTAATGACTTGTCATAAGTATACTGTGATAGTTTCTGGATAGAACACAGGCCATCCTACCTGTTTCTTTGAATTCTGCTTACCACAGTTCCTAACATCATTTTTTCCTGCAAATACTGTGTATTTGGTGGCACATCCCTGGCAGTCTGTATGTAGAGGGGATTGAGAGAAAAGAGAGCAAAAAGAAAATGAGGAGGCGTAAAAGGAGCGGGACAGTCATTGCGTTGGCAGGGAAAATGAGGCCATGCTAAACACAATGACAAGGATTTTTTTTTGTTGGGTTTTGCTTGCTTGAATGTTTTTTAATTTCTTGTTGCTTTAGGCCAAGAAGTGTCTGAATTCACTTTTATTTCCAGTTGCTGCTTTGCTTTCTGGACAGAAGATGCTAGTTTTTTATACGAAAACAGTTTAATTTGCCACGTAGCTGAAGTTCTTTCCTAGTGAATATGTGAAATATTATACCCCGAATTTGCAATTAACATGACAAATGACATTGTTTTTGTTCTATTCCCTGCTAAAGGTGCTTCACAGGGGAATCATCCCAACTCAATTAAGTGCTATTTTAAAACTAAGTAAAAGACATTCCAGAAACTTCTTGAGTCTCTCCCTTGTCTGAAACATCCCGACTTGTTACGTTATCTTTGTGCCCAGTGGCCACCACAGAGAATCTCCTGTGCTGCTTTCCATCCACGTGGCGGGTTGGTGCATGAGCTGATCCAAACCTGTGCTCTGCACTGGGCACCTGCAGACATGCCATGGCAGCACACCTGGCTCCAAACAGGAACCGGAGTGAAGCGCCGTGACGTTTCCTCAGTCCCCACAGAGACCATTGCATCCGCCATGGGCACTGGGCTGCTGCTGGGCCCCCACCCTCTGGCAGCCTTTACGTGCGTCCTTAATGTCCTCATGGCCTATGGAGCTGCAGTCAAAATCAGGCGATGAGAACTTAAATGCTGCAACTTGCAGACAGGTAATTTCTGTCTTGATTTCATCTGCTCAAATTACAACCTGCTACAGCTGGATGCCTCTGAAGGGTCCGCAGCAACAGAAAGGTAACATTCCCACCCCAAAATCAGGGCCCCAGTCCAGTCTGCTGGTGCAGGAGAACCGTACAGCATCACAAATGCACTGTCTGAGTTGTGGGGAGCAGCCTTTTGCCTGGCGTTGCCCGGGCAGCCTTGGTCTGACCTCAGCTGGAAAAGACGGCACCTTTTCCCAGGAGAGCAGAGCTGACAGCGTGCTGCTGTGCGCCTCATCCTGCGCAACCAGCATCCCCCTGATGGTGCTGGGAGTCACACGCTGACCTGAGTGTGCAAGGGGACTCCAGTGAGATGGCTATTGTGTTTTCAAATATAGAAGAATGGCTTTGTGTTCAGTGGATTACCCCGCTGATTAAGTCACGGAAGCAGATGCTGCAAGGACGTCTAGAAGGAAAGAATTTAATTTCTCCTGGTTTATTACAATTCAGAACCTATTCCATGTAGCAGAGCAATTAACACATAAAGTAAAAGCCCACAAACATATTAGGACCATGAGAATTTCCCAGCAGACAGAGGTACTGGTACCTATGTATAAAGAAACTCTCAGCACCTTCCATGTCCCAAAAAGCAAATAGAGAGGATGGGGGAGGGAGGAGAATCATGAAGGGAAGTCTTTATTTTCTTCTTTTCACGTGAAGGTTTGTAATTAAAGGGGAAAGTAAATTAATTACATGAATATTAAAAGGTTACTCTTCTATTCTAACATTTGGTCACAAGTTGTCTAATGAAAAGGAATGCAGGCTGGAGGGCTGCCATGCCTTTGCTTCTTTCTGCAGAGGGCCACAGGCTGAAGCCGTGATTGTGCGTGACAGATTCTGGGAACAATGAGCCTGCGCACAGATCATCCAGATGGAGCATGCTTTTCTAAATTACACCAACAACAGGGTGGCCCACAGGCAAACAAAATAGTTAAACAATACATAATAAAGTTTTTATTTGGTATTTCCTGTGAGCCTCTGCCAGTTGCCAGGGAGTGTACTGTATTTTTCTGATGCTGTATTAATTGTTGACCACAACTGGCAAAAACCCAAACTAGCAGGGACAGATAAGGGGGGGAAAATGGCATCTGGACACTAAAGCCTCAAGTGTACTGGGAAAAAAAAGCACAAAAAATTACAGCATATATCTGGAATTTTCCAACTAACGATGTGCGGATGTGGTAGCGCTAGGGAAAAAGAGCCAAACTGAGCCTGCTTTGTTCACTAAGAGAGGCCCTCCTGTAACATTCCTTTTAGCTGTGCATATTTTGGCTTCAGTTGTGCAGTTTTAACTATATACTGTGTATGGAGCAGTTCAGTTGTTGCTACATGAATCTAACGATTTTGTCACAAGAAATAAAATTATATCAATGCATGTGCATTTTTCTTGTTGTAAGATGTTTAAACAGAGGCTGTGTTTTAAATGTTAAATCATAGGTGTTAAGTTTTCAGAGGAAAGAGGGAGAAAATGTCATTGACTACAAGCCATCCCAGCAACAGCTGCAAGGAGGAGACCCTCAGCAGCAGTGAATGCTGCCTTTTTAAACTCATCAATGAAATCAGCCCTTACAGTTATCTGCTTTAGGGAAAAGCACTCAATACAGCATTAACGCTTGGATAAAAACAGGAGGATGCATAAACATGCTCGGTTGCTACTGTATTTCTATTTTCTTTGTCTTCGTAAACAGTTGAAGGATTGGCATCTTTTTAAGGAAGTTTTACACTCCTGCTGTACTATATGCAATGTAGTAAGTGATTTTGCTACTACTAGTACACAGCAAAGAAGGAAACAAAAATGAGCAGGTTGCTGCTATTTGCAGATTGCAGGTAAAATAGCCTTGCAGACGGTAGGCAGCTTCTCCTAGGAAGAAGGAAGTTGGTATGAAGATACGGATACGTATAGAGAACCAGCTGCACTAGGCACTGACAGGGTTTGCAAACAGCAGGTCTGTAGTTCAGTTGATGAGGAAGAATTTATTGTTGGAAGCTTAAATTGTCATATATTTCTGCGGCATTTTTAGATGATGGCCCTCGTTGCCACAGGCTTGTTTTCACTTTCCAACTCACATGCTTGTTCTGGCGTTAAGTGCTTTGTTTTTTTCTCTGTGTTTTTGGTTTTAGGGCAGATTTTTTTTGTGATTGGGTTTAGCTGCAAAATACAGAAGTCTTCTATTCCACTATGTCTTTGTATATGTGTAGTTTTCTTTTGTAATAAAAGAGAAGTATATAAAAAAATGGGATTTCTTCTCTTGGCGTTATGTTCATATGTACACTGATAATCAGCAGGGCTGAATCTCAGGGCCATTCACAGAGATTTCTTCGACCAAAGCCAGCGTATCTGGCTGTAGCGGATGGCTGTCATACATAGCTGACTAAACCAGGAGGCATAATGTGTTACCAGTGGGTTTTCCAGATTCCCATTCATCTCCCGGCACACAGCTACTGTTAGTCCTTCCTCTCAAACCTGTATTCCCACCTCTCCTCTAGCCCAGTCTCATCGCTCTACTAAACCTAGCTCCCACCCCAAATTCCCTGTGAAGTCTGCCCTCCCACTGGGCTCCAGACATGCCTCTCACCAACTGTCTGATCCCAGTCTCACATGCTGTGCTGGTCATCTATCCTTCTTCCCTCCATAGCTCATAGTCTTCTTTCTCAGTCGGTGTCAGTTACCCCAACTCTTTATACACTCCCTTCAGCCCAACAAGGGGATGTCTTAATCTCTTCTCTCAATCCAGCTTTCACATTCTCTTCCCCTAGTGTGTCCAGCTGTTTTCATCTCTCTGACTGAGCCTAATAGGTTCCTCTTCAAACACAGGGTAGACCATTTATAGAGTAACAGCCTTTCTGCACTCAGTCAAAAGCTTGAGATGCCGTGATGTCCCACTGGGCCTCCTGGAGCTGGCCTGAAGCATGGAAACAAAACCTTCTGAAAGTACAGTAATTATACACTAGTATAAATCCTTACTGAGCAAGTGCTGGGTTTTAGATTTATGACATGACCCAGTTTGGAGCCAAGTTTTACAAGGACGGCAAAGGCACCTCCTTGACATAGAGGTCAAGTTCCACAACCCTTGTCCCAAAACATGAAGACACCAGAGCTTCTCCAAAGGAAGGTCACCAGAATTTAAGATGGGCAAACCATCTCTTTTTCCCTAGCCTCACTCATGGAAACACCTGAATGGCTTCAACTGAAGTACTCCAGCAAAGCTGAGTATATTCCCAAGAGATCCAGCATGGAAAACATTACTGTAATCAGTGAAATTTTGGGGAAGTTAAAAACTGCTGAAAACAGTCACATACAGGTAACTTCAGCGACAGAACATGCTAGAAGCTTGAACCTATTATATACACGCTGCTTCTGATGATTGTCCCTTACGAGAAGGAGAAGGAGTCTACCGTCTTCTGAGAGTCTTAAAGGACTCTTTCTGTTTCCCTCAGTAAAGGCCAAGGTGCAAAATAGCTCAGCTTTTACTAATATACATGCTGTTCCCTATGTGTGGATCCCTTCTTCGTGCCCTTATAACCAAACATTGCATATCCTACCACGTGTGGAAACCAGTTCTTATTCACACTCAAGATCCTCTAAACATTTCCAGTCCCTAATGACATCTATAAATGTGATTTATTCACAATTAGGGACATCAGTTGGGAACAAGCTGTCAAAGTGGTGTAAAGACACGAGATGAAGCAAAGGGTCAGATCTCTGGCAGGGATAAGAGCAACTGGCTGCTCATCACCGACAGCTCCAGGGAAGTCCACGAAGTTCAAGAGCAGGTCTATGCTTAGCAACATAAATGTACTGATATCAGAAGTCCTTTCCAAGTTAGAGATATGTCTCTCTGAAAAAGAAGCTGATTTATAGATCACTTACTATGGGAGAGTTAAGTAATCTACTTTGTACTTGCCTGGGATGTAATCGACTAAAATTTCATTTGTGCCTCGTGTTGTAACACATGGGATTTGTAGCATTTCCCGGGTGCAAGAGACAGGAGCAGCAAGATGCTGAAGAGGGGTCACCTGTGGCACTCTACCTTATTTTTCAACATGAAGATTATACCCCAGAATTGTTCTAAGAAATACCATGAGCCTCCATGTAATTAATTTCAAGGCATGTTGCCAGACTAACACTTCAGTTATTCAGAAGCAGCACTAGAGGCCTCTTTTATTGTTGCTGATAACACCTTTACTGTAACTGAAGAAATTTTAAATCCATTCTGTTTTCTTCATGAGTTGTGCTGCTCACTTCTGTTTTCTTTCTGCTGGATAATCCTAATGGCTTATTTTAGTCTTGTGCCTACTTCATTTCAAACAAGTTTCGTTTTCAGATTTTCTTGCAGTAGCCCAAAACAAAACAAAGTTTATCTAGTGTTTAAAGATGCTTTGTAAATAAAAAAGCTTAAGAAGGAGTCATTTAGACCCATGTTTTGTAAAAGCTTCATATTACTAAAACTAACTTGGTCTACATTCAGCCTGAGAGTACCTTCTAAATACAATCATAGTGTTAGCTCTTGAAAACACTTAGTTGCTGATCCCACAATCGTTAATGATTTTAAACAGCAGTAACATAACCTCATGATATTAACCGAAAAGAAAAATATTCTAAGCCAAACACATTCTTTGTTTGCTATCATAAAAAAATTCCTTTTCCTTGCAGACTCCCACTTTCCTAGAAAAAATAAATAGTATTCATTAGCTGGAGTTGTATACTGTCTAGAAAATATAGGTTATTTCTAATGTCTTGTTTCTAAAACTGCATTTTAAATACTATCACTTAAAAAGAAGGATAGGACTAAATATAAATGATTCCACTGTCTGGAGATGTCTTCCTCTAACCACCCAGAGCTTCCACTGAAATTAGTAGTAATTACATGCATATTTGGAGTTAGGTTGGAGCTTTTTATGAGATGTCCAGTTGGCATTTTTGATGCAGCCTGATAACAGCCTCTTCATGCATGACTTCTCTTGCCTCAGAAGAATAGTCGAGGTCCTTTAAGCTTGTTCTGTCCCTTCTCTGCGCTGAGACCCTCAGACCATGAGCAGCTTTAGGGACTGCTGATCTGTATCAGTCCCAGAGCTGGGGGTACTTGGGCTTTGTTTCTCTGCAGAAGCTCTAGCTTCCAGCACTACTTCTCACTTCTCTCCTCCTCAGCATCCAGGGAGCCACACACCCAAGGATTTCCTGGCTGCATGAGGACATTATTTACAGAACTTCTGCTGAAAGTTCGTGAAGGGGCAGTAGGGTGTTGCTGTCCCTTGCAGGGAATATGTCAGGAGATTTTTGCATGGAATGATTGCTTCTGAGAACAGATCTTTGTGAGGAAAAAGCATGGATAAGCATGATGATGAGGAAAAGGAAACACGTATAGACTATCAAACTGATTATTCCAAGGTCAACTGGTAGGAAGCAGTTGAAGCTCTTGGCTCTCTCTCTGAGACTATTAGAATATTTGCACTAGTTCTTGAACATTAGTTTCCATTTAATTTATTCTTCCTTTACAAGGATGGATTACATACAGTGATAAACATATTAGAAGGCCTGTTTAGTATACCCATTTTTATCATTTTTACAAGGACTCTTCTGAACAGTTGTGCTCTGTGAGTGATTCATGGAGCAGCAAAAGGGACATGACACAGGAGGAGACCTCCTGAATATTGTGGTTTTCATTCTCAGGCAGGAGAGAGGCAGAACCTTTTAAAGCAGTAGATCTCCACTCCATACCAGGTGCTCCCCTGTGATGCTGTGTCCCTTGTGCCAGCAGCAGTTCGGCCTCTCTGCAGTTTTCAGTATCATTCCGCTCCCAAAGAGACCCCAGGAGAAGATATTGCCATGGCTGGCACACAACAGCTAGAACATCTCTAAAAACGGAGTGTTTCCTTCTCTTTTGGAGACTGGATATGCTCAGTGTATCCCAACCCCTGTGCCTGTAAACTGATGTTCATTGCCTGGAACTGAAAAGATTCACGTCGTATTGTGCAGGGGGCAGCTAGACCCAGTTCTGAACTATAAAGAATCCGTTTCGGTGCCACAGCTCCAACAGCAGATGCAGAGTCTGTGGGTCCGTGCTCCCTTAACCGCACTGAAATCGGAGTCTGCCAGGCTGGTGCCTGGGAGTGGGTTTGTGTTCTCAGAGAGTGTTTCCTCTCCAAGGCCCCTGAGCACACAGCGTGCAAGGGGTTAACAAGGGAGCTACTTTGAAAACACAGGCAGAAGGTCACTGGCGGCAACAGCAAAGTCTCCTACAGCCTGCCATGGAGAGCCTTTCACGGCATTTCCCACCCCGGGGATTGTAAACATTGGCCCCAAGCCATGGAGTCCTACAGAACCTCTCTTTGCTTTTAGCATATACATTTATGTGCCTTCATGGAAACCAGAGCACGGCAAGTTGTTCCTGCGAATCCAGAAGGAGTGAGGGAGCTTCTGTTCAAGTTTCAATCTTCAGAGGTGAGGAGAAGGGCCATTACTCACGCTGGAATTTGAAAACATAGAGATATGCTTGTTTAGTGGTGCTTCACATGTAACATAGCTGCTGTTCTCAGGCAAACTTTCTCAACTTGCAGGAACGTGTAGAATGCTGTCACTTAATCAGAATCCAGAAGAGCTCTTTTATCTGCCATTTGTTAGGAACTAGCAATATTGTTCTTATCTCGCTGTCCTTTAGCCTGATGTGGTGCCCTCAGAGATGAGAACTTGTAACATGAAAGGACTCATTACCTTGAACATTCCTGTTTGTATGATCTTAAACTGTTATCTCTTTTGCTTAAATAAGATGCTTTGTATCAATTTTGAGAGTCTGGTTTACAACCTCATTTTCACAAACAGAACATTTTATGTTTTTGTTAAGTCTATAACTGCTCTGGACTAGAGTCTTCAGTGATCTAGACTAATTCAGATCTTTGTCATCCAACTAATACAATATATTATCTGTAATTAATCTACATTGGAATCTAGCTTCTTGAAAATAACATAACAAGCTTTATAGTTAAAATTGGGAAGTAGAGGTCTAGTATCAGACCATCTGTAACATTCTGCATTCCTGCTAAATCTTCAGATACTTAATGGAAAATTAGAAAATTTTAATTAGAAAATCCTGTAGCATTTGTAAGTGGAGGAAATTTTCTTTTGGGTTCTTTAAAAATGTTGGGCTTCGCTTTGTACTGTGAATCTTAAGTTTTGGCTAGTGAGTAGTGTATCAAATAGCAAGGGAAGAGATGTTGCTTCCTTGGCCACAGAATAAAATAGAGTGTCATCTTCTAGAGTTTTTATGAGTCCCATCCGTTGCAGTCAGAGAAATGGAATACAATCTACCTACATCTGAAGTAGAATCCAGCCTGGTCAATGTAATTAATGCGTGCTTTTATTTTTATCCAGTGATGGTCTAATGTAAAATGCGTACACATTCCAGAGAGCAGTGTCCAGAACTCAGTTCCTCACCCCTTCCAGCTGATTGTTCTTAAGCACTCAGCTACTTTCAGACACGGTCTTGCCCCGTGACTCATATAATCCTGGCAGAGTAGCGACTTGGCTTCAGCGAAGGCAAAGAAAGAGCTGTCACCCAAAAAATCCCCAACCTAGTGGTCAAAGTATTTGCTTGGATGTAGGAGATGCCAATTAAGTCTCCTTTGGGCTGAATTTCCACTTTGAGATTAACATAATCATCATAATAACTTCTGTACAAGGTGTTAATGTGGATGCAAGTGCATACTGCCTCAGCAGGCCTCACCAGGTGGGACTCCCCTGTGGAACTCTGCTGAGAGCACCCGGGTGTCTGTCTGCCTAGAGATGCTTCAGTGCAGCAGAGCTCCAGAGGAAAAGTGGGTGCTTGTTTCTCCAGCACAGGCCTTTCTAATGGGTGTGACCAAGACCCACAGATACTTCCAGACTAAGAAGAAGAGTTTCATGCGTAGAGATACCTACAAATTCATAGCCCTGGAAAGTCAGTGGGTTGTGCCTGGCATTTTATCGGTCGTAAGCTCACAAAGCTACTTTAATGTCAGATTCAGACAGCCTGAGGACTCCCATTAGTCTGTCTGTCCTTTCTCTCTAGTCTTTGGTTTTGCCATGAAATTACATGTCTACAGCAGGTCCTTGTCCTGCTGATATTTACTTCAAAACTCAGCTCATTTCTAATGATCTGTGGTGTGTTTAAGTATGTGTAAACACATGCAACTATTCATTTATTGCATCTGTATATAAAAAGCTGATCTTTTTCTTTTTTTCTGGAAACCTGTATGTTCTCAACATTGGGCCCAAGTTCCATGGGAGAGAGATCTGTGGTGTCTTTCATGGGTTTGCTTTATTTATTTTTTTCCTGGCCAAAACTGAAGTCTAACACAGCACCCCAGGAAGTGGGAAGGCTTTTTTTTTTTCTGTTAGCTAGACTCTAGTTTTCTAGTGGCAGTGGAAAGCTGGTCTTCATTAGAAAGCCAAACCATAAGTGGTAAGGCTCATATTCTCTAGTCTGAGGAACTCGGGAAGAGACCAGGCAGTAACAAGGGCAGCTTGTGGGGATCTCGGCGTGGAGCCCACCATGGTTTGGTCCTTGGCACAAGTTAGAGTTGCGTGTGCTCCGTCTCCTAGGGGCTGGGCATGAGCGATGTGAGAAGAGCTGGTGGGAATGCATAGGGTGCTAGATGAGTTGGTTTTGTGGCTACCTAAAGACATAGAGCACGGCGAAGCAACTGGAACAAGGTCTGAGATCTGGGACTAGAAATTCTGGCTGTTCTGACAGGTGACTAAGCATGTGGAGAATTGTCAGATTGCTTCAGCCAGGTCCAGAGCAAGATGTGTGTCCCACGGCACAGTCACAGGCTGCCACCAGTGTAATGCTTTGTTTCCTTTGGTGTTGTGGAAGGAATTTTCTTCTTCCCTAGAGTGGATGTTTGACTTGATCAACTTAAGAAGCCAATGGTGTTTATTTCTTTCTGTCTTTGTATTTTTTTCGGCTCTGAGATAAATGATTAGAATTTGCTCTTTCAGTCTGCAAATGTGATTATCGTGTCTTGAAGCATGACTGAAGAACAGCTACTTCTTTTTAAAGCCTGTCACTCTCAGTGCTGTATGTAAATATGTTGCGGTGTCAGCACAAGCCTCGTTGCGTGCCCAGCTGGCCACTTCTGTAAAGCTGAGCTGTCCCATATTCCATGGAAGGCTGCTCTGCAGCTCAGAGACTAGGGCATTGAGTTTAATGCACAACAAGCCCTGGTGGGTCTTTTTGTGACTTTCATGGGCTCTGGATCAGGTGTGACACTGGTGCTGATATTATTTTTGCTCCTTTCTTTTCATATAAAGATAAAACGTTTTTCAGTGAAGTTTCAAGTAGTCTCTCAGAAATGTTCTCTGTAGGTGTCAGCAGAGAATTCTGTGAAATTCTACTTAATGGAAATATATTTCCTTGTATTAGTTTTGAGGTAAGTTCTGAGTTATCGCTCATAGTTGAAAATATTACCTCCTCTTAAGAGCCAGTTTTCCTTTCTAGTAGGTGTTGCACACAGCTGCTTAGTGCACAGAAACTTTTGAGGTAAAAACCACTGAATGCAGGTAAAGTATCTTCTGCCAGTGTTCATATACACACACATGATGTGTGCACACACACCACACACACACACACTCCTGCTGACAACGGATGTACCTAGAAATACTCTTCGGCAGCGCCATCACACTTGGTTAAGTGGTTCTTCCTAGAAGTAAAAAAACCCAAAAACTCTGATTAGTTTTACATGTATAAACCATCAAAGAAATCAATGGCTTCTTTATTTGTCATTATCTTACAGCAGATGCTAAATCTTGCTTTCTTCAAAGCACAAATGTTTTAGCATCAAGAAGAGGAGATGACTCTCTGAAAAAACGATAGTGGGCGGTACATAGGATCAGGATTTGTGTCTTCTATAAATAGATAATATTTTGCTTGCTTGATGATTTAACTAGTGAAACAATAACAACAACCCTTCCACTTTTCACAAAGCAGTTAATCAAGCCCATGCCTAAAACAGAGACAAAAATGAATAAATAGATAAAATTACTATTACCATGTGCACTTCATGAGACCCATAACACTTGAAAGGATGTCGTTTATATATAGATGGAACCTTTTGTCAGGAAATAAAGTGCTTTCTAAAAGCCACCAGGATAATTTGGCACACTTTTACTTCAAAAGGGAAACTGTTTTAGTGTTTCTATAACCAGACGAAATATAGTTATCTTTCTCTGAGAAAGAACCCTTCTCTCCAGCCGTCCCCATCTCTGCCATGGAACTGAAAACAGCTACGTAAGAGTGAGGGAGCCTCTACTCAAAACAGAGACTAAACAAATACCATTACTCAGGCTGATATTATCCCTGGAAACTAAAGCATGTTGTAAAATGTAGTGATTACTACCTTCTCCATCACAGTTAGAAATATAAATAGGTCTTCAGAGATAGATGAAAGAGAGTCCCAGACCTGCTTTTGAAATGCATAATGCTTCACAAATGGCTTAAGGACAGTGGTGGGAAAATACATCCAGAGAGTCCCCAGCCTGTAAAGCAGACACACTCCTCTTCCAGACCAGGGGTGAAAAACATGTTGCAGTCACTGTCCAGAGGCTAAACAGCCTTTGCTCCTCTCCTGGCCTCGTTACACCTCAGGAGAGGCGGAATTTGGAAGGGCTTTCTCCCGTTCTGATGGTTCTGATCTCCTCTCCTCTCCTCTCCTCTCCCCTTCCTGCTCAGTTCTGGTTGCCAGGCACTATTCCAAACTGCAGGTGATGAAACATGATTAGACAAATTCTTTCTTTTCCTAAGGAATTTTTAGTATTACAGTGACTTTAAGTAGTGTTACCTTTCAGACCAGTGAACCATTTTTAAGCATATTCATTTAAGCAGTTAAGTTTCTTCTTTTCAGCCTCCGTGGAGGTTCGTCCCAGAGTCTCTAGCAAGCGAGAGGGAGGTGTGTTGGGGAGAGGGGGTCCCTCCCCAGAGAGGCTGAAGCCAGACTTCCATCAGTACGCAGGCCTGGATCTTTACCCATCTTTAATTCTGTTCTCTCCTGCTTGTCTGGGGCAAATGTGTCAGGCGGAGTCATGCGGCTGGGGAAAAAATTTCTACAAAGTTTGAAGAAAATTGTGCGAGTCATTTTAGAGTCCCAGAGCTGAAGAAGCAGCCGTGCAATAGCAGCTCCGTGGTGAAGTTGGAAAGATTCCGCTTTAAATACTCCTGAATGGTTTGAAGCAATAGATTTTTTCTGAATTTGGGAGACCACGAAGCAACTGAAGAGCTTTATTCTACATGTGGCACTATATCTTTTATAGCTGTATGCCCTCATTTTTACTCGAAGAATTTTTACTCAAAAACTTAGTGTAAGAACCATGTTAGGGAGCTTAAAAAAATAAATTTGCAAATAATCTTTCAGGAGGTTGAAATGCTTTAAGCAATTAAATGAGCCAGCGTCTAATGGCAAATATAATGGACAAAATCAGCACCAAAAAGAGTACAGTAGAAACCACAATTACAAAAGCAAAAGATTTGGATTCAAAGATACTTTAAGCATCCTGCTAATTGCTTTTGTGGCACGATTTCTATGAAAGCTAATATTTTAAAAGGTTTTATAGGCCACTTCAAAGTCCCCTCAGAACTAGAGTGGGATTAATCTCATCCAGCTTTCAAAGGAAGATGAAAGGAAGATGTCCACACACGGGCCAGTGGATTAGGTTCTCCTCACAGGCATTGCAGCGTGTGCTGATGTGAGCTGAGGATGAAGAAATGCCACTGTGGGGTGGACGGCGGGTGGGCCGTGCCTCCCTGCCCCGCTGCCCCCCGGAGCGCCCTCGGAACCAGCACAGGTGAAGGAGGCACGGCACGACGCCGTCTCTGGAGGGAGAGGAGAGCCGAGACCGCAGCAGGACTCGCTGGCTGCTGGGCTGAAGAATGCCGGGAAACACTCCTGGGTACCGGAGCCCTGGTGTCGCTGCTGTTCAGTTATTAGGACGGCTCCTGGCACGGCTTTTAGTTATGCCAGCCAGCCCCTCCCCAGCCAGTTCCCAGGCATGGCTAAGCATGGGCCAAAGAGCAGTTAGCATGCGGTCACCTTGTTTGGCAGGCTGAGAAGTTAATGACACAGACATGGGCTGCTCTGTGCTGTTGGTCTCCATGCCAAGGGAATGTTTCCTGCCCCATTTAATTTCCTTGCACAGACACAGCTGCTGTGTTACAGTCTGATCCCCGCTTTGTTCCTGGGGCTGTGCAACTGGGCACTGCGCTGTACTTAAAGTCTGTGGCAAACCCAGATGTTGTCTTTTGTGTCTCTTTTACTCAACCCCATCCCTAAACCTCTGTTTGTCCCCTTTGAACTGTATGCTCTTCAGACAGCAGCTATATTTGGGAAGGGCTGTGTATTGTGCAGATCCCTTAAAATTAAGCAGTTACGCAAAAGTGAGAATCTGCTCTGTAAAGTAAATGGAAATTGGATGAGGTTGACACGATGCTTAGGTCTTGTGTTCGCATTGCTAGTGAGCGGATACTTGCCACTCATTTGTTTTTTTGTCAGAAACAGGTACCATGAAGTGCAGGACTGAAACTCCTGGGGCTAGATTGTCCCAGATGGCAACATCTGTCAGGTGTAATAACGCAGAAAGCTTTACTTCAAAATAACTTCTTCTTCTGATTCTAAATGCAGCTCTACCCTTGCTTCTCACCAAGCACCCTTCCTTCTTCAGGGAGTCAGACACAGCCTTGGGTAGACTTGCAGATTTTCTTTTCCTTTCTGATGACTCTCAGATACACATTTATTTTCTCCTGAAGTGCTGCCTAAATCTGTTGATATCTGAACTGTTAGAAGCGGTGATCTGCAGCTACTGATATCACCCTTATTTGATGCCATCCCATCTCATCTGGGCAGTGGAAACATAAGATGTGTACGGGAGAAGGAGCATAGTTACTCCTTTAGGTGTGTGCTCCTTCCAGTGTATGAATTGCTCTAAATCAAAGAATCATAGAATGGTCAGAGTTGGAAGGGACCTTAAAGATCATCAAGTTCCAACCCCTCTGCCATGTGCAGGGACACCTCTCCCCAGAGCAGGTTGCTCCAAGCCCCATCCAGCCTGGCCTTGAACACTTCCAGGGATGGGGCATCATCAGCTTCCCTGGACAACCTGTTCCAGTACCTCACCACCCTCACAGGAAAGAACTTCTTCCTAATATCTCATCTAAATCTCCCCTCTTCCAATTTAAAACCATTACCCCTCGTCCTGTCACTAGACTTCCTGACAAAGATTCCCTCCCCAGCTCTCCTGTAGGCTCCCTTCAGATACTGAAAGGCTGCTATCAGGTCTCCCTGAAGCCTTCTCTTCTCCAGGCTGAACAGCCCCAGCTCTCTAAGCCTGTCCTCATAGGAGAGGTAAATGTTTTCCTTTGTAGCTCAATCTATGAAATACCAATGTCATAGGGTGTCCTCAGGACAGGCAGAGTGGGCTGAGGAGCTAACGGGAGAAAAGGAGCACGCTGGTACATTTGGAGGCAGTTGGAAGGGGAGGGGACAGGGTGTGACATCCAGGAGAGTTTGGGGGTGTGAGGGAGCCGATGGGGGCAGGTGAGCCTACAACCTCCGAAGTATTTAGGAGTCTTGTGCTGAACTTAGGATCTTCATCAGCACATGAGTGCAAACCCCTTCTGCTGCGCAGTCACCATGTGCCATGTCACATGTGTGTCACATCTTTAGAACAGGCAAGATTTAAGCGAAACGTACTGGTGCATCTGCTTGCTTTTTCCACCCTAAAGATGGGACTTTGTCAAGCAGCTCCCTGTCAGGTGCTTTCTCTCTCAGGGAGAGCCTGTCTCACCTTACCTGGGTGCCTTGCCTAAGCAAAGCATCTTTCCATTCTAAGTTAGAACCCTGCTAAAGAGGAAGCAATGATCTAGTTGTTCACCCTCACCATATCCTGTGCTCAGAATAATTTTCATTTCTACTTATCTGCAAATGTTAGCAGAATGTCCACAAATATTTTCTTGGTTTCTATGGTAAGAGAAAGAGAGTGAAACTCTTTGCCAAAACCATCATCTGCATCATCCTGTGCTTTTCAGGAGACAACCCTGACCACTAGAGGAGTCATCTGTGGCATGACTCGTGTGCAAACTAACATTTAGTACATTTTGATCCCTTTCAGATTCACATTTTGAAACACAGGCTTGCATATTACAAAGCATAAGGTTACTTGGTCGCTTTTATAATTACACAGTAATGAGAGAGTATATCAAAACAGCTCAACGCAGACTGCTTCCTCTCTGACTACAAAGCAATTTGGCATTTGCTGGAATTTAGCTGTAAGACTTTGGAAATAACTTCTTTTAAAGGTTTACGTTTCCAGATTACTCAGAGGTAGAATCTCCCTGTCCCCGTGTACGGGTGCATGGAGCACAGCAGGGTGCAGACTCCTGAGGAGCTGTGCCAGGACGTGGTGAGGTGGGACAGCAGCGGAGGTGCCGCACTCTTCCACAGCCTTCCTGTGAGCACCCAGCACGGGCCAGAGCTGCCCTGCTCCCCTCGGGAAGGGGACAGCTCTCCTGTGCCCCATGTCCCTGGATGTCATGTTCCGCCCGCATGAGAAGAGCCGCGTGGATCTCGGACCAGGAGCTGTGGGGTTTGGGGGTATTCCCGCAGATCAGAGACCACCCAGACACTGGCAAACACGAAAGCACTGAAAGTGGTATACATCACTTCTCAAAGCAATGTTTCTGCAATAAGCTTTTCCGCAAATGTCCTAAGAAAATAAAAGTGCGGGTCAGTTTAAGACATGTATCTGCATCAGAAGAAGTATGTCTATGTTTTAGGAGATATTCTATCCGATTCAGACAGGGCAGCTCCAGAAAAATCCCTGACCTTTATCTTCTTTCCCTGGAGCCAGTCTCTGGAGAAACTTTTCTGTTTTTTATAGAGAGAAGTATTTTGGAAACATCACTGTCAGGTGGCCAGTTGGGAACAAGAGAGGTGCAGTTTAGTAACATCCAGCTTCCACACAGGAATGTGTGTCTGTGGGCAGGTATCTGGAAGGCTAGCTTGCCAGTGCAGTACTTTGCACTGTGTTATTGAACTGTTTCAAAGACAAATTTTATGAATAGAGATCAAAGTGTTTAAGAGGACTGTTAGCAAATATGACCACTTGTGCAAATATCCGTGAGCTTCCCTTCAATAGCCATTCAGTAGTTCCAAAGGCTGTCAGGGCATGTAATGATCGTAATAAATGTTGTATTTGCTTTTGTTTCAGCTGGCTTTGACCAGCGAATTTGGCTGATTACTTCCATTGTTGGTTTTGCTTAGAAGATAATTATATTGTCATCATTTAAAAAACCCACTCTTCTTAGACATTTCTTTTTACTGGTCTTGAAATTCAGACCTCACTATCCTAGTTAACATAATTTAAACAGAAATATTTTCGTTCTTATCTTTGCACTTGTTTCTTTTCAGTGTTTTGCTTTGTTCCATGCTCCTCCTGTATGCTTCATCTCCCACCTTTGTGTTCATTGGAGAAACAAGCCAATAATTGTTGGGAGCTTCCCTGCCCCCAGATTAATAGTCAGAGGTTTAAATTATAGCACATGCTGAGAAAATAGTGGTATTTAGCTGATGATTTTGTGTTATTACCGCTAGATTATAACTGCATTCAGGAGTGGGACACTCCTATGGCTCTGAGATTCTATTCTGGTGATATAATAGCTCACACAAGGCTCTGGAGAAGCTCCTTGTGCTCTTCCGTAAATATAATGAAGATACAGTCAGCCTCATCTGTATTTAGTCTACTTGTGGGAAACAAAAAGGATAAATATAAACTGTCCCATCTCTGTTGTGGTTCTGATGTGCTGGATTCATCAAAATGCAGCAATGGAGCAGTGCCAGTGAAATTCCCACAGGATCCCTACGTGTTGTGACATGACCACCAGGACAAGAACAGCCTACGAACAGATGGTTTACAGGACGTATGTCCCTGCGAAAGGGTGTAGCATTTGGAAATGAATTGTGAGAGACGTTAACGCTGGTCCAACCAGCAGCACGTGAGTAGAGATGGTCACGCAGCTCTAAAGGCCAGGAGTCTGAGGGGCACCCCTGTGCTGTGCTGTGTAGTTGAAAAACCAACAGCTGATGGGGCCTTTGTGTGTGAGTGAACCACCAGGGACAGTCTTGGTGGGGGACAGCTTTGGGGAGGGTTTGACTTAATCTGTATCCGACTGACAAAAAAAGAAGTTATAATTTCTTCAGTTCAACATGAAGAGAGAACTTCAGAATCAGGTCGGACACGTTCACCCAGGCTAGCCCATACTCTTGAGCTAGCCCCATTTCTGTTACAGCCAATAATACAGGGCTCAGGACAGACGGGGGCTGCTTTGTGCCATGGGTAAACCCACAGTGTTCGCTCGCATCTTCCTTTCCAGTTTGGCTCTGGTGACCACACCTGAGGGGTCTGCAGAAGTTGTTTAAGAAAAGCAAGCCTTGTTCAGTAGAGTGACGCCTGCTCTGTGGAGAGTTCCTGTGTCCTCTGGTGTCGTGGTTTGGCCTCAGCGGNTGTTGGGGTCTGGAACTGCAAAAGCAGTTGTTGTGGTGGTGTGCTGTGGCACTGGTACCACACCAATGCCTACACTGACACTGTGTTTTTGTTGTACCCTGGACCGCACTCTTCCTGACCAGCAGTGGTCCCACTGCCCTCCTCATCGTCACTGCAGCTCTCCACACTGACATTTTCCACAAAGGGCCGCCTTCTATGCGCTGGCCAAACCAGTTTGCCCTAACCTGTGAGATTTTACACTTTGGGTTATATTAAATGGAAGCTGCGTAGGCAATACTTGGGAGGTTGTAACTGTGTCACTAATCCTGCTGTCTCTTGTGTTCCCTTTTGTTTTACAGGTTGTTACTCTGTGGTACAGAGCTCCTGAAGTTCTGCTTCAGTCCAGCTATGCAACACCCGTTGATCTTTGGAGTGTTGGCTGCATATTTGCAGAAATGTTCCGTCGAAAGTAAGAAACACAGTTTGATTTTCTTCATGTTTTCGGTTAGAAAATTTGAAAAAATGTGCAGTAATACAATCTAATGCACTGGGTCACATTTGTATGGGAAAGACCAGACAGGATGATGTATTTGCAGCATAAAATTTAAAAACCATTGCAAATTCATACTTGTTGCCATCTCACAGTCTTTCTTTTCTGATGGGAGTGTGCCTTTGCTCTTGGTACAGCCTGTACAAGCATCGTTGTATTGGTGCTACACCTGAGTCCAGACACAGGTGGGAGTGGGCTGGAGAGGCTGCTGACCAGTTTGGGTGAGGCTGTGCTCTGGAGGGCATTGTCATGGGATGCAGGACACAGTGCTCAGCGGGTGACTCTTCACGGGTGTCTGTGTGTTGGAGCATCAGTGTTTGCTGTCACCCCTCTTGGCAGATTTGAGATCTCAGGAGTCGATTTCTAGAGGCAGGAAACAGAGGTAGGATTTTTTATAAGAATAAGAAATTTAGCCTGAATATAGGGTAATAGAGATAGTTACACGTAATCCAAAAAAGGCAGATAAAGGACTTCCTTTCCCTGGTTAAATTGGCTATCAGAATTGTCTTGCTACAAAATGTTGCAGCTGGATGCAGGTGAGTTTTGAATTCAAGGGGAACACTCATGTGCTGGTCTTTCCCCGTGGAATGACACTAACATGGAGTGTGTGGAGAGGAACAAACCTCGAAGAACCTTAACAAGGTAAATCTGTCTCAATATTAACCCAATCACGTGCATTTTGGTTGAGTTTATGGCAAAAAACACATGTTCTCATCACCTGGGTGATCTCCATGTAGAAACTGTATAGTGTTCTGTAACATTACTGTGAAATCAAAGAACCTATCTGAGGAAAATGGGAAAGAAAATGGTACACTGAGTGGCCCAACTACCCCAAAATGAATATAATTTACAAAGAGATGACATACTGCAAGGGCCTCGAGAAACAACTATTTAATTTATACAATGTGAAGTTCAAAATGCTAACTGAAGTCTTGCAAAATAACTCTGGGACTCTACTACTTATTAATGTTGGTATATGGAAAAATCGTTTTTCTTGGGCTTCTTGCCTGGTCAAATGGCCTGGGTAGAATTATTATACTCCACCCTCTCTGTCTCTGACTCAGAAATGAGGTCAGAAAATGAGAGAAAAAAAGAATGTGGATTTTAGGAGTACCAATTAAACCCTCCATTGCAAACCTTTACAGATTTCATCTTACCCCATATACTGTCAGGCTCCCAATAGCATTAAGCCATTGATATTTTTTATGATTTAAATAGCAGAGTCAACAACTTCATTTTAGCATTTGCAGTAAAAGTGACACAAGACAAACATCTGAACACACAACTTTGTTACACACTCAAAACTCTCATTTTTTCTCATTGAATTTGCAGTGTTCTGACAGATCAGAAATATTGCCATATACAAACACCACCAATTTAATTTCATTTTCCTTTTATGATGTATGAGCCTCACTGACTCTCCAAATCCAACATAGTAAATTAAATTAGGGACAGTTAAGTTTTCTACTGGGTTACAAGTGCAAATATTACATTAATATTACAAAATCAGATATTTTTATTTTTAAATTTAATTGAGATCTGACTTGAAGCAGAGTTTGATAAAACCAGGACATGTATTATTCTTGCCAAACACAGGGTCAGTCTGACATTCTCAGTCCTGAATTTGGGAGACTGTCAAAAACTGCAGAGGTGAGGAATGTGCCAAGTCTGTATGTGCTGTGCTGTTCCGCTGGAAGCGATGTGGTTCTGGCACCCTCCAGCCCCTGGTGTGGGAGCTCGATGTATGGCCCCACGGTGCGCGCTGGCTCCACGGGCCGCTGTCAGGGCAGTGTTGCAATCCTCCTGTTGTGATAGATGGCGTCTTTCTGATTCTCCTCGTGGATTGCAAAAGAAAACCCATGGTACTGTGACCTTGGTAGCAATAAACTGTAAAATTTTGCAAACTCCATGGATTATTTCCAGAAGATTGACTAAATGCAACAGCTGTTTCTGCTGGAAAATGGTAGTGCCCTTGGGCAATCAACCCTCTGAGTTTCCACTGGTGTCGATGGTTGAACGTATGAGAACGCAGCTAAAGCTTAGAAGTAGGTGCTGGTTTGATGTTAAGACAATCTTTTCCTTTTACTGTCTTAATGGGTACTTGCTGCCTTTTTTCCCTACTCTCCTTTGCTTTCTTTTTGAAAAATTTTAAAGTTCTGTTATTTTTAAGAAATGTACTGAGACTCTCCTGGCATTTTTGTGTCTTGGAGAATCCACTGGAATGGGTTTGAAATAGAACACTACACAGTATCACAAAACACCCCAGAATCCTGTTTATCCTAAGAAGATGTTTGACAGTTTGAGTTCGGTAGGATATTGGTTTGGAAGCTGTTAGGCAGGCCGGGTGCTGTGGGTCTGGACAAGTACAGAGCGAGGTTGGCGCTGTAGGGATGGACAGTCCCTGTTACACACTCCCGTGTCTCTAAGTGATGGGCATCTCAATTTAAATCACCCTTAATCCAAAACAGTTTAAGACAACTGCAAACAAAGTATTTGTTTAAGAAATAGATCAAAAATACACAAAAGTGTATAAAGGAATTAATAGACACAAAAAATAAAATAAATGTCTCTCTTTCTAGATACACCTTGACTAAATTTGAACCTTTTTGTCATCTTGGCTGATTCAGCTAAAGAAATTATGCTTCTCAGCTGAGGAATGTATAACTGAGCTCTCTACGGTCCTCCTGCATTCTGAGTTATATGTAAAGTCGTGGCTATATTTGAAACATGCACATTTTAATTAGGGTGCAGATTTGTGGGCTTCTTCATAGGTGAACACCCAGAGGTTGTGTCCTTGAAAGCCCTGGAACCGGTGCCCAAAGATCCTCCTGTACTCACTGATCAGCAATCAGCTGCCAAGTAGTCAGGTGTTTGTGTTGTGTATGCAGAGGCTTTCCTGATTTGTGCATCTTCTCCTGTCCATGTGCACTGTGATGAGAGCACCTCCAAATGGAGCATTCCCTGAAAAATTCCTTAGATGGTAGTCCCAGTTTTTATATTTCCTGCCTAGTGAAGTAGGTTGCAGTGAGTTCTGGGCACATTTGGATGGACTGGCCTTATCTATTGAAAGTGTAATCGTGTTTGTCACAGTGACTGTTTTCTTTGTGATTAGAAGCTATGGTGCACTGATAATAATAACCAGTAAGGACAATTGTAAGGAATGCTGTGGCTTGCTGCTCTGTGGCAGAATCCTTCAGAGATACAGCTGGCAGGACTGACAGGTCCCGATGGCATGGGGGCATCCTGTACCACAGCAAGGATGTTACCACTTTTTTTTTTTTATGTTTAGATAAAAATAAGGATTACTTATAAAAAGGGTTTCTCTCTGAGGCTGACCATTTTTCTGGCTAGAAGGGAAGGGTCTTGTAGCTCCTACTCATTGAACAACTCATTAAAGAGAAAGGCAACCATGGGAGTAGCATCCACTTCTCTCTGGATACATGAAATTCTTCCAGCTGGCTCCAGGACTGCAGGCAGCTCCAGAGCAGGAAGCCATGGCCAGTGTTTTAAGGGCAGAAAGGAATGTCTCTCTTCTTGCTCAGATTAGATAATACTTAATCAAGGTGAATTAGTGTGAGTGGGGACAGCTGAAATCTGAATCAAGGTGAAAATATCTATAAAAGAAAGCAGGGATAACTGGTCTTGCACTCTCTTCCGAGTGGGCAGTGTTGAAAAAAGTTGTGGAAATCTTTCAATGCTTATCTCTTAGTGCATCTATACATGTCCAGTCTTCAAAACCACACTCCTATCTGATTTCAGTCCTTCACAGGCTAGGGTGTATGTGGGACTCATGAGTCAGTACCTCCAGAATAATTCCAGATAGGCAAGTATAACTATAATATTGCACAAGCAAATGAGTTTGTCTTTCTTTATAGCATAGAGCTAAATATCCTTAGAAGAGACTATTACTTTTTGTAGCCTGTGTTATATTCTTAGCCCAATCAAGCTGACAAAGTCATACATGTGACAGTGGCCAGTGCTGTGACTGCATGTGCAAACTTCACAAACAATACACGTACCAATTCAGAGCCAAAACTTGAAAGTCAGTCCCGTCCCAAAACCAGTTCATCCTTGAGTCTGTGCTTCTGACTCACATCAGCTTCATCACATGCTCATTTGGTCTGAATTAGCTGTTCTATAGGTGCTAATCTCTCACACATGTAGTCTGTTAAGGTTGTACTTTGAAAAAAGTAGATACACATCTGGTAATGTATGTTCAAGAGCAGAATCACAGGTTCTCAACTGCCTGAGCATGTTCTTCATCTGGAGAATGAAGCAGAGATGACAGTGGGCTTTGGAGACAGTGATTCATAGAAATTCTGGTATGGCGGAGAACTGCTTGGAGATCTGAAGTACTGTGTCCTCTACTCCAGACATACACTGGGTTATTTACTCCTTGTGATGAGTTGCTTTGCCATTGAATGGTCTTGAGGAACAGATGATGAACCTGTGACTTTGCAAATGCATACTCTGGGGGAGGATGTATATGTACGGAGTGACCCTCACATCAAATTAAGTAACATCACTTAAGCATAGAATCATAGAATGGTTAGAGCTGGAAGGGACCTTCAAGATCATCCAGTTCCAACCCATCACTACACCTCCTGACCAAGAGTCCCTCTCCAGCTCTCCTGGAGCTCCCTTCAGATCCTGGAAGGCTGCTCCAAGGTCTTCCCGGAGCCTTCTCTTCTGCAGGCTGAACAGACCCAGCTCCCAAATAGGAGAGGGGCTCCAGCTCTCTGAGCATCTTGGTGGCCCTCCACTGGACCTGTTCCAATATGTTTTCCATTTATATTGTTCAATTATCCAAAGCACTAGGGGAAGCAGAAACATTTGTTTAAAACCAGTAAAGAACCACATGCTAGAACATAAGCAGCAAATACATGCAACTTAATATAGAACTTGTTTTTCTATGTCCAGTAGCCCAGGTGCATCTCTGCCGGCAAAGGTGTAACTGGAGATGCTTTGGTTTGGGCAGGACCAGAAGAGAGATATACTCATATAACACACTGTAAACAAAACCCCATTCCAAACCAAAATCAATGGATAAGCTTAACATGATTTCTGCAGGGTAGGAAATCATGGGAAAATCACCATGATTGCTGTATGGAAGGATTATATTCCTTGTCTTTTGAAAACTACCATGTAAGGAATTGTGGGGCATACTTCTGTGACACGGCTTTGTCTCATTTCACATGTGTTTTATTTCTTTGCCAGTTATTTTCCTGTGCTTCACTAGATCTGATCATTTAGTCCCCCCTGTAGCTATTCAGCCATAGGAATATTTTGCTTTTCCTACTAGATCCTGTATTTCTCTAAAGTTTCTACTGTTTTTCAGCTCTTAGCTTAACCCTCCCTTTTTGTGCTTTGTTCTCTTATTTTCAACACATTTCTGATGTGTCTTTCAAAAGCAGAGAGAAAAGAGAGCTGTAATATATTCTCAAGGCTTCTTTATGTTGGAAATAGAAGAGAAACGGAGGGAGCAGAAGGGGAATTTGTGAAAGAAAAAAAAAGTGCAGCTGGCTGTTGGGAGGGAAGGTATCATAAAACCAGGAGAGCAGAGACATCTAGGCAAAAAGCAACTGAGTAAATACAGCCATGGATGTTGCTTATAAGTTAAGTTTTCCCTATAAACTGGCGAACATCGTAAAAGTGGTTTGAGAGCGAGCTGTTCTCTTTATCACCCAGCAATTTTAAACACAGACTTTGCAATCATATTATCTGGTGTTTTCCAGTGAACCTTAAACCAACATATCTAGTGGAGCAAGAGCTCAAAAGTGTAATCATTCACTTGTCTGCTTGCTCCCAGTTAGATTTGGGTAGCAGGAAAATTGAAACAACAACTTTTTTTCTCTGTTTTGTCTTTGTTTCAACCAGCAAAGGTGGATGTTACAGCTTAGAACTGTAAAAGCTACACAGTTTGATTTGCAACCAAGGTACAGTACAGTTCTGGCCTGAGTTTGTTTTTGCCATTTTTGGATATTATCTTGTTTTCTTAGAAGAATGATTTAGGTTGCAGGTGCCATAAAAGTTCACCACAGTCCAGACCAACTGAGCGGGGAGAAGGTTTGTTCCTTGGAAAGATCTTGTCAGCATTCAAAATTCTGTGCTTTGCACTTTTCCTCCTTTATTCTTCTGCCATTCATGTGCATATGGGTGTGTGGGAGGCTGATGGTTTTTCCAAACCAGAGCTAATAAAATAGGATTTTTTCTTCCTCCCCAGATAGGTGGCCAGCCTATTACAAAGATTTTTTTGAAGCATTTTTAGGTTGAATGGACCCAAGCCACAATTTAGCATAGTGACCTTAGTGATCTGATGGAACAACAATGACATTTTGCTTGAAACTTAACTAAGAAGGAAGGCAGAAGGCTGCACTTGTTCATGTTATTCCATTTTCGGATAAGCGGGATTGTTTCCTGTTTAATCTGACACGGAAACGGGAGTCCTATTGGCTTGGGACAGAGGACAAACACACATTAATGGAGAGAAGGGCCAACAGTCAGAATAACACCACGAATTACTGATTATGAAATAAATGTGAATTTCCAGGATAGCGTCATACCATTCAAAGTGAAACACCGTGTTGTTTTTCAGCTCACGTACTCCCTCAAGCCTTTTCTAGCTGATACCTTTCTCAGTATCTACAGTTGGGCTGATTGATAGCCGTTAGTCAAATCTAGTAACTGTATGGGTCTGTGGTTGGAGATGAGTGTTAAGTGAGTGCCAGGCCATTTACTTGTGGTTTTCCTTCTAGTTTCCAGCTGCGCCAGACTTTCAGTCAGAGGAATAGATCTGTTGGTAAGGGAAACCGTTGATAAACCATAGAAACCAAAAACTGTCACTACCCACGACAGAAAAAGAAACAACAGAAGGGAACCTTCAGGCAGGGTGAGAAGAACCACAGAAGCGGCGTTAGCTGACCAAGCTTCACTTGACTGTTAAGTTCAAGTTCAGGGTCCCCTCAGGTCAGGCAGTGGCCCAGGGACTGGGGCCGGGTGGCCCTGGGCTGGCAGCGGTGGCCACGTACCAAAGCCCAGCAGGAGCTCAGGAGAGAGCTCCCCGCCTGGAAAGCTTCCCAAAGCTTCTTCATGTGCAGGTGGCACGGCACTGGTCTGAAATTCCCCTGCACACGTCATCCTAAAAAAATATACATTCCTTAGAGGAGTGGTATTCCACTGTGACAGTCCGAATTAGCCTGGCCGGAGGTCAGAGGAGAAGACTTTGTGGCCAGGAGAAAGACCACAGCTTGTAGATGCTTGCAAGTCCTCGCTATTAACACAGCAGCATTTGTCATGGGCATTTGTAGCAGCGCCTGGCTCCCTGGTGCTGGGCACGGCCGTGGCCCGTCCAGGTGAGGGTGCAGCACCTCCATGTCTGCTGCAGGGTCTCAGAGTTCCCTGCTGGGACAAGTCAGAGCAGCCTGAGTGCTGGTTTGGTGGTGTCCCTGGCTGCAGATGGCTCTCAGTGGTCACTCCACCGGCTGGAGAGCAGGAGGGGCAGCACGGTGTTACCTGGCGAGGCTGCACAGGGGCTGTCCCTCCAAAGGGTCTCCTGGCTCTGTCCCACAGCGTCCCTCCTCGGAACTTGGCTGAGGAAGGCTTTGCTTTTTGCATACGGTTTGGCCGGGGGAAGCTGTGTGTACTTTTGTTTGACTCGTAATAGAGCTAAACATCACTTTATTTACTTTTCTCTTTCATAAGAAAATGGCTACAAAAAGGTATTTAAATTCCAAGTGGGTGCATGGTGTCCTTCCCTGGACACTGCACTCCAGAGAGGGAGGAGAAAGACTGGATTTTCAGTGTAGCTCATGTTGCTGAGCTCCCAAGGGTGGGTTTATTTCCAAATTAACTGTATAGTCACAAATTTTGATCTGGGTAGCTTTAGTGAGTTTTCTGTATTGGATTGTCCACAACAGAAATCTAATAATTGACTCCCATCAGTCAGTCGTAAAGCCAGTATGCAGTCGTTCAGGAGTATAGAGGACAAATCAGTTACACTTGTGTCTTTTCTTCTCATCAGCTTTGCATTAGCATTTCTCCATATGTAGATGATCAGCAAAGCTGTTAGATATTCTTTACATCTAAAAAAAAAGATAAATCTGTGTAAGAGAAACAGAAAGTGCACCTAAAGGAACAAGACAGCAGGGGGGTTAGAAACAGCTAAGAACAGCAGAGCGAAACAGAACAGCTTTCTGAGACCTTGCACAACTTTGTACCAAGTAAATAGCTGGCGGCGAGAGGAGAGCTGAAAAAGTCAGAGAAAGCAAGAGGAAGTTTGATACTGAGATTTCTGGAAAAGCATCTCTCCCAAAGAGTCGCGGTGCCCGGAGGCAGCTCCGCACTGCCTTTGGGAAGCGCTTGGCCGTGCTGCGGGGCTCGGAGCTCAGCGCCTGGCTTGGGGTCTGTTCAGCTGGGGCTGCGGGTGGCAGAGCCCCAGACAGAGCCCTGCTCGGGGAGCAAGGGAGGTGGCCGTGGCCCCTGTGGGTTTGGGTGCTGGCTCTGCACTGAGAAATGGAGAAGGTGCAGGATCCAGCTCACACCGCTTCCCATCGCTCAGTCCTTTGAAGCCACAGCTCACCTTGTGATGTGAGGACACGTGTTCTTGCCTTGCTTCTGTTGGCACAGTGCCTGTGGCACTGCCATGGCGTTTGCTCCTGTGATCCGCTTGACCTGCCAACATGCTGGCCCCGCCGAGGCGAGCTGGCGTGGGACACAGCCGCCATGCCGTGCTGGCTGTGCCACAGACGCAGCCAGAGCTGCCGGCGTGGACACGAGCCGTGCCTGGCTGCCTCAGGCTGGCCGCATGCTCCCTGCTGCAGGCTCTGGGGGAGCGGCTGCACATGGGCAAACCCTGTGGCTCCTTCCAGAGGCCTGCGCGGCGTGCTTGGCTTCCTGGGCACGAGGGCACTCAGCACATGCCACCCGGCAGCAGCTCTGGGGCAACCTCTGAGGCAGTGTTTCTTCTTTTACTTAAATATCCTCCATACCCACAGCTTCTCTCCTAACATCTCCAGCTTTGTCGGTAACAAGTGCTTCTGCAATGCAGACATTTATCAAATAAGAAATTCATCCAAGGGATTACTTCATTTCCACTCATTTATTCTACTGAGCTAGAATAAATTGGCATCCAGTTACTATTGATTTTGACTGAGTTTGAATCAGTTACCTAAAGATAAATGACTCAATCAGCAATATCAACTAGAGTTCGACCAACTATAGTGTATTATCATCCCATTTTTATTAGGTTATGTCTGTGAAACAGGATTTATTATTACGTCAGCACACCATACACACTGTTCTATGCAGCTGAATAATTTTTTAAGTGCTCTTTGTATCCTAGTAATTGGAGTGCAAGCTCTCAGCATCCAAAGAAGTATACATAGCAGGAGATTTTTCAGTCTGTCCCTGTCTGTAGCTGGTCAATGAGGCCTGTTTGGCAGCCAGGACTCATGCTCCATCGCTGTAGGAATGAAGGTGCTCCCTCACAGCGAGAGCTCATAGCACCATGAGCAGGGACACACAAACCAAACTGTGTCCTCTCTGGGTGTCCTGCCCTCTGCGGCATGGAGCAGGCTCCCGTGCTTCTCCCCAGCCTTGGAGTCAGCTTTCCTTTGCTGTGAAGTAGTTACAGAAGGAGAGAGAAATGTTGCTCATCTCCTAGATCTTTTAAGAGTTGATGGTGAGGGCACTTTGCCAGAAAGTGAGAGCAGAGTTTAAAGAGGGCCCAGACTTTTTGGGAAACTTTCTAAACTGTATGAAAAGCAAGGCCTAGAATGGCTTATCGTGGAAAGAAGCTCTTACTTGGTCATTCACTTACTCCATAAGAGGATTCTGTTTTACTAGTTATGAGCAAATCAGAGCTTTTTCTAAAATGACAGCCTGTTCTGTCTGGATCTTGGGGAGCCTCATGTGCTGGCCATGTGGGGAACAACCTGGAGATCTGGGGACTGGAAAGTCCCACCTGGAGTGGCTGGAGAAGCTCCGGGTGCTCAGTGCTTCAGAGACTGAGGAAACGTTCATGCTGCAGAGACAGTTGTATGCTGTGCCTGTTTGAATAGAGCTGTGCCACAGACAGCACAGGAGCAGGGCTACAGCTCTGTAAAAAGCAGAGATAACAGCACAAAAGTCCCCGAATTAATTTGGGAAGCTTTGAAACACACAGATCCATGGCATAAAGCGTGCTAATGCTGCAGCTGCACAGGGGAGGGTGGCATCTGAGCAGCACCGACAGCCACCTTTGGTGGTTGTTTTTTTTCTCTTTAATATAAGAGATTAACTTAGTCTTTCTTTTGGTCAGGATTCAAGCAGGACAAAAAGATTCCATGTGAAATCACTAATAGCTGAACAGGATAAGTAACAGAGAGCTCTCGACAGGTGAACCCAGGTTACTGTGCACTGTCACGGGCCAGTAAATGTGAGTCTCGCAGCTCCTCCAGCCTGAGTTACAGACTGTGTTGCATGGGACAAAGTATTGCTCAGGGAAAAATTATATCTAGTTTAACTGGCCTTTGAAACCTCTATCAGTTTTCCTTGCATGGTTGCTGTACATAATTTCTACCTTAAATGCTTATCTCAAGAGTTTTTCTGCAGGTGTTTATTAATTCACTGTAAGCCAGCACAGCTGCTAAAAATTAAAGTATTTTCTTCACACCATCCTTCTAATCCACTTTCATGTCTTTTGACACTTGGACTCAGCTGCTGGAGAAAAAGTTTGAAGTTGAAATTTCACCTCTGCTCACGTAACAGTTTGCTGCTTAGTACCAAAATGTTTTCCCTGCCTTTCTTGTCTGAAGGGCTGTAATCCCCTTTCAGAGGTTTTTTTTTGACCAGGAGTGTTTTATTACAGCTGAAGGTGATGAGACATATTAGTTGCGGGGGGGCAGGGGAGCGGCAGGTCTGATGTTCAGGGTTTATCTGGAAATGCAGAGGTTTAGGTGCACCAGGTGCTGTTCTCACGCAGCACAGGGCAGCAGGAGGGCTCACAGCCCAGGACAGATGGCACCCACGGGAGCAGCTCAGTCCGGCTGCAGAGAAACCCCTTTGCTTGCAATGTTTTCCCAGTGGAAAAAGAAAAACGCCTTTTTCTTGGATTTATTCAGTATTGAGAAATCTATCTTCTAGGTTGTGTAGAACATTTTGACTTCTGTGTTCCCCTTCCAGTATGGAAATTTCCATCAATTGGAGCTTTCTCGTCAGGAGTCTCAGAGAGCGCCCAAGCGCAGCCGCGCTCCCTCGCTGCGTTCTGTCACTGTGCTGCTGCAGATAACAGAAACCACCTTATCTTCCACATTATTTTGCTGATTTTTTATGGTTAGATATTTGCTTTTCTGCCTTACTTTACCCAGCTCTAGAGTGTGTTTTTTAAAAAAGACTAGTGATTTAGCCAAATAGGTGCACCGTTTTATGTATAACTCATAACAATGGAACTAAAGCATCGTTTATAACACTGTCCTTTCTCATGATTTTATATTACATATTTAGAGTATAAGCTCTTTTATCTTTAGTCTGTGAAGCTCCTTGCTTTGCGTTAGTGAGAAAAAACCCCAAGAACTAGAAAACCAGGGAACACCTACTTGGATGTTAATTTGCTAAGTATCTTCAGGCAGATTGAATGAACCTGTGCTAGTATGGCGTGTGTTCTTGCTTCTCCTTTGATACAGGAGAATCGAGGGGAGGTAAGACCAGTTTCCTTCAAGGAATAATTATGAGTGCATAGACTTGCAGCTAATAGAAGACTGACAACAGTTACACATTTGGTTAAAAAGAGTTTATTCCAAGAGAAATCAACTTATCGGCACAAAATCGTTTAGTTTAAAGCCTTACTGGGAAAGCAATCTGATTGGAAATCTGTTCGGTTTGTGGAATATGAATTGGATGTTAATTAGAGTGCCTCGAACTTGAGAACTGATTATCCCCTTCACTAAAACTAGTTTCAGCTTTAGAGGCCCTCTCAGAGCAAAGTCCGTTTTCAAAGAGTTTTTAGACCAGTCAATGTGGTACATGTCAACTGATGAGCTTTCTCAGAGTCATGCCGGCATCACAAGAAAAGCTGTGGAACTATAAAAAAATGTACTGTGTGTCTCTGGAATTGTGATTCGAACAGCCTGTCACAATGAAATTCCATCCATGGTAAAGGAGTAGATACTGCACATAGAAAGTTGCTTTCATTTCAAATGCATAATTGATAAAGACTAGGAACAGACTTGTCCTGCTGCTAACCTTGGAGGTGGGTCCTTTGCTGTAAAACAGACGTTTTAAAACTACTTCTGTAAAATGCAGCATTAAAGAGCACCCTCACAGGCTGACCAGGATGTGGCATTTCGGAGCGCTGTTTTTAAGCGTGGAGTAAATGATGAGCAAGATGAAAGGCGTGGTAAAAGCAGCTCTGGCATACTCTGGATCTTTTCAAGCAAAGTCTGGGCAGATTTGTTCACAGGCACAAAGACCTGGAGGTGAGGATTGTCCCGAGCTTGCAGACACAGGTGCTGCCTACACCCAGCGTCCTCCCGCCGCTCGGCACTGTTGTGTGAACCTGGCCATCACACAGGACAGCCTTTATCGAATCCATAGCTCAGTTACCGCCTTCAAATTGAGTTGCACAAGAAGGGTGAAGAAGCTTGGCGGTCTTGGAGAGTGCCAGTTTAGAAAGGGGATATGAAATAGACTCATGAGAGAGAAGAGAATGCAGGAAACTAAAGAAGGGATCACAGGAAGAGCG
This sequence comes from Thinocorus orbignyianus, assembly GCA_013400375.1. Classification (NCBI taxonomy): domain Eukaryota; kingdom Metazoa; phylum Chordata; class Aves; order Ciconiiformes; family Thinocoridae; genus Thinocorus; species Thinocorus orbignyianus. The sequence goes on from VXBW01004677.1 coordinate 279,274, forward strand.
TGACCTTATTGTATTTGTCAAACCAGCAGTTCTTGCAGGATGCTGTAAGAATGCAGAAGCCTGCAGTTCAGTTATAGAATTAAACTTCAAACTGCTGACGGACAAGGGAGATGCAGTGTAACTGTGTGCAGCGATGGGCGTGTGACACACAAAGGGTTAAATCCCATTGCTGGTAGAACTGTGGGTACAAACAAGAGGAATGCTTCTTTTTCCACTCTGAGCAGAGACCATACATGTCATTCCTTTCCCTTTTTCCAAGGTCAGTTGTGTGTGTATTTCCAGGACTTGCTTCAAATGTTGGAACAGTTTTCAAAACGCCACTGCTATGTTGTGCTCCCTGAGCTGCGATAATGACTCTAAAGCCCTGGTGAAATAAACCTACAAATCTTCTGCAGAAGCAAATATCCACAGATAAGAGAACTGTGACGTGCGTGCTGAGGGAAGAAGTGAAGGACGTTCGACCTATCAAGGCTCTTCTATTCCAACAAGCAGGGTTACATGGTGAAAGCTGAAGCAGTTCTGCCCACATTGTAGCATATTCTGGTCAAAGATGATATCCGCACTTACCCTTTGGGGTTTACATATGTGTGTGTGTGTGTGTGTGTGTGTGTATCCTTCTGCTGAAGCATCTTTTTTTCCTTATAAGAGGTTGTGAAACCAGATCTCACTTGGCTTGATCCTGGGAGCACTGGTGTCTGTGGTGAAGCTCCCCTTTCTGCCAGCACTGTGAGCCGAGGTCCCCCTTCTGCTCCGAGGCCACCTGGAAACACTGCTTACGTGAAAGGTGTCAAGCAAATGTTGGACAGCCAGAAAAAGGTCTTCCTTTGCCCAGTTCCTAAGGGAGCTGTGAATATGCTTACATTTTCTCTCACCTATAGTCTTTCTCTTGCCTTTTGCTGTATTTTTAGTTAACAACTGAATCTACACAGTAGGCTGGCCCTGCTTTGGTTGCAAAGCTGTACCCAGTGCCTCTGTACAAAGAAGAAGTAAAAGTAAAAAAATGAGGCTGTTAAAGACTTAAATGACAAACTCAAGACGGCTGAGCTGTTTTCTGTCAGACTGTAGCTGAAGAGTATTTCCTCGGTTGTCATGTTTATCTGTGTCATCTTCTTATATGTAGGAGAAGAGAAGTTTCTTAAAAGTTTTGAGCAATTTGTGATCAAGTGTAATAAGCTCTACATGAAGTAACTTCTTCCTATGCTGTGTCTGGCACCCACCCACACAAAGATATTATTAAAGGGAAAGGAGAGGGAGAAGTACAAGAAATGAGAACTCAGAATTGCACAACAGCATAGGCAGGCGCGTGTGGCTGGAGGTGGCAGCTGCCCGGAGCCTGCGGCGCCAGCTGCGGCCCGTGTTCAGGGAGAGCTTTGCATCTTACCTGTCAGAAGGGCCGATGATCTGCACCTTTAAACAGCCATGCATATCTTTGCCTTCTTTCTTGCCTCAGTGCCTGAAGTACAGACTCGCCCAGGGGATTTCTCAAAGAGAAACTGTGGTGGGAACACAGGTGGGGAATCGGCTCAGAAGTAATTCCTCTGAATAAAGGTTTCCACACAGACAGTCCGGATCATGTTATTTCTGGTCATCATCATTCTAGTTTTAAGTCTTATTTGTTTTTAATTCTAAAAAATGAAAATATTTTCTTCATAATGAGTAACTAAGAATCTGACAAAATTATTTGCCAGCTATTCGCATTTTTTAATATGAAAATAATAAAAAAAAAGGTAATTGAAATGTGTCTCTGAGTCACAGACTGTGTAGCTTGGCAGGTTTCCTATGGCACAATGCAGGATTCCTTGGCAAATGTTTCTTGGCTTTAGCTTTTTTAGTTCCTTCACCATCATCTTGTTGCTCTTCTACGCACAAACTCCTAGACTTTACTACAGCCTTACCAACTTCTAAAATTCCTTATGCCACTTCCAAGAGCTGCTGCTATATTCTCTCCCTTTACATTTTTTCTCTCCAGTATGCCAAGTTATCATGGACTTTCAATCTCTCCCCCATCTTGTCTAATGCCTTCAGGCCAGCAGCTGCCTGTTCCAAAATCGCTGCTTCTCCTCCCTACGCTTCTCTTTGCCGTCCCTTCAGCCAGACTGTCTAAGCCCTACATGCCCAAACCCATGATGCTCTTTTCATCTTAGGGGTTTATTGTAGGACTTCACTGAGCACACGTGGGTTGCCAGTATACAGGCGTTTCACTGAGAATACTGTGTATATTCAAGTTAGTAATCAAGAGATTATCCTCATTGGGTTTTTGCGATAACAAGGAAGGGAAGGGGATTCCCGACTGCTGGTGCCACCGCACTGAGCAAATGGACTAGCAGAAAGAATCCAGGTGGTTGTTTTGGAAATTACTTCTTACATATCTGGAAAGGTACAAGGCAGTTGTACTGGCAACTCTAAAATTGTTGTAACAGCTCCCTAGTATGTTTTTGGACAAAAAGGGAATTTCTTTACTTTTTTCCCCCTCTTCAATACTGTTTCTCTTCACATGACCTTTCTTCCATGTGCTCATTTTACCTGCAGTTTAATAACTCAGTGTCAGAAATCAAAAGATACTTTCCAGTCAGAATCCCACTAATTCGTCCAAAAAGTCAGCCACTATCAGGAAACTTGCCAAAATCTTTTCCTGTGCCTCAATGCATGTTGTTTTATTAGACCATTATTTTCCTTGTGTCTAGAGCAGTGCTTATCAATATCAATTCCAATCTTCATGAAGATTCCAGCATTTCAGACCCTCTTTGTTTTGTAAACCAAAGGCTGAAATTAAAGGCTAGAAATAATGTGACCAGTGTACAGTTAAACCTCATTTCTCTCTCAGGTGTCATTGCATTGTCATTGTATACAATACTTTTAGAATTGCTTTGGCACCTCCATGGAGTTGCACCAGGGAAATTTGTTCATGGATTCTTGCTTAGGAAATGTTTTTATCTCTGTTTTCACTGAGTAGCATGTACATGAAACACAGTGTCTGTGAAATAAAGTACTCAAGTACTCTCAGGCACCGATGTCCAGTTCAGATGTAGGTAATATTCAGTGATGGTGAAACTTAGCATGAAACAACATGAGCTGAATATATTCCTGTGGAAGGAGGAGAGCCTACAGGGATGAACGGTGAAATACAATTTGTTCAGCTACATATAAGCTTGGGAGCGTTTTGGCCAAAAGATGAGTGGTGCAAATCCTGCTGATCTATAAGCAGATGGTAACTTTTTCAGGATTTGTGAGGTTTTACATTGCAACCTTATGTCATGATGTGTATGTAGGTTGGAAGGGACCTCTGGAGATCATCTAGCCCAATCCCCCCTGCTCAAGCACATGCTTATTGACTCAGCAGGAGTTCATTTTAATGGGACTGGGTGGTTACACGGTGCCTCCGACTCTTCTCCGATCTGTAGGCTAAGGGCACTGTGGTCCTACATTAGACATGAAAAGGGGTTTCCTCCATTCAGTGGGTACCATTCCAGAGGCAGTGGATAATCCAAGGTCTGGAGAAGGAGCAGTCAGACAAGATGAACACTTGTAGATGCCCTGTAACATTTCTTTCCTCCCCTCTCCCTAAAAAAATCAAAGAATCAACACCCAACAAAATACTAAATTATGGGGACATAATAGCTTCTGAGTCTTCTTGAGAAAATAGGGAAATTAAATATCTGAGGTGTACTGTAAGTCTTTTCCTTCCACCTTCTTCCCTAGTCGGGTATGTGTTTTGTCACAGCAATGCTCTTGGAGCGCTCAGAACATGGATTTTGTAGCAAGCGAAGTCAGGGAAGGTTGAGAGGATCAAGGAACCACACAAAAGGCAAGTGATGCTATGGATAGCCTCCACTGGAATATCCCTCTTTCATGAGACACATGTACACACAGATTTTAGGAGTTCTTCGAACGGAGGACAGACTCACATCTTCTACCACAGGAGACAAATCCAGCTCTGTGCCTTTCCCAAAGGAAAAAGAAGGAATTCTACAAAATCCCACACTCAGAGTTTAACCAGTCTTACACAGATTATCATCACAGAGAGGAGAACATATCCCCAAGTAAGGCGTTCTGGATTCAGCTTGCATAAATAATCCTCAGGGTGTGAGTGGGTGAGTGAGTCAAGTGAAAGATTCCAAGAACAAAGGTGAAGTTTTACGTTTCTGTGGCTGATGAGTATGCTCCCAGCACTGGTACTGGGAGAGCTGATGGCCCCTTTTAAGAATGGAATTAAAAAGACAATTGGCTTGAGGTGAAAATTTGCATGTGTACTGGACTTGCAGCACTGACAAGGCATTACTGACTAGTAATTAGTGCCAAAGTGCAAGATGAGATCTTTGTAGGGCTGCTGGTGAAGGGGATCTACTTCCCCTGCTCATCCAGCCAGTATTCCAATTGAGCCTCCAGCCAATATTCACAAAGCAAATTACATTCTATTAGTGCTGCCTAGCCGGGGGTTGGTGTTCTGCTGTAGTCGTGATGGTGAGGTGGATAGGAGGCTGAAAGATTAATTAATAACACTTCAGTATGATGAAATATCAAAGTATGTTGGAAGGTCACCTTGTGTTGCATAATTACATATTCAAAAGAATTTAAATTCTTGCTTCAGCCCTTACTGGATCTGAGGCGGCAGCAGCAGTCATGGGAAAAACCTCCCTTAAAAATCCCAAGAATCGTACTTGTTTTGGCATGACACTGCCTAAGGTGATTTGCGAACAAGGCTGACTTTGCCAAGCTTTCACAGCAACGCAAGCTTCAGCATAAACATTAAGTCAGCTTTCCATTTGCATGGGTAGGATTATTTGATTGTGTAGATTTTGTTAAAGGACCCTGATATTCTAATGCTGGAGCCAAAATTAAATACCCAAAGTAACAGTATGTTAGTAATTTTAAGCAGTCATTCAAAAAAACGTCTAAGGTTGTGATATTGTCTGACCTTGGAAGCCAGGGAATGTGTGTGCTGCCACGAATGATACTGGAATTGAGCTACCCACCACTTTGAAATCAGGTTCATTGCGTACAGCAGAAGTAGATGCTCCTGTCTGAGTGAAGTTAAGCTTTGGTTTTTCATCAAAGCCAGTATTGCTGGAAAACTTTAAAAAATGCATAAACCTCTAAGTATGAGGTGAGACAGTCTTGTTAAAGAGGCTGCAGTTAGTAAATATCATGTATGTCTGGAAAACAGCACATACCATTATTTATGATTTATTCAGAGTCAAAATAAATAAAGCCCTTTATGGACAAGTAACAGGCTGCTGCATTTTACCCCATCAGTTTCAGTCTGATGTCGGATGGTTTCAAATCAGCCGAGATAAAGGTGTGATACAGCACGACCTGAATGAGACACAGTGCAGGTTTAGTTCATCAAAGACGGTCAGCGTGTCTTCCAGGTGTAGCTCTGCTCCTTGTGGTGGTGGCACAGATTTCTGCAGAGACTGTTATGTCTCACTGAGAAAGTCACAGTGCTCTGTGTCTCTGTATCTGGTGGGGGCATGTCACAGGCGGTGACATGGAGATCCAGCGTCCGTGTAGGAGTGTCAAGATGCAAAGTGCCGTTTTGCAGAATTACCTCATGTTTGGCAAAAGGACACCCATCTCCTACATCTGCCTCTGCGTGAGGGCAATGAGAGGGGAAGAACTGTCGCTGAGCACTTCTTGTTCTCCCAGCATGGACAGGAGAGGTCTTCTCCTGTGAAGAGCAACAGTGGAATGATATCTTTGGCCATCGCTGCTGTTGAGGACCCACATCGGACAGAAGACAAGCGTGCAGAGAGGGGCTGGAGAGCTGACATTTCTCCATAACCAAAGGCTGCCGGTGACAATATGGCATCGTCCATTGTCTGTCAGGTCACCAGGGCTCAGTTGAGCAGTTCTGGAAACGGCAACGTGCAGCCACACTGTGAGAGCTGTGCTCCAGAAGAGAGGGGCAGCCTGGCTCTGGGCTGACCCGAGTTAGTGTCGGAATTCGCAGTGTGGCTGAACTGCAGTTCTTGGAGTAACCCACCTTTTGTTGAACCAAAATGATACACGGCATCTGGGGCCTGGTCTTCACAGGTGCCCTCATTCTTGGCCAGATCCTCAATCATCCCTCAGTAACCTGTTGGAATGTCTTGAGAGTTTTAACCTAAAATTGCAGTGTTGATTACACCCTCTGAATTCAACACGAGAGTGGCAGTACAGCCACGCAAATCTGAATGTCCTCTTTGACTTAGGCACCATGGGGTGGCAGTATTTTATAAATGATGAGTGAAAATATTTTAAATTGCACTTTGAAAAGTACCACTCTCTGAAAGTTACTGTTTTTTCTGAAAGCTTTGGACATTCAGCCTATTAATTTGTTTCTTTCCTAAACATATCTTTATGCAGCAGAAGTATTCCTCTCCTTCAAGGTAAATTCTGTACCGTCTCACACCCCATTCTTTACAGACCTTCATAAATCCCTTGTCATTTATTTCACCAGTGAAACTTTGGAGCACATTTCCAATATACAATATACAAGAAATTTAATTTTGAATGCATATCCATAATAATTAATCTCTAATTTTATTATGTTTTAATGAATTGCATGACATTCACTCCGGTTTTATCTCTCTGAACAGCTACTTAAGTATGTTCTTTGTAGTTAGAACTATTTTGTTACTATGATTCATAGGATAGTATTAGTTGAGAAGGTTATTTCATTCATGTTACAGGATGCAATTAAATTTTCAGAAGTACTGTATTCCAAAATATGTCTCATCTGTCCCCTTTCTTACCACATTTAGTAGAAACTTGAAAGGTTCGCTCACAAATGGAGAAAACATGGAGGCAGAAGAAGTGAGGTCTCAAAGAAATAACATTTTCACCCTGTGTTGGCAGCTGTCAATGACAAATATAAATTCACATTCATTAAAGCAAGTCGCATCCTAAAAATATTTCTTTGTTCTTTCAGACCACTCTTCCGTGGAAATTCAGATGTTGATCAGCTAGGAAAAATCTTTGAGTAAGTAGTAACCAGTTGCATTATGTCAATGTGTTTAACGTTGAAACACCGTGCAGTTGCTTTGCCATGTTTTTATGCAATAATGTGACTAGAACAAAGTTTTCCTGGAACATATTTCCTATTGCTGCCGTGTGCAACATGATATTTCCGTGTATTCTGTGTGTGAGTGGGAGGAGGAAGCAACATGGAATACAGCTCTGCAGAGCTAACAGCCATCGTCAACAAGTCATGAGAGACTTCTGGTTTGGGCTTTAGAAATCTCTTGAAGATATTGTGCATGTACCATTGGTGTTTATTTCTAAATGGTTACACCCAGGAGATTCTCTTCACATAAACAAATGCAGAATTTCTGTTTTTCAGTAATTTCTTTGCATATTTCAGAAAACAGCATTAGAATACTTTAAAATTGTTATTAAACTGAAGTGTCTGAAATTATTGCCAACAGCTTCTTTGCAGAAAAGGCGTCTATGCGTAAGAAAAGATTTAACTTTCAAAATGTAGTGTAGCCCATTAAAACGACTAACAGTCCGTATTTTGGCCAGGAAGGTAACTGTGAGAATGGAAGGAATATCAGCATTTCAACATGTGCTTTTTCAGAGATTAACTAATTGGCTTAATTTTGAAACCATTTTACAATTCTAGGAGTTTGTGGTTTTCTTCTTCAGATATATTGAATCTCTTGAGGTAGAATTATTCTCTTCCAAAGTACATTCTTAGTTAAAAACCAGTTAGTTATTACTGATATGATAATTGAGAAGGATTATATCACTTTTTCTTGTAAAAGTTCTTCAAAGCAAGGAATGTTTCTGATTTTATAAGCAGCATGTAAATTTAAAATCTGGTATGTGTTCCATGTAGTTAGGAGATCAGAGCCACATGGGGAGATCAAGGACCCTTTTGCCACTGCACCTCTGTCTTCCCTTTTCCTGTGGAGAGGCTGCAGGGGTCCAGGGATCCTGATGAAATAAGAAAAAAATAGGACAACATAGAGAAAGGGGAGGCTGAAAGATTATTCTCTTGAAGATATTGCAAAGAGAAGATCGTTAAAATGTCTAGGAAGAAGAGCTGAAACAGAGCAAATAATGAACTTCTCTGTTTAACCATTTTGCCAGTTCTCAAATCACAACAGATAGGTTTCTAAACATTTTCATTATCTAATATGAGGTTCCTAAATTGCAGGTCTTGATTTCACACAGCTGACTTCCCTTTCCTGCGTACCATACCAGTGTGTGTGACTCACTTGCGTGGTTAATTTGTCATGCACTGAGCAGCTCTTCCTGCCTAGTCCAGAAAAATCAGTCCTCACACTTTACTTTTGCTGCTTCTGCCCAAGCTACTCCTTTAGTCCTACAATATTCTGCTTTATTAAATGAAGAAAGCTTTGATACATACAATATACTTCATAATTTAAAATAAACATAGCTGTGATTAGTTTTTTAAGGATTTTGATTTGTTTATGACATTTAAGGGGAAAACTCAAAATTAACTGGGCTAGGATTAAATGCATGGCTGCTAGCGGCAGCCTGCAATGGGGATCTTTCATACCTAGGGGACGAGATTACCTGTGCAGAAAAGAATTCATCAGGAAGAGAAAATGCTGTGCTAATTTTAGAAATTCCTTATTACACATCAACTTTAAGAGAAAGTTTGGATTTTCTTCTTTTGTGCAGTTCTCCTTAAATAGTTCAAAAGTTTCTTTCTTGGATTTGGGAGGGGTGGGCTATGCTAAATAGTATTTATTTTGTGTTTTCACAGCTGGAGAACCCCCTACAGTTAGGCATAGCTCTTCTTGTAGGAGGATTGTTTCTTTCGACAGTAGTGACTCATTCTCCAGGCTAATTTGGACAGAAAGTAGTTTCAGGATTTTCATGCAATCCGGACCAATGCGTTCTTTCAGATCACGGGGCTGTGATCTGCCTTTGCTGTACATGTGAGTTCTGATTGGCCTCAGGTAAAATTCCACCACATTTCAGGGTAAATCCCTCAGAGGTGGCCCAAAACAACTTCCTACTTTTCCAGGACACTGTCAGCTTGTGGGACGTCCTCCTAGATTTCAGGCTAAGCCCCGGGTGGTTTGAGCAGATTGTCTCCCACTGATCAATGGGAGTGGAAAGTACTCGGCGTTTCTCAAGACCAGGCCTGACCCTTTGGTAGGAGGTGAAATTCATCCAAGGTACTCCCAAACGTAGCCCCTGAGACAGTAGTGCCACCAAACCAGGATGAGGGCATCTACTCAGGCATTCAGTATTAAGAGTTTTGACTGCTACATGAGTGTATGACTGAAAATGTCTCTCCTCTCCACCCCAGCTGTCTGACAGGCTGCCCCCTTGGTTCTCCCTCTCAGCTTTCCCGCGCCTCTGCTTATTCTGCCACATTCACGCTCTCTCATGCAAACGTTAAAAAAGCTGGGACTAACCAAACACATCTGAATGGCAGGTTAAACATAGTTGTTATTCAAAATATTTAACTCCCCCGTCTTCCTACGGTGCTGTTTGTATTACGTTTAGCATGGGTCCAGACTCTGGAACAGCTAATCCTAAGGCTTTAACCGCCACGGCCGAGGGAGTTGCCCCACACACCCACAGGACCTGTGCCGATAGAAGTCAAATTCAATTTTTCATATAGATTTAACCTAACATTTCCCAAGAGCTGTAGTATCTTCAGATGTAGTAAAATTAAATTCTCCTGAGATTTTAATTGCTTTGCCCTTCTATCTATGCTGTTGTTTGAAGGACTTCTTAATTTTTGGTGGTATTTTAGATGGGCCAAATTACAATCTAAAATCCACGTAGGTAGATGTGGAGTAATCCCACCAAGTTCTCCGAGGTAACCTCTGATGTACACCACAGAGCTCAGCCTGTGGCCTCACCCAGCCTTATGCCAGGCGCCACAGGAGGAAAGGTCAATGCTGCTCCCTGGTGGCGTTGGGCTTAGTGCAGACCCAAGCATTCCCTCAAGTTTTAACATGTTCCTTGTTGTCTTACCCTGACAGTATTTCCTGGAAAAATCTCAATTTTATTGGCTGTAAAAATTTATTTTCCCTGAAACCTGAAAGTAATGTATGGTCTTTTCCAGAAGTCCCATCAGAAACTGGTGTTTCAACCCCGCAAATATTAGCATCTGACCAAAACACAAAATGTATGAGACATGATTCACCATTGGAGGTTTACCTATTATTTCACATATTTGGTCTCTAAACTTTAGCATGGTTATTTAATAGGTATACATACCTTCTATAATTTAAAGAATAAAGAAATAAATTCTAAAAGTAAATTGAATTATTCTATTAAATGGTAAAGAAAAACCAAAACACAATTGAAAGTAGAAACATAAAGGCACTCAAGTCCTATGCCACTGCTGAATTGAGACTTTAAAACGTGTATTGTGAAGCAAATAAATTGTTTAAAATTTGGGCAACAATTACTTCACATAGCTTTGAAGCATTATGAAACATCCTTTTTATTGCTTTACCCTCATCTTGACCCACACTCTTCTCCCAGTCCCTATTCTTGTGAATAAAGATCCTGGCATGCAATTCCCCTTTGAAACTTACTGCTTTTAATCATCCTGGAGCGACATATGTTGCACCATCCAGTCAAGAGCTGAGCAACTTTCTTCCAAAGCACTCGGCCCTGTTTCAACAAAAGGACTCAGAAAATGGAGACGCAGGCCAGAGAACTGTGCTGGCCACAGAATGATTTCCACCAAGCACACACACTGAGGACCTGCAGTCACCAGCCTCTGTTCACAGAGATCGGTGCACTATTATACAATTAATCTCATTTAAACTAAAAGACTTAGTCATAAAGTAAACTGCCACTCACTATAATCAATATAAAGGGGAGACCGCACATGAATTTCAGACCTAACATTATGTTTTGCCTTTCACAGTGTAATTGGGCTTCCGGAAGAGGAGGACTGGCCTAATGACGTTGCCCTTCCAAGAAATGCTTTTACTTCCAGACCCGCACAACCTATTGAAAAACTTGTACCAGATATCGATGAACTGGGCAAGGACTTGCTTCTCGTGAGTTTCTATTTGTTGTTCTCCGAGCCGCATGGCTGCAAGTTCCCACTGTGCATGCAGCGTGCCGAGACACGTTTATGTTCCATGCAATGGAGTCGTTAATGTAGGTAGACAAATTCATTTAAATCTGTGAAACATCAGCACAAAGACACCCCCTTTGGCTCAAGAGGTGTCAGAGCTGACAACAGGCAGAGAGTAGGAAACTGTCAGGGAAGTGCCTGTTTGACCTGTCTTAGAGCTTATGCTTAGATCCTCGTTACTGACCACTGCTGTGCTGCTGCTTCAGCTGTGCTTACAGCGTGAGCCAGACGCGAGTACAAATACTGATCTATCATTTGTCGTGGAACAGTGTACTCAGGATAAAACAGAAAATAAGCTGCAGAAGCAGGTTACATCTGCATGCCGAATATTGAATGCTGAAAACCTGAGGTCTGGAATTCGCCAGTTGTTGCCTCTTACAAATTGTGCTGGTACGACTGGTAACAATGAATTCCATTAGCTTATTTCCCTCATTTTCATAGCTATGTTATAAACCCCAGCCTTGAAGTTCAGTCTTGGAATGGAATATAGGGAATGGCTTGCCTCAGTTTGCCTTTTGCGATGCTTGTTGAAATCCATCTAAATTTGTTCTCTGGAAGCCTTTCAAAGGCCTTGCTTCACAGTGGCTCAGTAGAAGGCGCTTAGTGCAGCTCTCAAAAGACTTGCATCTCTTCAGGAACTGCTGGCTCTGGACAGTTATATCTAGAGAAAAGCAGATGGTCCTTGCATGGTCCTTGCAACTGCAGTTCCCAGCTGTGGTAAGCTGGACTACATCTGGTCACCAGAAATGACAGCAGGAAACACATCTGCTGTGCTTGACAATGGAACCTAGAGGTGGGACAAGAATTAGATTATGGAACAACAAGGAATAAGGTATGGCAGACAGCTCAGTGAGCGAAAGGCGTGGTGGAGGGAATAGGACAAATAGCTATGCCGAGAAGGTGAGGTGGGAAGGGAATCTGCTCCTGTTAGGCAAAACGATGAGAATGGGGAGCCACAGATGAAAGGGGAGAGTAGTGCTGGAAGTCACAGAGATAATTTCTGAAGCTGAAAGACAGAAATTCTGATACAAGAAAAGAAAGTAGGAGTAGGAAGTGGTGAGACAAGGACAATAGAAAGAAGGTGGAGGTGAATGAAGGAGGAGAAGAAGATATAAAACACCGGGCTATGGGAGAGATTTCAGTGCTGGCTCAACAACAGCTGGGATAAGTGTCTGGAAAGAAGGCAAGCAAAATCCAACTAGGAAGAAGAGGGAGACACTGAACACAAAACTAGCATATGAAGGCTATAACGTAGAAGACCCAACACCTGTAGGTATGCTGAGAAATGTCCATTCATAAGGAATTAACATATACCTTATGGTGCCCACCATGTTTGTATAACCACAACAGAACACTGCATTGAACGCTGAGGGGCTTCAAAAGCTGTTCATGAGCAGTTGCCCCTGGCAGTCCATAAGGCAGGCAGCCTGTGCACCTGAATTCTGGGATTTCCTAACTTATGAATACTTCTAACTTGATATTTTCTATTAGCTTTGGGGATGCCACATTCATATCCTTTGACCTCACTGCTTGTTTCACCATGGATGGTCATCCTATTTTGCAAGACCTGCTGAAACCCTGTTGTGTCTCATGCTGATCATAAGTTGAAGGTGACATGCATTAATGTATGTGTGCAATGTTAGCACTCTCATCTCTACATATTAGTTAAAACCAACTTCTTTTCATACTTACAGAAGTGCTTAGCATTCAATCCAGCCAAGAGAATATCTGCCTACGTTGCCCTCTCTCACCCCTATTTCCATGATCTGGAGAAGTGCAAGGAGAACCTGGACTCTCACCTGTCACCCAGCCAAAACCCCAGTGAGGTGAACACATCGTAATGCTGACTGAAGACGAACCACAAATGAACATGACGTGTAGCTGACAAGGCCACTGTCCCGTACAAGCCCCATAGCTGTTCTAGCGAAGATCATTATTTGGAGGTTTTACGCACTTATCTTTTATTTTGGGATTGTGATGTGCTTATCCAAGGAAATCAGTCTAGTTTACTTTCATCAGAGCAACGCAAGGGCCAGGGCTCTGACCCGCTCCCATTGCAGCTTTATGTTTGTTTTGGGTTTGTTGTGTTTATCTACCTGGGAAAATGCCAGATGAAGAGAAGCTGCTGACCAGTTTTGCTGCCATTTTATCCTTCTAATATTTAATGCTGCCAGTGTGGACTAGGACAGCCAAGTCACTGCCAAAACATGACGCAATCTCTCTAGCTGCTGAAGCATGATTTGGTACTTTTTTATTATTATTATGTGATCTTCTACAGTGATATTTAAAGAATGGCATTGAAACATCAGATCTCTACGACCTGCGGTTAACTGATATGTGCATTAATACACCCACCTACTGCTCCTTCATAGCATTTGTGCAGGTGGTTCCCCACTTGAAAACTTGGATGGATTATTTTATCATTTCATTGCTCTATAAAAATAACACTGATGATGGTGGCTATAATAAATCTCTCAACTTTTAGGGCTTTTTTTATACACAAACAAATTATTATCTAGCTACATTTATGCGCATGTTGCAAAACGCAAGTGTTTAAAAAACTTTTAGAGTCCTGTTCTTAAAGACTCTTTCAATTTCCAAATGGTTGGTTTGTGGTGAAATCCGGGCACATTCTAGCCCATCATCTAACCTGTCTTTCCCCCTGGAAACAGCTGCACACACATCTTCTTTATCTCATTCCAGATTTTCTGATATGCAGCTCAAAGGCACCAGCAAAGCCAATGCAAAACATTACAGATTTTTGCCTTCAGCCTGTTCTTATTATCAGCCAAAAAGGAAAACAGAAAAACTGTTCAGAAGCAGAGACTCCTGTACCTGTAATAAGCACAAACAGGTATTTGTGCTGAATTGTGCGCTGCATACTGCGCCGCCTGACCTGCAACACCCCCATGCATCACCAGAACATGAACATCCCTGTCACAGAGCCCCTCAGATGTCAGTTATTGAGCAGACCTGTTTTCTATGCAGAAATGCATGAGCTTCTCTCCTAAACCACCATGTGGGTATCTTGGCACATGCTTCTCCACTAGGGTTAATGTGCCATTATTGAATGTCAAAATAACTAAGCAATTCACATGCCTTTATAGCACAGTTATTTTAAATATTACATTAAAATTTTATATTTAGTATTTTTACCTTAACTAAAATATATTTTCAGTATTTTTAAAAGAAGCTTTTATTTTTTTAATACTGTACCGGGAAGAAAGAAATATTTTAAATCCGTAAAAGCTGTCCCCTAGCATGACTTTAGTGCATTTACCTGGAGATAACCTGGGGGAAATATTGGTCCAACAAGTTAGCCCTTACTGTAAACCCCTAAATGGACACCGCTGCAGCGTGAGCGATGCTGAGGGAGGCAGCTGGCTTTGCTCACTCCTGTCACGGTCCCCAGGCTCCTCTCTCCCTCATCTCTCTTTCCCCTTGTCTAGCCAGGGAGCCAGCATTGCACCCTCACTGCCAGCACGCCTGGCAGAAGCAGGTCCTTAGCGGCGCTTTGAGCAGTCTGATTTTTCCAGCTGTGGGCTGGGAGCTGCAGCCTGTTGGCTCTCTCGGCCCCACCACAGACTGGCAGCCATGGCCAGCCACAGCGTTACCCGCCCAGCTGGGATACGGCCCCTTGGCGGCAGGGCCGGTGGATCTTACCTGTGTTGCTGTTAGACACATAGCTGTGCCATATGGTCACACTGGGTCTGCTGTGGGTAAGGCAGATGTTTCGAGGACGGCTCGCAGGCCGTGGCCGGCGCTGTTGGTGACACTGTGCCGAGCCTGCTGGCCCCACCGGCCAGCCGGCAGATCAGGCCTGGCAGGGGCGGCCGCGAGGCTGTGGAGGCTCTGCACGGGGGCTGGAGGCCAGGGAGCGCTCACCACGGCTTCACCCTCTTCTCCTGGCCTTGCCCCTGTCAGTCCCTGCGCCTGCACCCTTAGGAGCTGTCAGCTCGGCGCCCTGGGCTGTCCCAGCCTCAGTCCTCCCTGCTCCCTGAGCCTGAGTGGGAAGAGGCCTTAACATTCACAAAAAAGGGTGGCCTGAGTGCAACTTTTGCTAGCCATTTGTAAACACTAAGCAGACCAGCAGAGTCAAAATTCAGGACAACGCCATGACAGCAGAAAATAGAAAAGCTTTCTGCACAGGTTTTTTTTAAAAACATTCTGCATTTTACCTGGCACCACAGTCCATGCTTCATCAGGGTGTTCAGCTGGTGTGGCTGTCCAGCAGCTGGCGGGGAGGGGCTCTCCAACAACGAGCACATGGAGAAAACAGGGGAGGAAAGGGTATTTTCAAATTAGGCTCAAAACTCTCCAATAGAGATATGCATCTGTTTTGCGTTAGAAGAGCTTGTTGTATTAAGCTCAGCATAGCAAAGGCTAGAAGAGAACGTGATTTTTGAGCTTAGGTCGATTATTAGGGTAAAACAAAAAGGAGGGAAGAGAGAGAACATTTAAAGCCACAGGTTAATGTTGGCCTAAAAGCTGGTGTATGGAAGTCACAACCAAGTACTAAGCTAAGTGCTGTAGCAGAATTGCCCACTCTGCAGTAGCAGAAGAGCTCAGAGAGCCGCAGGGAAAAGCAGGGGCTGGCTTGTGGGGTCAGAGCTTTGGCAACACAGTGCTGTACGCTGTCTAATATAGGATCAGGGCAGAAACGGGGGTATTCAGGGGAACAGCTGGAGAAGGGCTGCATTAATCTTCCGGTACAGCCTTCCAGTGGGAATGGCAGGAACAAAAAAGAAATCTATGTTCTGCCTTGTTCTTTCTTGGGGAAAAATTCATCTAACAGGGTCCTTGTGGTAGCAAGGGCGTAGGTTTGAAGGACAAATGACTTTTCAAATGATTTGCTTTTCAAAGTCTCTTTAGGAAGAGATTCCATTTTACGTGCCATAAGCTTACTCTTACTCCAGTCTTCCCTGCCCAACCGTGGGGCTTCCCTTACCCTGGCAAACTGAGGAAGCCTATTCTCTGATGGGGCACAGCACTGGCACTGCCTAAAATCGTGCCAGGAATCATGCTAGTAATTAGACAGTAGAGACAACTGTGGGACTGTGCTCAAGCCTACGCCCTTGTCTTTGTTTCAATGGCCTAGCTCTAGCAATTGAGGACCTTCACTCGTTACTGCCCCATGTGAAGGGTGTAGGAATTTTATATGTGACAAAGAAAGTGCTCCTTGGCACGTGTGTTCCAAACTGTGATCAAAATCTTCGTACACCCTTTAAATAGGACTTCAGAGTGCAATTCTTAGCAGTACCTATGCCTGTACGTGTTCTATAGGTGCAGTTTAACAGTAGCTAAAAAACACTGAAGAACAGAAAATACATTCAAAATAAGTATAGATGTTTAGCTCCTGGAGCACCCACACCTAGGCACCTTGCTCTTCTCAGGAGAGAACAGGCTGTTCTATGTAATGCAAGGAGCAATTGCTATCTCCCACCAGCCTTTTTTTTAATCACCCTTCATAATTCTGCAGGAAAAATAGACCCAAAATAGCCAAGGAAAGAAATCACCAAGGCCAGCTAGTGAAGTGCTATGTGCTGATGCACAGCAGTGCCTCTGCAGCAGCCCTTTTTTCCCTTTACCCCGTCTCCACACTCATCCCAGCTCTCCAGGGCTTCTCCTTCAGCTGCCTTGTGGAAACAGATTTCAGTGGTGCTCACAGGTGCTATTTCCAACAAGATTCTTGCAAATTTTCCATAGCTATGGTGTCAGTTTCCCCTGTGTCCATATTACCATGTGTTGCTTCTTTTAGTCCAGCAGCCCATAACCAACGATTGCAAAGGCCCCTCCCTGCTCACCCTCAGTTTTGCATACTCCTCTGTTGCCTTCTGTGAGCCCAGTAAACTTCTGGAAATAGGGTTTATTCATATTTCTGTGTAGGCTGTGCCCACGCTCCAGGTTTCTTTCAGCCTATTAGTGCACGTGGTAAATGTTAAGAGTACCTTTCTCTGTTGTTTCTGTCCTAAAAACTCCAAAAAATGAGGACTTCATATTTGCAAAGTATTGAAATTTGGTGCTATGTGTACAGAGCCTTCTATGTGAAAGGAATGAGTAGGTTGTAGTGTTTGAGCATCTTCTGCATGGGGAATGGTACCCAGCATCGTAACTCTCACATGGCTTTTACACACCATGGTTGTCTCGGTGAATACAAAGAAAATACTGTGCCGTCCTGCTTTTCACAGGTTCACTCGCTGTCTTTGAGAAGCATATTTTATTATACGTGCAATTGTCTCTGCTGTTAGCTATCAGGCCAACTTTATCGTGGAAAATAGAGAGAAAACCTGCTGGTTTGGTCTTTTAGCCAACAAACTTGGAGCACTTATCTGACTCACAACTGAAAACACATCAATTGTCAAATATGTATATGAATCATAAACCACACTGTTTGGTTTAAAAGGTCACGTAAATTAATTATGTTCTGTGTATAAAACCCAGCTGAATAATAGGGAAGTTTATTCTAAGAACTCTGTTTTATAGAACCACTCCGCTAGTGTTTTTCCTATTCATTAGTTTTAGGAATAGATGGATTTTTATGTACAATGTGAATTAGAAGATAGAATGATTTTATTGTCTTATGCTTGAAGCTTGAATTGATCACCACCTTAGGAACCTAGCATATTTATTGCTACAAAACTGCTTCTAAACATCAAGATCTTTCTTGATTTCACACTTCTCTTTATGTGTAAATGACTTGCTTGAGATTAGTGTATTAGAAAAAAACATTTTTCCAAACTGCAGTTGTGCAGGAAAACTTAAGGAATAGATTTTTACTTTCACAGAGAATAATATCGCATACTGAAACCTTTAGTAACTGACCGCTAATAAGCTATCACTTTTGCTTCCTTTTGATTACTAGATATTGGACTATACAGATTGCTTTCCATGAAGAAAAAATTCAGAAGCAATCTCTAGAAAAGAAAATGAAATTTCATATGTTGAACCTTCCAAGTTTCACTTTCACATCCAGGTTTTTTGTTCAAGTACAGTTCAGGTATGCAAAAATACAACTACAAATTTTTGGGAGTTTTATTTGTGAGCTATTTATTTTATTATTGCTCTTTGTTTTGCAAATTGTTAGTTAATGGTTGTAATATAATTCTGGTTTCTGGACGAGACTCTGTAGCCACCGAATCCCAGTAATTCATGTAAAACAATAATAACCTTTATCATCAATCTAAATTAAGTAGGCCATTAAAAGAAGAGGAATGCAGACATATGACTGGACAAGGATAGTTTTGCTGAGTGTTATTTTTTTTAGTTTGAGGCTCAGTGAGTATCACATATTGATATGCGATATGCATGCAATAGAAGAACCATGAAAAACACTTAGGAGTAGTGTGCACAGATAATATAAAAAATGGCTCATTAGGTTCTTGCAGAAACCAAAAATCATTCTTTTAGCTGTAACAGTCATAACTTTGAAACTGGTATGTTTTCATTAAAAAATATTCCTGAAAAATTACCTATGTTTTTAATTCAGACAGCAATAGGCACCCGGAGAGGGCTGAGTCAAACAGGAACTCGTTCCCAGGCTGGGTTCTGCAGGGCCAGCACATACCATCGCTTCTTTCTGTGAATATGCTGTAAAGCTCTCAAGGTTGCTCTCTGTTGCAAGCAAATCCACGCTGTGTAGCTCTCTACATCTTAAATCCATCCATGTGCCAGAAAAACACACCTTTCCTGGTGTTTGCATGGACACTTGCTCCCAGTGACGTGCTCAAGTTAAACCCAGCCAAAGAGCACTGGGGAATGGCAAATTAATGTTCACAGACTGCCAGCTTCCTTCATGCAATCACTCCTAAAGAGTTTGTAATTCACTCTCTACAATATGCAGCCTTTTCTTTTTATTCCACATTTCATACGTATGTCGTCTTATGCATAGCCCCAGCCTTTTTTTTCCCAAACAAAATCGGTTCTTGAATGTTAGGATCAGTTTGGAATAAGCTAGATGAGGGAGGAAAGTTGTGAAGTGCTGCAGAGATAGGAGAAATGGGCAGAGATTAGGAAAGTTCGGGACAATTTTGGCAAGTGCATTTGAATAGTGGAAAAGTTACGTACGAGCGTAGGGGGAAAACTTTTTTTTCCAAGTGCTTTGTTTTCTCCTGTCATTCACTTTCATAACCATAAGATGGTAAAGCAAGACTCTTGCACGGGATGTCAGTTCCAGATTGTTATTATGCCAATGCAAGTCATGAGCTCTAGTGCAGTTTTTCAGCATAGCAACAGTTCTATCTTTTCAATCAGATCTGGCAGAAGATAGATGTTTTATCTGTGTAGATATTAAAAAAAAAAAAAAAAAATCTTCTAAGAGAGGCTGAGAGCAGCCAAATGTGAGCACATGGCACTGCCTGTAGTTCAGCTGAGAGACGGGGACTGCCCAGCTCCAGGGCAGGAGGGGCATCAGCAGTGCCCAGCCGAGTGTGCTGGTGTGCGCTGCAGGTTGCCCCTGCTGCCAACGGAAAACCCTTGGCCAGTCCAGTGGAGGGGGGGGGGTCAGCACTTGGATTTTGATAAGATTATCCGCATGCAAGTGTTGTTGGATGAGTCTGGGTCATAAACCATCTGACGGGAGCAGGTCTTGGAGCCTAGAAGTCTGCCTGGCACCACGGGTAATACTGCAGAGCCAGGTGTCGCGGGAAAAACACCTGTGGGTGGGTTGGGCAGCAGGAATGGCCCTCTGAGTTGTGGTGCCAACCCGAGGCCTGCCATTCGCTCCAAAATCACAAGATGCATGGCCTATGCAGCACACTGTGTTCAGTCCCGGCGTGTGGGCGGCAGGGGGGATGCTGGCCCAGAGTGGCTGACTGAACCCTTGCCTTTTGCGGGAGCCAGCGGGCACTGCAGTGTCGGGACACCACAGCCTGAAGGGACTGCAAAGACCCATCCATCCTTCCCTTCTCCCTGGATGTCTGGCAACCCAGTGTTTTTCAAATGTTTTGGTTTGATTTGCTTTATTTCACCTCCTCCGCCACCATTCTCCTTCATATTGTGCATAACAAGCTGAACACAGAAGCATGACTCTGGTTACCAGCTTAACCCCGGAGCGGGCCAGCACTGTCTGAAAATGTTGATCACTTTCTGGTGGCCAATGTGAAATGAATCGGTTGTCTCTGTTTAGATTCCAACAGATAGTAGTCAATATTTGTGATGCTTCCTTTGCGTTCAGCGCTGATAAATGACCTCCCTGTCATTCTTCGCAGTGTCCAGAGTCTCTTTTCCTGGAGTCTGAAACCCCCTTCCCCAACCCGGTCGGGTCACAGCAGCGTGGGCAGAAGCTGTTCATGCTGTGGTGGTGCCTTTGGGTGAGGAATGAGGGCCGGTTCCAGCAGAGACAGGGCCTGGGAGAGTCTCAAGGACTCGGCCAGGCAGCTCTCACAGGTGGGGCAGTCGCTGCTGCTGAAGCCAGAAACGTTTCAGGATACCTGAGACAGGGGGGATGTAAAGATGACATTTATTTTTCTGATAGAATCTGTGTTATACACGAAGACGTGTGATTTTGGCACTGAAACCAAGCCCAGAGGAACCCATTTATTCTTTCTTTTCAGTCCTTAATTTCTTTGTAAATTATTTTCAAGCATTCAGATGAATGTATTTATGGTCCGGTTTATGCCAGTTCTTTTAAGTGGTCTCTGTCTGCCATTGAATCTCCTATGGGTTTTATTTTTAATGTAATATTTAGCTGCGTTACTTTGAACAGCCTTAGAAGTATAATGTCTTTGAATGCTCTAGTTAAAGAGAAATTATACTCTCACAAGGGCGTCTGAGTTGAACTATGTACTCGGGAAATGATGTTTATATTGTAACCCCAGAAGCCCTGCGGGGTGCTTTCGCCCACGTGTTTGATGTGTGTAGCTGAGCGCAGTGTGTCCCCGCTGTCCCTCTGCCCTCAGGTCTGCACAGGGGCGAGCTGCCCCCCGGCAGCCCCCAGCACCCACCCCAGGCACAGCCGCCCCCTGGGCACTGCCAAGAGGGGTTTTGCTGTGGCCATCACCCGTAGCTGCGGGGACACGCTGGGGACACGTGGCTGATGCCAGCACCAGGGCACAGCAAACGGGGTCGGTGCTTGCTGAAGACGGGGGCGCATTTGTCTGTAGGTTGTTTGACGTTTGCCTAAATTATTGCTGTTCTGATTCAGTGTATTATTTCCTATGAAAACACACTAGGCCTGTGAAAGGGGAGCTGACAAAAAAATGTGTTGTGTCGCTGCTTTACTGTTTCTGTGCGTGTGGCTTCTACGCATCTGGGGTGTCGGCATGAAGGCAGCTCCACAGCAAGCAGAGAGCAGGGTCAGTAAAGAAATTCTAAATAAGCTTCATGCTGTACATTGAGTTGTGCCGCTAGAATAGCCTGTGTGTTCAGATGTAGGACTTTTTATGCTTTAGGGTATTTTTATTTGTTTTAATATGTAAAGCAAGAAGCAGATTACTTTGAAATGCTATTGTAGAGCTGGTTTTACACACGGTGGGGGCGTGCTGTCTGCAGAACTGCAGCCAGAGCCCTCCAGGAGTCTGCCACCGGCCCTGCTGCCACCCCGGCGGGTCCCTCTGCCCCTCGGGCCGGGCTTATGATGTGCCTTGGCATTGAGGAAACTCGTTGGCAGAGATAAAGGGACCCAACTGGGCTTTAACCCACATTGCTGCAGAAAGCATGAAGGCAGCGAATTTAGGTATTTTTTGGTGCGTGGACAATTGCATTAAATAGGATTGGGGCTTCAACATACTCGAAATCATTTAGCATCATTTACTCTTGTTGTAACTCCACTGACTACAGTTAAATTAAACCAAGAATTTGACCTTGTGAGTCTACAAATTTCCATGTCGGGCAGCTCAGGTCTATATAAAGGTAGTTAAACTCAGTAAATCAGCAAGAATACTATATAAATGGTAATGTCTGATAAAATCTTTAACTCTAGTAACACTGTTTCTCTCAAAATTTCTATTCATTACTTCTTTTCCACAAAAGTTCAGCGTGCAGGTCCCGGTGGCACGGGGCTGTGTGAAGAGCAGGCTGCGGGTGTAGCTCTGTGCCGGGAGCGGGGCTGGGCTCCTGCACGCTGGCACCCAGGACAGCGCTGAGGGTCACCTTCCCCCCAGCGCCCACGGGACACTGCTTTCAGAACCTGCACCAGGAGTCACCTTCTCAGAAGTCATTATCAAAACCTGAGGCCTCAGATCTGTAGAATGCTGTGAACAGTGAGGACAGCTTCCGAGACACATCCAGAGTAACTTCATTAATCGACATTATGTCTGACCGGTATCCGGTACCAAATTGAAATCTGTCTGGGAACCCTGATTTATCAGTATGATTTTGCAAAAACATAGCATGGAAAACATTCAGAAAGTTCAACCAGCCTCCTGTGCTGTTTGGCTTTTCCCCTTTTTTCTCCCTCTTTGGTAACGAGTATCATTTGCTCTGGAGGTGTCTGGGATTTGATAATTCCAGGAAAACAAGCGGAGCAGTTTCAAGTGTATTTTTCTCATTCACCTTAGGGCATAGGCTCAGCCGGTGGAAATCAGCCTGGTCCTGTTGGCTTCTCCAGCTGTGCTGGGTTGCTGCCCGCGGGCCGAGGTCCGGGCTCCCCCGGTCACTGCCTGGGCTGGGGTGTTTGCATGGACCGTGCTGCCTGGTGTCACCCACACCCGCTCACGGGACGGCGTTTCACTGTATCACCTCATACTTGAAATTCATCACGTTCTTCTAATCAGGGTACAAACATGAAAAGGTGCATGTCTTACTGTTTCTTTTAAAGGTGCATCATTTGTTTTTATTTTGTGTGCTTCGTAGTTACTGCTCAGTGTTCTTTACCTTCTTGGCATTCAGCATTAACATCACAATGTGCGAGACACAGCATCACCTACAGAGGTACAGAAAAACCCAACAGGGATTTCTCGAATTGTTACTCAAAGATGCTGGTTTGCCCTGTAGCTGTCAGTATGACGGCATGGGGTGTCAGCGTGCCAGCTGCAGTAAATGAGAGCATTGCTGTGCGGGAGACCTGGCAGCCCCTATCCTCTCCTGGCCCGGCTGCCGTACACGCATTGCAAAGAAATCCCTTTCTGCTGTAGAGGACGGCTGGGAACTAACGCAGACCCTCTGGGACCTCCAGAGCCCCCTTTGCAAGCTCCCGTCCCACGTTTCCCCCGGGGGCTTTGGCTGTGACAGCCCCCGGGCCGGGGCACCGGCCCCCGGCACCTGCACTTACCTGCATGGACAGACACTGCAGAAACACAGCCAGGTGAAACCACGGCACACGGAAGGTTATCAGTATTGTATTATATCAGAATTACAGTCCTTTGGAACTGAACGTTTTGCTGCTGGCAGTGCAAGAGAAGCAAAGTTGTGTATTTATTGTTGGGTGCTGAGGGTTCAGTATGAAAATCAATGTAATAAAAATGTTCACAGTGTCAAGTTCTTTTTAGTTGTTCCCAAATTGTTGAAAAGGAAAAAGGAAGAAAACTAGTTTCGTATTTAAAACTGCTTTCCTGAGGTTTACTTCACCTTTCTAGCTCTATTTTTCTTTTTTTCTAAAAACGTAAAATGAATACAAATGCAGTAAGTATTGTATATTAAATATGGAAAATTAGCAACACTGTTTCCTAGTTTTTATGTTTGCAAGTGTTTTCTCAATACCCTGGCTGTTCTAGAAAACCAGCAGACGGACACACAGCCAGACACGGGGGCTGTAGCTTATTGTGAAGATCCCCACATGCCCTTCAGGGCGGGACACAAGCGGTTTCTCCTAACGAGGCCTCCCGTGAGCCACAGACACAGGCAGCGACAAACCATCAGCTCAAACGGACTGCAGCTTCTGCACCAAAGCTCTGGGCAGAACCGGTGGCAAAGCTGAACCAGAGCCCAGAGCTGGACGGGGCTCTGGGCAGAACCGGTGGCAAAGCTGAACCAGAGCCCAGAGCTGGACGGGGCTTCAGAACCAAGACCCAGCCCGTGGCGCTGCCCCAGGAGCCCTGCCTGAGGAGCCCTGCCCCAGACCCAGCGACACCCACTGCAGGTGTGACAGCTGAGGGCGACACCACCACATCGTGTGACGCTGCCTCAGTCTTTGGGCACATTCCAAGATGAGGAATGTCCTGGCCAGGGACAGGCGCACATCAGGGGAACTGGGAAACCCTGGAAATCAGAGTTGAACGGGTTAAACAAGAGCTGCCACGCAGATGGGGATACCGTCCGGTGTTTTAGCTGTGCTCAGGACAGAGCACACACAGTCTGTGAGCAATTATGGAACAAATCCTGCATAAGGGAATTTTCTTCCCAGCCCTCCTGTGTGAGAAGGTGTCTTACCCCCCACATGAAGTTCATAAAACCCAATCACAGAAAAGTATAGTTAAAAACAAATTAAAAATCCATTAGGCAAAATATGAAAGGCCTTGTAGAAATAAGAACAAATATTACTTTCATTACTGATGTAGATGTTCTCATCCTCTTTGCCTCAGAATTACCCAATGACACCGATGTCACGTGCGTGTTAGCACCACAGAAACAAATGTTCATTTCAAAGGGTTTAAATGCGCCGTCAGTGTCTGTCCTTTGCCTGCCCTTCAATGACACGTGGCACACCAGGTCTGCAGCCCCTGCATCGTTCCGCATTTCACACCCCTCAGATGTGGGGGTGTCTGTCCCCCCCTTCCATAGATAAGGCCACCTCTCAGTCTCCTGATACACCGTCCGCCCTTTCTCCGAGTGTTTTCATCCATTTTTAGCCCTTTTGCTGGGAAACGCTCTGGCCGCGCTCCCCAGCTGCCATCCAGGGAGGGAGGCTGCAGCTGATGGGGGTGTCAGAATCTGCCTGGTGCCCAGGGGGACCCCCACCCCTGCCCGCCCAGAGCCCCCCCAGCGGCCACTGTCCCCTCGCCCGGCGCCAGCTGGGGACACCGGGGCCTCAGGCACTCCCCGGTGGGTGAGCAAGCGCTCCCGGCTGACGTTCGGTCACAAACGAGGAGAGCTGCGGTCCCGCAGGGACACAGGCCGTGCTGGGGACACCGTGGGGACACCACAGGCCATGCTGGGGACACCCTGGGGACACCAGCGCTGGCACAGCCTGTGCGGCACAGGTGGCGTGGGTCACCCAGGCCGGGGTCTGGGCACAAACACCGCACACACCGCACCACCACCCCCCTATCCCCCCCCGCTGTGCGGGCTGCGGGGCGCTCCCACGCGGTGCGTTCCCTCCCCGCAGGGCTGTGGGGCGCAGCGGTTGCGGTGGGCAGCAGCGGGCACGGGGTACTCCAAGCGGAGCCCGCACATCCCGGTCCCTTCTCTCGGCTCTCCCCGCACCTGACGCAACACGAACCCCGCCAGCTCAGGGCGTGCCGCGCCCTGCCCCGCAGAGCCAGCCATGAGGAACACGCGCTATGTGTTATTTTTTTATTTCAAACAGGGCCCATTGCACTGAGCTCTGTGCGGGACGGGCTGCTGCTTCACCGCGCCTCAGGCCCCCGCCCGCCCGGGGGGAGGAGGAGCGGAAGGAGGGGGTGAAGGCTGCCGTTCCGCCCGCGGCCGGCTGCTAGACGGGCGGAGAGGAGACGAATCCCCTCCGTGCGCCCCCCTCCCCTCCCGGGGCGTTCATCCCGGACGGGCGCCCCGGAACCCCCGCGCTCCTTCACCTTCTCTTGCGCCGCTCCCCGGCGATCCCTCCC